>JANBXA010000069.1:71772500-71830000 GCA_030556225.1 Cricetiscus sungorus | reverse complement strand
GGCTGCAGTAATGAAAAGCAGAGAAGGGCTAATGGGGATCAGATTGCCCAGGGGCTGGCTCCGGGCAGCCCCTGCCTCAGTCCCATCATGCTGAACTACTCTTAGCCCAAGACAGGACACACATGGGAAATGGTCACTCTCCCCACCTGGGTCACTGCAGCTGGAGGCTGGAGTTGGAGTTAACCTCTCAGGTCCTGGGGTCTAGGGGTAATCTTTCTAGTCCCTCAAAAATCTGTCCATGCACAAACTCTGTGGTCTGAGAAGGGCTAGAATGGCTGCTCACTGATCCTGACCCCAGAGGGATTCCCCACTTGATGGACACCTCCCTGCCTGCCCTATCGGACAAAGCCTTGTCTTGGGGAGCTCCCAGATAGTGACCTATCTAGGTGATCAAACTATTTGGAGCACAGTGAGGACTGAGACAGAGGAGTCCGGAAGGGTACTGCTATGGCATGGCCCCGTTCTGGATGGTGGCAATGACAGTCGTGCGGGGTGTGTGTGTGTGTGTGTGTGTGTGTGTGTGTGTGTGTGTGTCTATGTGTGTGTGTGTGTCTGTGTGTGTGCGTGCGCGCGTGTTCACACATGTGTGTGCACATGGAGACTAGAAGTTGACAGGAGATGTCAGATGTCTTCCTCAGTCGCTTCCCACTTTATTGAGCCCAGGTCTTTCACCAGTTTGAGCCGGTCTAGCTAGCCAGCCTGCCAAGGGACCCCTGGCTCTGTCTCCTGAGGGCAGCTGCCATCTGCTCTGCTTCTGCCAGTTTGAGGGGTGTGAACCCCGGCCCTCATGCTTGTAGGACGAAGTGCTTTATCCACTGAGCTGGATCCTGGGGATCCTCCACCCTCCGTCCTTCCTCCTTCTTCCCCTCCTCCCTATTTCACACTGGCCCTGAACTCGCTCTGTAGCCTAGTCTGGCCTCATAGTCACAGCTAGTCTCTCAAAGGCTACCCACAACCCGTGGAGGTCCTGGAGGGGAAGCAGCTAGATATAAGTCAGGGTAGAGGGTTCTAGAGCAGCTATTGGGCCTGGTGGCAAGGTGAGACTAGAAATACCCTGCCCACTTCCCTGTCACTCTTCTTTCCTTGACCCACCCTCCACCCTTCTCCCCCTCCCCACATTTATCCTAGAGCTTACGTTCTCTATTCCCCTCCCCCTCCCTCTATCGATCAGGCTCCCCAGCTCTAGCCAACACGAAGGCCTTGGACGGTACTCACAGTCTTGCTTTAAAATTTATTGCCCAGTAAACGAGGCGGCAGATGGAAGTCTCAGCCACCCCCCCACCCCCCACGTCTCCTCATCCCAGCAAAAGCCAATCTCCATGAGAATGTCGTCCATCAAATGCACCAATATGTGGTTATTTATAGGCTCCCCCTTCCAAGAAAGCAAGCTGATTTTTTTTCTTCCCTCTCTCTCTATATTTCTGGGCTCTTGACTCTCAGGAGCAGTGAGGGGGACGGCTTTATTGGGGGTCGATATTTTAAAAAGCTTCACAATGTGGTTCCCATCCTTCGGATTCTAGGGTAGGGGGGCGTAGAAGTGTCTTGATTGGAAATGAATTAATTAGAAGCGAGGCTCTTTGAGTCTCCGAGTTGGGTTATTTATAGTGTTCGGTTAATTTTGATAATTAACACTGGGGAGGAATAGCGAGTTCCGGGCACCACAGTGCCCGCCAATAGAGACCCACTTCTCACTTCACTACTCCTGTGCCTGGCGGTGCTCTGTGTGGATCCTGGCAAAATAGGCTGCTGCCTGCTGAAGTCCCTGGGTTCTCTAAAAGTAGAACAACTGAATGAGGCAAGGCCAAGGGCAGGGGCCAGTGGGGACGCAGGCTGTCAGGAGACCCCATCTTAGGTGACTGGTCCACCTCAGACTCAGCCAGTGTAGGGGCAGGGCAAGGGAGGCTACACACCAGCCATCTCTAAACATAGAGGCCCCTTCCCCTCCTCCGAAACAGAGAGCTGGAATAATGCAGGTAGCAGGAAGCAGTCAAGGCCAGGGAAGGACCACCAGCTACTCTTGCTTGGGAAAGCAGGAGGGTTTGACTTCCAAGGGGGGAGGGTATCCCCTCACCTGCAAGGGACAGGACTTCAAGATTCTGCCCCGCTGTGTCTGACCAGCTCTGCCCATTGCTCCTTTATCCTCAAGCTGTCCACAAACTGACCCCTCACATTTCTGGATAGGGTTCCCGTCCCTACACCCCTGTTCCACATTAAAGTTTCAGATGGTCCTCCCTCTCTGCTCAGGGTCCAGCTGTCTCTCCTGAGCTTTGCTGAGTTGGTGGCCTTGCTCTCTTGGTGGCCCCTGAGTTTGGCTGGTGGAATCATCGAATGGTAGCAGACCAAGATTGAGGTGGAAAGATGCTAGGCTGGATTCTGAAGGGTCTGACCACCCCTCAGTGGAGTCTTGTCCCTTCCTCGGAGGGGATAGGAGCAGCTCTCTTGCCTGGGAGCTAGTGGAATTCAGGAACACCGCTGTGGTTCATCAAAGCAGCGACAAGGACAGATGCCCCTTCCCAAGAGGGGCAGGTGGGACCACCGGGTGCAGGACAAGGAAGTGGTGGGAGGGCCTCTGTCCTGCACAGCACCGAGGCGATCAGAGCATGGAGAGCCACTTCAAAAGCTATCATCCTGCCTTCTGCTCTCGGAGGGAAGCTCCACTTCAGGACCTGCCAAGGGATGAAGCCAGACCGGAAACAGGATCTGTGGCCCAGGGCCACAGGCATGGCTGCTCCAGCGCCTGTGCCAGCTCCCTGCCCCGCCTTCCCTCCTCCCCCTGCGGATGTTCTCAGGTGTCCCTACAAAGTTCCTTCCCACCTCGACTTTCTCCCTTTCTCCCTTTTCTGGCTGAGCTGCAGGTCCCTGAGAGAAGGAGGGAGAAGACAATGGTGGGGCCTTCATCCCCCTGCTGGCTTCTGCCTGCTCCCCGGCCCACTCTCTGCACTGTTAACAAAGCCACGATGATTGCACACCAAGTCCTTGCTGTAGCCTCACCCACCTGCCTAGCCCCCCTCCCAGGCACCCGCCCCTCCCACACTGACACCCTAAGTCTCCAGAGGGTCCCTGCCTCCCGCTGCTTCTCCAGGCTCTTCCGCTAGCCCTCTGTACATCGGTGTCCCGGGCACCTCTGTGCTTGTGTGGGGAGTAAGTGCCTCATCCTCTTTCTTTACTGAATCCTCTGTCAGGCTCCAGTGTCTACTTCTCTTTTCCACATTGGTAACTCCCTAGTAGCGCAGGTATATAAATAAAATGTCTCCCGTTCCCCATCCCATCCAGCTTGTACCAGTTCCAGGATGCTGACATGCCCAGCCACCACCTGTGTTGTTTCAATGTTTCATGCCCAGTGGCCTCCAGGCTGAACTTTCTGTGCAGGATCTGTGGACACAGGACAGCTCGGGGTTAGTCTCCTGAATTCACTGAGGGCGAGCTCAGACACCTGAGTGTTTTTCCTTCACTTTGCAGCCCAGGGGCCTTTGGGGAGCGGCTCCTTCGTCTCCAGCTTCCATCTGAACTGAGAGCACATTTTTAATTAAAGTGGAAAAAGAGCTGAAAAATCTGTTCGCATTTAATCATCTTGACGACCTTTTTGCTTAAGAGTTTCCAGCTGAGTGGGGGAGCCCCGGGGATGGGCTGTGAAGGCATTTCTGAGCTGAGCCTGGGTCTGGAGGGGAGGGCTAGGGATGAATACACTTGCACAGCCAGGTGGTGGGGCTCTGCGTGTCAACTCAGCACCTTTCTCATCTGCGGCTCCTCCAGGGGCCCTCCCCCCACTTCCGGGGCACCCAACAGACTGGTCAAGAGCCTGGCATCATGGTGCAGGAGCTCAGACAGTGTAGGAAGGGCCTGGAGGGGCCTGGCTGTGACCTCTAGGTCACACAGGCAGGGGGTGAGGCATCTTCACAGACTGAAACCTCTCTATGACTCCATTTTCTGTGGCTGTCCCACTGAAGGATCTGGAACCTGTCACGTGTGCTACTGAACCTCAATTCCCCCAGTTGTGGCTGGGTTTTCACTTCCCCCAAATCTGTCTACCAGCTTAAAGTGTGTAACTGAATGTCATGTCCCCATCCCATGTATACCCTGCTATTTGGTTGGGGGAAACCCCTAAGATGAGAAGATTGCTCATGGCTGTGGCTGTGCCCGGTAGAGGGGACAGCAGCAGCAGGAAGCTCCTCTCCACTGTCTGGACCACCCAGATGCCCCCAAGTATCTGGAGACTGTGTTGCCCCTCAGAATAAGAGACTGGTGATTTCTCCAAGCCTTCACCCTCTCCCCTTGGGAAGGTGGTTGGTTGCTACATGCAGAAAGACACCCTTTGGGAATATCTGGTGCCTCAGGTTTTCTGTCCTTAAAAGCTCCCTTCCTTCATCCCCTTCCTGGGGATCCCCTTCCTGGATCTGAACAGAGCCCACCTCCTAACCGACTGGGCTGGGAAGCAATCCTGCAGCAACCCCATCCCATTTCTGGCCATCAGAGGGAGTCTTCTCTCTCTAGGCAACAGGCACAATGGACATGACTTTGTCCAGACTCTGCCCTTTGCCCTCCCCTGCTAGAAACCAACCCAGACAATTGCACTTGACCCCACTTCCCAGACATGGGGGCCAGCAAAGTGGAGTGAAGATAAGCTTGGGCCTGGGATGTCTCCTCCTCTACGAATTCCCGTGGGAAATTCCCTGAAGCCAGAGGCCTGTCACAGCTCTGGTTCTTATCTGCAGCAGGAAGGACCCTGGGCCCAGTCCCCACTGATGAAATGTCATCTTACCCCTCATCCGGTTTCTAGCTAGAAGCCACCATCAATAGCGGCATCAAATACAAGACTAATTGACATCTTTCCGGCCCCCCTGACTTTCAAAGCACATTCACCCACACTGCTTTCTTGACTACTTATTCTGTAAGGCTCTGATCTTAAGCCTCTATTGCAGATGAGGACACTGAGGCTCAGAGCAAGGAAGCGTTGGCCTCATCGCTACACATCAAGGGCATGGATTGACACTTGGGCCTCTGGTAGTTTGTTTTCTTTTCCCACATATTGACGTCATGACATTCTAGCTGTGCAACAGCTTCTTTAGACCATCTTGCCTGGCCTTGGACACAGGGTAGGGAGAGAAGAATGAACCCAACTGGCCATTGTGGCACACACCTGTCACCCCAGCTCATGGGCAATAAAAGTGGAAGGATCAGGAGTTCAGTGTCATCCTGGCTATACACTGAGTTTAACCCTGTTTCAAATAAGTAAACCAAAGAACTGAGTCTGGGCTGGAGTTGGGGTTCAGTTGGTAAGGTACTTGCCTAGCATGCCCAAAGCTTCAACCTTCCAGTACCCCATAAACTGGACATGATGCTGCAGGCCTATAGTCTCAGAGCTTGAGAGATGGGCAGGAGGATCAGAAGTCGAAGGCTGTTCTCAGTCACAGATCAAGGTCAGGACCAGCCTGAGATTCATGAGACACTATCTCAACAAAGGGCTGGAGAGATGGCCCAGCGGTTAAGAGCACACGCTGTTTTCGTTTTTGCAGAGGACTCAGGTTTGTTTCCAGCACCTACATGGACGCTTCCAACTGTCCTTGACTCCAGTTCCAGGGGACTCACTACCCTCTTCTGACCTCTTTAGGCACCGGGCATGCATGTGGTATACACACATATATGCAGACAAACACTCAAGCATATAAAATATTTTTAAATAAATATGAAGCTGGGTGGTGGTGGTGGCACACGCCTTTAATCCTAGCACTTGGGAGGGAGAGGCAGGCTGATCTCTATAAGTTCAAGGCCAGCCTGGTCTACAGAGCAAGTTCAGGACTATTACAGGGCTTACCTTGTCTTGAAAAGCAAAAACAAAACAAATGAAAAAATAAATATGAAAACAAACAGCTACAATAAAACCCAATTTTTAATTGTGAGTCAGCTCAGAGGGCCCTGGAGCTAAAAGGAGTCACAGTGGGGAGTTGAGAGGAACCTCCTAGAGGAAGGTTGTGCTCAGAGAGGAGAAAGCTGGGTCACTGACAGGTGGCCCTGAAGTCGTGGCTGCTCTGAGCCCCTGATCTGAGAACACATCCCTGTTACCTGCGTCTGAATGAACTGATCAAGACTTGCATCTCCTTGCAAAACATATGAGTGTGGCCCAGATCGTCACAGGAAAGGTCCTCAACCTAGAAGCCTTTGCTGGAGACAACCACCTGTTAAAGGAAGAGAGCGTCAAGCACTGCTCCCAGGCTACCCGTGTCAGGCTCGCAGGTAGTAAAGGCTGGTGGATTTGCGTTATATGCAGCTCCTACAGAGCAGAGCTCAGGCGGGGAGACAGCATTAGCCCCCAGACTTGAAGGGACAGTAGAGAAGGGAGGGCACTGTGAAAACGGCCCAGTATGATGCTCAAGTTAACCTACCTGGACTCCAAAACCGCTGACTCTCCCCACATCTCTCACTACCGATTCAGCTCCAGAATTTAAAATTCAGGCATCCCAAACCAATCTCTGGGGCCGTCCATCCATCCCCTCATCGAATAGGGTCCACCTTCGTGTCTCGGAGTCAGTATAAAGACAATCAGGACATAAGGCTGGGGAAGCCAGCTCCTTGGGGGAGGGGCAGCGAGCTTCACTTACCTTGCCTGGCTGCCAATAGCACTTCCTCATTTCCTCTCCCCTGATCCACTTCCTGTTCACCCCATCTCTGGCTGGACATGGGACTGAAGAATTGGAAATAATGCTCTTGGGGTAAGAACGGTGGGAGCTGACAGAGTTCAGCCCTCTTCTCTGACATGGTGAGCCTCTCTCACATGCCCGCCCCATTTAACCTCTAAGCCTGTATTGTGCTTTGTATATCAAGAGGGAGCGGGACTCAGTCCCTGTGAGATGGAGGTCCTTTCTCCCCAGCACCCCCTAGCAGCTGTCTACAGGGCAAAGGCTGGGGAGCTGGGATGGAGAGGAGGAGTAACCTGGGGTCAGGATGTTAATGGGGAGGGGTGTGAATGTGTGGGGCTCTCGCAGAGCAGAACCTCAGAGCAATGGTGCCATACTTCTCCTGAGGCAAGGGAGCTCACTCACCTCGAAAGTGATTGCAGCACTGTCTTCCCGAGATGGCAATGGGAACATGGCAGACAGTCGTGTGCATCTCCTGGCCTACAGAAAGGCTCTAGAAATGGGCATTCTCATTGTCTGTAGGGAAAGGGTTTGCAGCTTCAAGCTGGTTCACAGTTGCAGCCAGGAATATGGGTACTTGGGGCTGTCATCCTTGTAGGTGCTGAGTCCTTTGCAACTACAAAGGTATGAAGGCCTTTACAGAGGTCCCGGTGAGTGGACAAATGGGATGGGAAGAGAGGGAGAGTACGTTAGGGGACATCTTCCTGGAAGGTGATGAGGTAAACAGGGGAGGGGTTGCCCCTCCTATGTGGACCCCATCTTCCCAACCTCTCCCCCTCCTAGCTCCATGCTGAGCTGTGCTTATTATCATCTACCCTTTTATATGGGAGTTGCTGTAGTCCAGGAAGCCTAAGGGTGTTGTGTGTATGTATGTGTGGAGAGAGAGAGAGATCTTCTCTATGTCCAGCTTTATCCCAGCAGACAGGCCTAGAAGACCTTTCAGGAAAACTATTGTCCCCTTGGTGCTGCCAAGCTGGCTGTCTCTTCATGGTTGTCCCCCTGTGCCCCATCTGAGAGTGATTAGGGAAAAGAGGCTGAGAAGGAAGTACAGGTTGTCGGTCGAGTCTGGGATAGGACCACTTACAGTTGAGAATTACTTAGTTTGGGGACAGGTGTCATAATCACAAAGGTTCAGGCAGGCAATGGCTCTGAGGGATAAGTAGAGGTAGCTGTGATGATAATGGTCATGATGAGTGTGGGTGGTTCTAGTCACGTAGTACTGGACTTGATAAATGGTCTGTGATGGATGATGGTGACCATGGTTTATTAGTTACTTTTCTAATTACTGTGACAAAATACCCAATAAAGCAAACTAAGAAGGACCACGATCAAGGCAACTTAAGGGTTTATTGGAGTCTTAGAGTTCCACAGGGCTGGGATTCCAAGACAATCTTGGTGGGGTGCATGGCAGCAGTCAGGCATGGCATAATGCTGGAGCCGTAGCTGAGAGCTCACATTTCAGACAGGAAGCAGGGAGGGCTCGATGATGGCGGAAGCCTTAGCCCACCTTGGTGATACACCTCCTCTAACAAGGCCACACTTTTTCTTTTTAAAAATATTTAGAGCCAGGCATTGGTGGTGCATGCCTTTAGTCCCAGCACTTGGGAGGCACAGACAGGAGGATCTCTGTGAGTTTGAGGCCAGCCTGGTCTACAGAGTGAGTTCCAGGACAGCCTCCAAAGCAATACAGAGAATTCCTGTCTCAAAAAATCAAACTAATAATAGTAATAATAATTTATTTGCATTGGTGTTTTGCCTACATATATGACTGTGTGAGGGTGTCAGATCTTGGAGTTACAGACAGTTGTGAGCTGCCATTAAACCCAGGTCCTCTGGAAGAGCAGACCACTGAGCCATCTCTCCAGCCCCAAGGCCACACCTCTTAATTCTTCCCAATAGAGGACTAAGTATTAAAACAGCTGAGACTTGGAGGGATATCTCTTTCAAACCATAGCAGTGCTAGGGTTCGCTAGGGTTCCCAATGCTTCTATCCTTTAATACCACCCCTTATGTTGCAGTGACCCCCCAACCAGAAAATTATTCTCGTTACTACTTCATAACTGTAATTTTGCCACTGTTTGACTTGTAATGTAAATATCTGATATTTCTGATAGCATTAGGTGACCCCTGTGAAAGGGTTGTGCCACCCCCCAAAGGGTCAAGCGAGACCCACAGGTTGAGAACTGCTGATTTAGACTATCAATTTCGCTGTTGCTCTAGTCCACTGCTGAATCTCTAGGGCCTAGGAGTGTGTGGCCCATAGCAAGTGCTACATAGCACGTGTTCCAAAGCAAGTGCCCCACAAATACACACTGAATGAACAAGAGATGATTGAATCCCTCCTGTGTGGAACACTGACCGAATTGCTCTATTTGATCCTGCCTCACTCTCTTCAAAGGCCCCATTTTATAGATGAGAAAGCGAAGGCCAGGAGAGATGGTGTGGCCCTCTTAAGGTAATGTAGGGGGAAGCAACGGGGCAGGGAGCAGGCATTCTCACTCGGGCCTATCTGAGGCCCAAAGCCTCAGGCCTCCTTCTGCACCCTTTGCAGCCACACTCTTCCTGTTGCACTCAGCAATACATCTCAGGCCTGAGCTTCAGCTTAATCATAGAAATACTGCTAATAATAGTAACGATTGCTGTTTGTAATTGTTAGAGTAAGGCTTAAATGATCAAGACCATGGAAATTATTAATAACCTAGGCCCCGCCATGGTGGTGTGGGTCATATTAAATTGTGTTGAGATGGATAACCTTGGCAATAATAGTAACTGGGATCATAAATTAATAACGGGAGTATTTAAATTAATGCCACACTGTCAATAGGCTGGTAGTGAGCTGCTTCTGGAAGTACTAATGCCTTTCTCTCCTGCCTCCCATGAATTCAGTGGAGAGCAAGGCAGATCTGTAAAAGCCTTGGGGGAGGGGGCATCTTAGAAGTTATCTCTATCCAAGAGGAAGGGGTGGGTCCTTAGGGACTTCTGAGGTCCTGCTTGCTGCCTAGACTCTTACATCCAGCCATGGTGGCTCATGACCGTGAATGCTCAAAGCCACAATGATGTCTACCCATCTTTTCTGGGACTGTCTATTGGACTTTATTCATCACAAGGCTAGTTTTGTTTTGTTTTCCTCTGCAGTGAGCGGATGGATTAAGTTAAATGACTTAGAAAAATCTTCATAAATACTCTTGGTCTGTCCCTTGTTTCTATTATTTGGGCCCACATTTTGGAAGAGGAAACTGGAGTCCAGACACAGCTAACATCTGGTGCAGACTTGTCCCCTCCACAGCTCTGAACCAGGGCCTTCCTTGGATGTCTGGGAACCAGAAAAGGGCACAGTGATGTTTCTCTGGGAAGACTAACTGCGCGTTCCCTGGTGTACTGGTGACCTGATGTGCCAGGTTTCCAGAACATGACAGGTTCAGTCCTCAAAACGCCCACGCAGGACAAAGACGACATGAATCTCTGAGCGTTGAGTCCATTCAATCACTTTCCCACCGAATCCTCTCTGCAGAGCAGTACTGAACACCTACTATAGCAGGCATTCGGAGAAGACACTGCTGTCTGTCCCTGCCTTAGGGAGTTCAGAAGCTCAGGCAATCGTGTTTGTGTGTGGTCTGTACACTCATGAATGTGTGCTCTTCAGTGCTCAGTAGCAACGAGGGCTTGTTTGAGTGTGATTGTGCACGGCATACATGTGACTGTGCGTGTGTGTGTGTGTGTGTGTGTGTGTGTGTGTGTGTGTGTGTGTGTGAATGTGTGTCTGATCTGTATTAGGGACTCTTGTAGGATGGGTGGGTTTATATGAATGGCTGAGGATGGTATGTCATATACGAGTGCATGAGCACATGAACAGGGGAGCTTGAGAGTGTGTTTGTGTATTCCTGGAGTTTGTGTGCACACCTGTGACTCCTCCAAGCTCATGAAAGGCTGGAGATATAGTTCAGTGATAGGATGTCTGCATGGCATGTGTGAGGGCCCAGGTTCAATCGTGTGTGTGTGTGTGTGTGTGTGTGTGTGTGTGTGTGTGTGTGTGTGTGTGTGAGAGAGAGAGAGAGAGAGAGAGAGAGAGAGAGAGAGAGAGAGAGAGAGAGAGAGAGAGAGAGAGAGAGAGAGAGAGAGATTATAACATTGGGGTGGATTCCGTTTTTCCACCTTGAATGTCCCAAGGAACACCTCACTCCAGAAGTAGGAAGCAGTAGACGGGATGGGATAGGTGTAGACCTAATCATAAAAGGAGGGCAGTGGCATTCCCGGAATGAGGGGTAGGTAGGGAACTAGGAACCGAGAGGCTGAGGAAGATGCCCGGTACCTCCAACCACCCTGCTGGATCTACAGCATCCGACACTGATGCTCAGCATAACCGGCAGTGCAGTGGGACAGATGGCCCGCAGAGAAGCCGCAGCGGGGCACACGGGCGCGGTTCCCCGCACGCCTTCCTTGGCTGTTCGGGGCTACCCACCTCGAAGCGGCCTGGCGGCGGGGCGGGCGCGGTTCCGGGGGGGGGGAGGTGGGCGGGCTGGGCGGGGAGGAGGCGGGGCTGCTGCACTGCTTTTACCCCAGCTGCTCCCGCCCGCCCACAACCAGAGCGAGTGTAGCCTCCGCCAGCTCTGGCGGGCAGCGGGCGCTGGAGCTCAGCGCGGCTCAGCGCAGCCCATCGCAGCCCATCGCAGCCCATCGCAGCCCATCGGCCACGCAGAGCGGACTGAACTAGAAGCGGAGCGCTGTTGCCAGAGGCGAGCGATGAGGGCAGGAGCTGCCTGCTGCGCCATGGACCGGTCGCTCCTGCTGCTGCTGCTGCTGCTGCTTCTAGGGGTAAGTGGTGGCCTGTTAACCTTTTCCAGGAACAGAACCCCAAGGGGATCCCAGTGTCACCATCCAGGAAACAGAATAGGACATCAAGGTCCCAGATGCTGAGAACCGGTGGCGGAGGAGCTGCGATGCTGTGACCCACAAGGGCTCTTTTTTCTTTTTGGGACTTTCAGTGAGCAAAGGCGTCCCAGTCCCAGGATAGAGATGCGGACAGGACTGTGGCATCGATGCTGGTCCTTGGTGCTGCTGCTGCTGGTGGTCTTTGGGTACAGCGGTGGGGACGGTGTAGGGGACTGGGAGGGGGGTCTCTCGGGAGGAGGTTTAGGAATCACGGGCGCCTGGGTTCTTTTGACCACTGCATGTGAATTCTGGGATCCCGAGAATCTTAGCATCTTAGTCCTTGGGGAGTTACAGGACAGAACCGAGGAGAGAAAGGAGGGGGATGAGAAAGGCTCTAGAGATGTGAAGGGCTAGCGAAGGAACAATGGGGGAGGCGGCTGGAGGGACTGGAGGCATAGGGGACCCGGCGTGGACAATGGGGACCGGCCAGACAATGGGGGGGAGGGGCGTCGAAAGGAGCGATTCGGGAGTGGCAGAGAGGTTGAAGAGCTAGAAGTGGGCTTAAAGGAGGGCAGAAAAGAGACTGCCACAAAAGAGGTAGAGAGATGAAAAGCGGTGCGCATCCTAAAGTGCTCGGAGCCCCGCCTGCCTACTCAAGGACAGTGGGATGAGGACAGCCGAGGCACAGACGTTTCCCGCGTGGGTTCTAGCGCTCTTTCTCGCGGCCTCGCCCAATCCGGGAATTGCATCTGGGCATCCCAGGCTGGAAAGGGAGCGCCCACTTCACTGGGGCAAATCCGCTCCCAGAGTGGATCCCTGGCAAGCCTGTTCATTCGGTTTGGAACAACACAGTGAACCCAGAGCCTGCAGTTCCCTACCCTATCTGACCACGGCGGGTCTCGGGATGAGGAGCGCTGGGATGCTCAAGGCGGTGACTGTTCCGGCAGAGTACAGTTCGGGGAATGCACAAACCCCAGGCGACCCGCAGGGGGCACTGCGGGGTGCGGGATTGCTGTTCACAGCTGCGTGCGCGCCCGGGGCTGAGCACTGCGCCCCTTCTAAGTTAAGCAGCCACCGGGCGCTGTGCCCTTCGCGCTCCTTCCTGTCCAGAACTTAATAGGGTCATCATCACTCACACATCTGGCTGGGCTTTCGATAAAAGTCAATGAAACCCCCCCCCTCAAATGCGTCAGGGGTCGCTTGAATGCCTCAGATGCTGTCTGATTGTTCAGAGGCACCAACTCCAGCTTGGTCGTCTGGTTTTGCTAAGAACACAAGGACTCTGGGTACTTCTGATCAGATCTCAAGAAAGGTTGGCAATGAAAGTGGCGTCACCCTCCACCTTTTTCTTCATCTGAGCACTGTGCCCCCAAATCTCTATCTTACTGGCAAGGGAGGCAGAGACCTTTACGTTTAAACAAGTTGGCCAAGCAAGTTGGGCCAGACTTCTGTGGCTGGAGGGCCCCTCACCTCATTCCAGCTCTGCGCGCTCTCTCTCTCTACTCAAGGGTGCCGCTGTGGGCGGTCAACATCGCTTCGCAGCAGGGATGGGGTGACACCAATCCAAGGGATAGGCAGAGGTGGGATATGGAATCGAGAGGATAAGCTCAGATCCCATCCTCAAGCTCAAACCTGATTCCCTGGAGCTCTCAGTACCTGTGGCTTCCTCTGGGGATTTGGGAGTGGCTGCAAGGGTGTTTCTGACTAACATCCCTGGTTAGAGACGCCTTGGGCGCAGTGTGGTTCCGATCCTGGAGAGGTGAGGGCGTGGCCTCTGGACCTGGGCAGGAGGATATCCCTGAGTTCAGAAAAGGTGAATAAGGGAGGAGAGCCGGGCCTTGAGACCTCAGCAAGGTGGGCCGGGCACAGAACCTTCGGACCTGAGCCCCTAGGACTCTGCTTTCCACCTCCGCCCCAGATTGTATGAGCCAGTTCAGCGGTCCCAGCCTCTTCCTGCGCCGCTGACAGAGTGCTGAAACCAGAGCGCATCCCGGCGATTCTGCTGGCGTGCTGAGCCGGTAATGGAGGCACTTTGTCATTCAGACGTCTGTAACCGGAGCCTCCGGGCTGGCTAATGCTCCTAATAGGGAGGCAGCAGCGTAGGCAGTAAATGGGCAGCGTGAGCGTCGGGGCTGGCGCGGAGGGTGGATGGTGAGGCAGCTCCCGGAGGGAGGGAAAAGCTCCACCCTACCTGGCCAGCCCAGTCTGATTCCAACACCTGGCTTCCTCCCTGGGGGATGAATTGGAAGAGAGGACATAATAACTTTTGTGACTCTGTGACCTGTACTGTCCTAGGTACTTTTACGTTCTATACATACCCCTTAGGTCCCAGAAAGGTAAATTTAGTTATTCCCATTTTACAGGTGAGGAAGCTGACCCTCAGGAAATTTAGGCGGGACACCAGGCTCCTCTAGTCAGAAAGCAGAGGTGGCCTATAGGAAGCTGGGGGTCAAGGCTTTGGTCTTCGCTCCTCATGTGCAGTTCCTTTTCAGCTTTCCTTCCACTCACGGATCATGAAAGGGGGTGTGGTCCTGAACTGGCACTGGCTGGGGGGGGGGGTAGACCCTGCCCTGTGCTCTGAACTGAGCCACTCCCCTGCTCCGTGTGGGTATGGCTCTAGCCTCTCTTCAAGCCTCCACTGGCAGCTTCTTAAGGGATCAACACCAATCTCCTTGTGACTCAGGGGCTGACCAAAGGGGGCAGGGAGTGGGGCGAAGCCAGTGCCCACCCCTGTGTTCGAATCTAAGGCTCTCCAGCTATGCAAAAACCTCTCCTACCCCATATGGCTGTGACCAGGCTTCTATTCTCTGAGAAGCCTTCTCTGAAGCTGTTGGGAATGATCAGGATGGAGCCCATGGAAGCATCCACATAGTTGCAAACACTGGTTTTCTGTTTTGTCCAATTTAAAAAAAAAAAAAAGTCAATTCATCTGAGCACCGAAAGCCCTGCAATGACAAAAATAGCAAACATTCTGAAAAATGAAAAAGTCATGCTATCAACTTTGAAATAAATAAATGTAATAGATATAACTATCAGGCAAATGGGTCTGTCATTTTGATAAATTGGTCAATTTGGATCGGATTTTGGAGCAATTAGCCTAAACTCCAGTCACACTTTCTGGCTTAGCGTATGGCTCCTTTTCTGTCTTGTCTTCCCTGGGGTCAGCATCTCATACTTCCTAAGACACACGACTTCCTCAATAACTACCATTGATTGAACTCCTACTATACGCCAGACAGATCTGCATACATTAAGTATTTCATTCACTTCTCATAGCAACCCAGTGCAGGAGTCATGCTAGGCCAGTGTTTTAGATAGGAAAACTGAGATCTGGGAACATTAAGATGCTTAAAAATCACAGACTATTTTGTACCAAATCTAGGATTTTATGACAGAGGCAACATTAACCAAGTGGCCTCGGCTTTAAGTACTGGTCCCGAAAGGAGTGGGGAGGAATGGGGAGAGCAGGGTCTTGGCAGGGGTGCTTGCCCAAAGCTACCATGGCTCCCACAAGCACTGTCAGCCCCACCCACAGCGTACACCCTCCAACTCTCTGCTGACTTTGGTTTGCTGGAGCAGTGGTACACAGCCCAGGTCCACAAAGGGTACACATACTAGAAGGAAAAAGAGATTTTTGGTTGTTTGGTTTGGTGTTTTGGGACAGGGTTTCTCTGTGTAACAGCCCTGGCTGTCCTGGAACTCACGGAGATCCACCTGACTCTGCCTCTTGAGTGCTGGGATTAAAGGCGTGCGCCACCACTCTTGGCTAAAAGGGAAATTCCGAAGAACTGTGACCACCGCATTTAATACAGCAGTTTGAGGCAGGTGCTATCATGATTACCTACTGGTAGGAAACACAGGCACAGAGAAATTACAAACCTGTCTGTCATTCTGGCCCTAAGTGACGAGGGACTTGGATCAATGGACGAAGTGGCATGGGCAGTGATTAGGCCCAAATGTTTGACTCAGGGTACTGTTCCTCCATGTCAACTCCTCCTTCCCCTCCCCCTCCCCCTCCTACTGCTACACACACACACACACACACACACACACACACACACACACACACACACACTGCATTTCCATTTCTCTCTGTGTAGTCCTGGCTGGCCTTGAACTGAAGATACGCCTTTCTTGCCCCCCCCCCAATACAGGGATCACAGCATGTGGGCACCTGGCTCCCAGACAGCTTCTTACCAAGTCCAGTGACATCATTTTAAAAAATCCATTAGAGCCGATACAATATGATTCTGGGAGAGACTCTTCCGGTCACACTGATAGGAGCAAGAAGTGACAGCTGATCCCTTGACAGGAAGAGAAGGGACAGGAAAACTATCAAAAAGCTGACAAAATGACAAGAAATGTGGTCATCTGGGATCAGGAGCACAGAGCACTGACTGTTGCATTGCAGCCCTGGGTAAACGCTGTGCCAGTGCCCCAGTGATGGAGAAACTGCAGAGGCAGATGAGGGTGCAGCCCCCAGGTCACAGAGAGAGACACTGGATGACAACAGATGACAACAGCATTTTATTTTTATTTTTTATTTATTTATTTATTTATTTTTTTGCCCCTTGAGGACATATAGCCATCCAAGGTCAGTCTTCCAGACATCTAGGTAGCTGAAGGCATATGGTAACTTTCCTACTCTGTGCCAGGTAGGGCAGGAGATAGCCATCAACCCCATGTCCATAGCTCTGCCTGTCTAATATGGGAAGGGTGGGGATGACAGGAACACTTCCTCGAGGAAGTGATTTTTAAGTAGAGCCCTAAGTGATGAAAGGAAATGGGAACAGACCCTTCTGGAATCTCAGCTCCTGAGAAAAGCCCGCCTCAGGGCAGGCTCCTGGTTTGCAGATGTTGCCAGCCAGCACTCCTACTGCTGGCACCTGGGAGGAGATGGTGGCAGCTGCTGTGTTGCCTTCATTGTCCCTGCTGGATTCATGGAGAACACATTGCCCCAGTGCATTACCCAGTGTCCCCTACTTCTATATTTCCTTATTTCCTTTCCCATCAAACTCTGGTGAGACCACAGTGGTTTTGTTTTTTTGGGTTTTGTTTGTTTGTTTGTTTGTTTGTTTTTGTATCTTGGCAAAGATCTGTCCAGCATGGAAGTTGTAGAGGAATGTCCAAGCAATCTTGTAAAGCTCCCTGGTCTCGAGATGAGAGCCCAAATTGCTCAGCATCAAATGGGGTGTGTGCGCAAGGTCTGGAGCCTGCAGAGAAGGCTTTAGAGTTTTATTAGACGTCAAGATTGTTCTTTAAGAAACAGAAACGAAGTGAGCCTCTTGCAGCCCCTCCCTCTGGGGAATCTGGTGCTAAGTCATTCCATCCATGAGCAAAGATGCTGTAGTGGTAGGAATTTGATTCCCCTTTCCCCCTATTCCAGTTCTGTTCCCAGGGGCCACATGGGAGGGGAGGGAGTCAGGCTAGTGACTGGAAGTCAAATCTGGTGGAGCAGAGTTGCTGGATCCTGAAAGCAGCTACTGATAACAGGCATCCCTTTCTCCCTGTCTTGGCGTCAGTCTTGCCCATCAGCCTGTCCTTTGCCCTGGCACCAAGCTGTCACTGTTTTATCTGCAGAGAGGTAAAAAGTCCAAAAGGAAAACCAGAACAGGCCAGAAACCTGTCTGGAGTCAAGATCTGAACCTAAGACCCAGGCCTCTTGCCTTCTGCTCTTGGATGTAGACAACTCCCTTTTGGTATTTAATATGTAGAATGAGACCTAGAGAAGGGCCCTGTTCCCTTTGTTAGGAAAAGACCCTGCCTCTGGGTAACCAAAGCACTGCAGGTGTGAGTCTTAGCAAATGGAGTTTGGGCCAGATTTCAGCTCCACTGGCCCCTTTGGCCAGGAGCCCTGTGCAAGCTGCAACCTGCCCGCCACCTATTCTGGATGTCTGTCTCAGGTTGCCCTCCCCATGAAGTGCATCCTCGGGGCTCCATGAGGGGCTGTAACTCCAAGGTGAACTTTGCAGAAGGTTAGCCACGGAGGCTGTGACCTCACACCCCAGCAGCAGTCAAGGGCATACTGTCCCCATCCCGTCACGCCCCCCCCCCAGCTTTCCTTCCTGCCAGCTTTGATCCTCCTAATGCCTCCCGGGTGAGCTCATCCCAGCCCAGGTGGTTCCAATAGAAGGTATTAAGAGAGAGGCATTTGATCCCCTGGAAGATATCTCCCCTCTTCTCCTGCCAGGCTGACCCTCTGATCTTCTTCTGCCTAGGTGTCAAGGGGACAAGGGGACAAGGAGACTTGCTCCACAGGCTTGTACACCCATAGTGGAGAATGCTGCAGGGCCTGCAACTTGGGTGAAGGTGTGGCCCAGCCTTGTGGAGCCAACCAGACCGTGTGTGAACCCTGCCTGGACAGTGAGTATAGGATGGCAAATGGGGGGGGAGGTGTATTGTGCACAGAACAGACCTTGTAAGTGTTCTGTCTCCTGGCAGGTCCCCTGCCAACCTCTGTATGGTCACCAGAAGTGAGCAGGATATGATATAAGAAGCAGAGAGTAAATGGGGGAGTGTTCAGGCAGAGGAGAGGGACCTGATGGGGGATCCCCACAGGGGTCCCTCTTCCCAGCCCCCAAGCAGAGAGGCTGGTAGAAGAGTGTGGCCAGGCCAAGGGAAGAAGCTGATGCTCAGGCCAGCTAAAAATACATTCTGCACTGCAGGATCAATGGCTGCAGCCTACCCTCTGTGGGTTTGCGGGGAGGGAAAAGAGGATCAAATCCTGGCTGCCCTGGAAACTGACCTTGGGGGATCCTGGGAGGGTGTGCCTGCCATCCTCAGGGCCACTGTTCTGTAGCTTTCTGATGCCAAGAGGGACAGGAGCTGCTATGGGATGGTACCAGGTAGGAATAGCAGAGGGTAGCTACCTGCATTGCCTTCCAAAGGAAAGAATCCCATCTTCCAGGAACAGTGGAGAAGGGGGACAGAAGGGTGACAACTGTATTCTCATCCTGTGTGAATTCTGTGGGACCAGGAGTCTTGGTCTATGCTGATAGATACCTCATTGCTCTGCTGATTTGAACCCCAAGGCAGAGCTGCTTCCCTGTCAGCTGCCAGTAGCATCCTGGCACTCGGTCCCCACTAGGAGAGCTGCTAATAACAAAAATCAGAGCCAGGGACTCAGAAACTACCTGACAGCCCAGTCTTACCTCTGTGTGCTCCCTCCTGAGTCTGTGCCACCTTCGGGCAATCCTAACTCCTTAGTGTTCTCAAACACATGTATTTCTTCTACTATGCTTTACTTCTGTACCCCTGTACAGAACAGTAGGACACCTGGGCTGGAAGGAAAGGCTCTGCCCCCTTGGAAGGTGGTGCCTAACCTCCCTTGGCTTCACAGAGTCTCTATCCCCAAGGCAGAGTCAACATCATTGCCTGGTGTAGATGTCCTAGGCCACTCCCTGTCTCCCTCCTACACATCCTTCTTTAGCAGCTGGTGGGTTTGGAACTCAGGGGAGGGTCATGTCAGGAATTAGGGAAGAGGAAGGGCAATAGGAACCAAGGGCAGTGGGGGGGGGCTGCAGCAGCCTCCCTGCCTCATTCCCTTCCTCTTACCTCCCCCTTGGGTTCCTCCTGCTACACTCCCCTCCAGCTGGGTTAACAGGCTGCTTTTACAAGCCTGTTTTATGGGCTGGAGACCCCAGCAGACTTTCCCTCCACTCCCCCTCCCCCCCAAAAAAACGTTTCCACTAGGAAGCCTATTAAGCCTCTGCTTTCATGCTCTGCCAAAAAAAGGTCACAGTTTTCACACCGTCCAAAACTTACTCCCAGGAGTCTTCCGGCTAATTTCTGAGCTTTCTCTAAGAGCCGCCTTGCTCTTTTCATCCAGTGTGGCTTTCTCCACCCTACCCATACAAGCGCCCTCTCATTTGGAGAGATCAGATGTCCTGCCAGACAGGTGCTTCTGCTGTTTGACTGTATCCCAGTCACCAAAGACCTCTGTCTTTATTAGTGCTCATCCATGGAGCCTACCACTTATGCTTCATCACAACCCTTTGGGGTGGGGACATTACTTATTTAGTTAGTTTTGAGACAGGCTCTCACTGTGTAGCCCAGGCTAGCCTCAAAAGCCACCATGTAGAAAAGACTAGCCTTGAATTCACGACCCTCCTGGGCACCAACATCTCTGGCTATTATTTTCTATTTCACAGAAAAAGGAAAATGGAAAATGCTCAGAAAGGTTAAGTCACAGAGCTAGTTCGTTATAGAAGTGAGTTTTGCCTCACCCCTAGGAAAAGAAAACAGGGTTCTCTGCAGGAGCTGACTAGAAACGGAAGTGTTGCCCAGGCTTCCTCCTTTTGTTTTGCTCTCTCCTCTTTTCCTCTCTCCACTTCTGCCTGGTTCATTTTCCTCCACCCTTTGCCTCATCACCACATCCATGCTTCCCAGGATACGGTCCTTGATGCCTTTAGATGGTGTCAACATGGGACCCCACAGCAGTCTCCACCCCTGTACTCTCTGCCTTTACCTCCATGTTCCAAGCACCCCCTCCTTCCCTGGTCCTCAGCTTCAACACCCTGAGCAAAAGATGGTTCCTCCTGTGTTCACGATGGCACAGAGTTCTCTCCCAGGGATGGAAGGTACTGAGAGCTGGAGTCAAGGACATCCCCCCCCCACACACACTCACACACACTCTCACACACACACTCACACACACACTCACACACTCACACTCACACACACTCACACACCCACACACACACACTCACACACACACTCACACACACTCACACACTCACACACACTCACACACACTCATAGCCCCCACACACTCACACACACTCATAGCCCCCACACACTCACACACACTCACACACTCACACACACTCACACACACTCACACACACTCTCACACACACTCACACACGCACACACACTCACACACTCACACACACTCACACACACTCACTCACACACACTCACACACACACACTCACACACTCATAGCCCCCACACACTCACACACACTCATAGCCCCCACACACTCACACACACACACACTCACACACTCACACACACACTCACACACACTCACACACACTCTCACACACACTCACACACTCACACACACACTCACACACACTCACACACTCACACACACTCACACACACTCATAGCCCCCACACACTCACACACACTCATAGCCCCCACACACTCACACACACACACTCACACACTCACACACACACTCACACACACTCTCACACACACTCACACACACTCATAGCCCCCACACACTCACACACACTCATAGCCCCCACACACACACACACACACACACACACACACACACACACACACACGCCCACTCAGTTTCCAGAGTTCACATCCCCTACTTGAGAGTGAGGCCAAAGTGAGCTTGGAAACTGCCCCTTTGTACTGAGAGGGCCAGGGCTGTACATGCAAACACCATCCCCCCACCCTACCCCTTCCTAGCTTCTATCTTTCTTGCTGTTCTTGAACGGAGCACTGGCCCTGGTGTAGGCAGTATGGTAAGGTGCCTTTGGTCAGAAATTCTGCTGTCACCCCTAGTCACTTCAATTTTGACCCTGCCACCCATCCCTACCCCATGGGAAGAGGACCAGAAGGACAGAGGCAGAAGCTCTTAGGCACAGAGCTGCCCTCTGGCCAGTGTGGGAGGCTGGATGCTGAGCTATTTCATATTATTGTTTAATCACGCTGGGAACTAAGGTACAGGTCTGGAAACTCTCTAAGGTTTGCCAAGGAATCTACCTGAATAGCTGGGACCTCGGGCGGTCTCAGGGACAGCTCTTATGGAGAGTGGAAGCCCTGGCCTCCTTCCCGAGGGTGAGGGACCGAAGAAAAGAGGGCAGAGGTCAATAAGAAAGTGAAGCTGAGACAGGTATTAGCTGGGGATGGAGAGACCCCAGCCCTGGATTCAAGTGTACCAAACACCTCCCAAGGGACTAAGTTCTGAGGCTGATGCTTCCTCATCTGTGCCTTTGTCCTCAGGTGTGACATTCTCTGATGTGGTGAGCGCCACTGAGCCCTGCAAGCCGTGCACCGAGTGCCTGGGCCTGCAGAGCATGTCGGCGCCCTGTGTCGAGGCAGATGATGCAGTGTGCAGATGTGCCTATGGCTACTACCAGGACGAGGAGACTGGCCGCTGCGAGGCGTGCAGCGTGTGCGAGGTGGGCTCAGGACTCGTGTTCTCCTGCCAGGATAAGCAGAACACCGTGTGTGAGGAGTGTCCAGAGGGCACATACTCAGACGAAGCCAACCATGTGGACCCGTGCCTTCCCTGCACGGTGTGCGAGGACACTGAGCGCCTGTTACGGGAGTGCTCGCCCTGGGCCGACGCGGAGTGCGAGGGTGAGCGAGGGTGGGCCGGTTGGTGTGGGGGCGCGGAGCTGGATTTGTGAGGAAGGGCGCCCTCTAGGGTTCACAAGGTCCCCGGCGGGCGGGACTTCACTGGGAAAGCACCCTCTTTCAACCTTTGTTTCTTCTTGATAAATGCACAGAGATGGTGATTCCACATTCTACCTCACCGCACAACCCTTCTCACTAATTCCTTCTTTGGACTGACATTGGGAAAGTCCGGCTTACTGTTCTTGGAAGAAGTCTTCCTAACTCCTCCCCAGAGAAGATATGGGTAGCAAAAGGCTCCTGGAAGAAGCCATAGAGTCTGAAGCAGGCCTCCTTCCGGCCTGAGGGAGGTTTTCTGAACTGGAATAGGGCTGGGGACCTTCAGGAGGGAGGACCCTTCAGCTATGAGGCCACATGCAGGTGGCGATGACGGCTGTAGCGATCCCAAATCAAATCAGCTTCCAGTGCCATTGGGGGAGGGGGAGTGTTACTCTTGGCTCTGGACCTGTTTTTGATGGCCATAGGGTTTAGGAATAGTTGGCACATTCCTCTCATGGTGTCTGGGGATGAGGCGGAAGCACTGTGGCAATTCAATGACATAGAGTTGGCTGCTGTAAATGGCCAGGCAACGACCCAGGGCAACAAAAGAGGAGTGATAAGTGTGGGCTGGCGGAGAGGTGGGATAAGGCAGGGGAAGGGTGTGGTTGGAGGGCTCCTGTCTGCTGGGGCTGTAGGAGCTGAGTGGGCCTGCCTTATCCACATAGCTCACCGGAAGGAGATATGGGGATCTTGGGAGAGGAGGAGGCACCTGGGCAGGGTGCAGCCACCATAGTCGCTGGTTGGTAGTGTTCATCTCAGAGGGGACTGGGAGACAAGTGGGTGGTGCTTTTCCATTCTGTCCATCTGGTTTTCTTTGAACTCTAACCTTGGGATGTGCTCACACTGAGCAGGGAAGTGTGCCATCTTCAGGGAGTCCCTAATTTTCCTGGAGAGGGATGGCCCTTGGCTCTGGTCCAATGAGGGGAGTACCACAACCCAGGCCCTAGTTCCTGGAGGGAGAAGACAGCCCCAGCTTTGGACATTGCTGACTCTAGTGGAGGCAGCCCAGTTTCTGCCTTCCATCAGCCTCTAGCGGAGTAGAAGATACAGGTCCCCTGTCCTGGGGGAGGGGGAAGGGGCTCCTGACAACCAGCCAGAGCCCCCACCCCATACCCAGGCTTAAGCTTGCTCAAGTAGCAGAGTGGGGAAGGCTGGTAAAGCTCATGGAGGCCCTAAATATGTTTGCAGTGTTCTTTGCTGAATAGGCAGAGAGGGATGGGGCATAGGCCCTGGCTGACTCTGGTGGAGATTTCCACAGGCCAAGACTGGCAAATGGCTTCAGAAGCTAGGCTGAGCCAGGAGAGAACTTTAACGCAGTTGTGTGGGCATGTCTGAACGAGCCAGTGGGGTACAGGGTCAGGGTGCGATCAGAGACAAGGAGGGCGTGGTTGGAAGAGGAGCAGCCTGCTGTTTAGGGAACCTATTTACTTCCAGATGCCGCCCAACTTTCCCAGCCATCTTGGCAGAAGGCAACCAAGGAATGTTTATCTCTGTCTTACCCTTCTTTCTGCTCCAGCCTCTGAAGGGTTAAATGCTAGCCCTGTGGCCAAGCATCCCTTTCAGGAAATGGAATTTGATTCTTGGGTTGGCAGCCCCACTCTTGTCCAATGTAGCAGGCTTTCCTGCATATACATTTCAGGTGTCAACACGGTGACTCACCCAGCCTTGGGGCAGACGCCCAGCCCCCTCACCACATTGAAGTTTAGGAGGGGTCACCTGCTCCCTCTTTCTCCTGATAGCTCCCATTCCGGAAATGGTTGTCAGGACCTGCCAAGAGCTTAGCAAGTAGGAATGCTAGGGGACAGGGCCACATCTGGATCTCGTCTCCACCCCTATCAGAGAGGCTGGAGGGGGTGAGGGAAGGTGTCCTGGACACTTTGGTCCTTCTCTGAAGCGCCTTCATTTCTATGTCTGTGACCCACCCACATCAGTCTCTGACAGGGTCGGGGCTGTCAATCACACCTGCAGCCTTGGGGCTCAGGCTGTACCCTCAACCTGCCCTGCTACCCTAGCAAATCACAAGAAGGCCCTCTAGGACCCAACACTCAGACAGGACTGTCTCTTCCACTTCCCGGCCTTCTCCTTCCAGCCCTGGTCAGTCCTGGGGTGGGGGAAGGGTGGGACTGGGCGGCAGATGGCAGCCTTCTCCCTACTGCCAGCCAGATGGATTCCAGACTCACATCTGGGGGTCTTACCCCTCAGTAGATGCTGAAAGTGGGGCCTTTGAAGAATCTCTGTCTTGAGCTGAGGAGGCCCAGAGGACGAGTGGGCAGCTTCAACTCCAGCTTGGGTGGGCACGATGTAGTCTGGGCGGGCCAGAGCTCGGTAGCAAGATGCCCTCCCCGTAACCCCACTAGCATGCCCTGTCTGCTTTCCCTCCCTGCCCCAAGCGTAGGAAGTGAGAATGGATGGGACAGGCTGCTCTGCCCAGACAAGTATCCCCCAGGCCATCATCCAGAGACCACAACCCCTAGCACTGCCTCTGGCTGGGTGGCAGAATGGAAAATCCCACCCACTAGTGCCAGGAGGGGCCGGGGCCTCTGCCAGGAAGGCTGGCAATGCCCAAACGACATGAGCAGGCCTAGATGGGTGGCCAAGCACTGAACTGCTCCTTCTGAGACAGCAGGCGGTGCCTGCTTCGAAGCTCCTCCCTCCACCCGCTGTCTGTTTCCTGCCAACAAGGGTGCCAGCTGTCTGACCCAGTCTTCTGTAGGTGCCAGGGCCAGACTGTTTCGGGGTCAGACAACAACAACAAAAAAACAAAAAACAAACACTCAAAAAAACCACGCTGGCCACTGTACAAGGACCGGCTGGGATGAAGCAAGCCAGTCACTCCCCACCTCAGGCGCCAGCCTAGAGCCTGGAACATCTGAGATAGGAAGGAGGGCTGAGTGCCACCCACAGGGCAGCACCTCTGATCAGGTACCTAAGTGCCACTTCCTTCCAGAGGGCCATGGCCACCAGGCCAGAATAATCGCATCCCTTCAAGCAGCTGAGACATTGCTTCAGCTTGAAGCATCTCTACAGCTCAGGCTTCTTGGTGTGTTTGCCTCATGCATGGCTGCTGGCAGAGACTAGAATTCTGATTTCACAGCCCAGAGAGCCCATTCTCTGGATGGGGAAATCAAGGTTCCGTACTGACTTAAGTATTCTGTCATGTAGCCCTTGCTCTCCTCCACTAACTTGATTCATGTGCTCAGTCCTAGCCCCGAATCCCATGCATGGCCCCGTGTCTGGAACCTGGGGTTGGAGGCTCATGATGAAGCATTGGTGTGCCAGCGCTAAGGGGAAGGCCTGAGTAGGTCCTAACTCCCGTGGTCCTGTTCCCCAGAGATCCCTGACCGATGGATCACAAGGTCTACACCCCCAGAGGGATCTGACAGCACGGCCCCCAGCACCCAGGAGCCCGAGGCACCTCCAGATCAAGACCTCATGGCCAGCACAGTGGCAGATATGGGGACCACTGTGATGGGCAGCTCGCAGCCTGTGGTGACCCGAGGCACCACTGACAGCCTCATTCCTGTCTATTGCTCTATCTTGGCTGCTGTGGTTGTGGGCCTTGTGGCCTACATTGCTTTCAAGAGGTAAGAGGGGACACGGTGAAGACACGGAGACATTTGCTTCCACTTTGGCCTGAAAACAAGTTACTCTTCTAATTCAATCCTAAACCCATCCTCACCGACTAGTTCATGCCAGACTCTTGGGTGTGGCAGGTGGGGGGAGTGACAGAAGAGGGTTCCCTTTTCTGTCCTGGCTCTGTCCCTCCCCACTCCCAGGTGGCTGTTCATTCCTTAACTCCTGCTACCTCTGGCTCCTTACCCCCAACCCCACTCCACCCACAGTCCTGGGTATACATGTGTCTCTCTCCTTCCCAAGTCACCCCTGCTTTCATGTCACCCTTGGGCTCCTGGGGTACCCACATCAAGGAATTCAAGGCGGAAAAACTCCCAGGAGGCATTTTCAACTTTTAATGCTTGTCCCATTCTTTCTTTCTGTTTTTAAATCATCATTGCGTGCTTTTTAAAAGCAAATGCAAACAAGACCAAATTTGCTTTGTGGTGCAGGGGATGGAACCCAGATCTTTGAGCATGCCAAGCAAGGTTACTGCCACTAAGCAATAGTCCCATCTCATGACCAATGTCTTCTAAAACAAGAAGTGAAAGCCTTGTTTTATCTCCTCAAATCCTACCCATCTTGTGGTAAATCTCTTTGGGATAACACTTCCCAGCTGTTTACGGTGTATTTTCTACATAAACACTCCCATGAATTTTTTATAATTATATGTAGACAGGAGAGCTTTTCTAATGACTCAGAGGGAACTTACTGTTCACCTTCTGCAGTGCACTCCTCCCTCTTAATCCCCCTCAGGAGACTTTTCCTCAGAACACAGATTAGCTGATCATGTACAGCCTCTCTTCTTCAACAACAAGCCCCGACCGCAGTGCAGTTAGGCAGTCCTCTCCTGATGGACATTTGGTTTATTTTCAATTTTTTTTGTTATTACTTATAATTGCCAAGTGTGTGTGTGTGTGTGTGTGTGTGATGGCTGCTCACATATGGAATTATTTTAGAAGGGTCAATTGGGAAAAATGGAATTTCTAGGAAGTCTTTCATTTATGCATTGTTTGTTCTGTGAACATTGAATGCTACCGAGTGCTTCCACACTTATAGAGCGTGAGTGTGTCTCTGTGTGTGTGATTGTGTCTGTGTGTACGTGAGTGTGAGTATCTGTGTGTGTCTGTGTGTGTGTGTGTATGTTTGTATGTGTGTCTGTGTGTGAGTGTGTGTATCTGTGTGTCTGTATGTTTGTGTCTGTGGTGTGTGTGTGAGAGAGAGTGAGAGTGTGTGGTGTGTGTGTGTGTGTGTGTGTGTGTGTGTCTGTGTGTGTGTAGAAATGAGCACCTTACCACTTCTCAGCCTTTTGACTAATCGCATGGAAAGCAATGGTTCTCAGCCTGTGTGTCTAGACCCCTTGGGGTTGACTGACCCTCTTACAGTGGCCACCTAAGACCACTATGTGTCTGCATAATAGGACTTTACCATCATGATTCATAACAATTGCAAAATTACAGTTATAAAGTAGCAACAGAAATAGTTTTATGGTTGGGGTCACCACAACATGAGGAAGTGTGTCAAAGGGCCTTGGAGCAGTTGGGAGGCACTGATATAAAGAAGTAAGTTCTTGGGACCCTTTGGAAGGCACTCGCCATGGCCCTGGCCTGGACCATGGGCACAGCTGCGCTGGCTGCAGTCTGACACAGCCCTCGCCCTAACCCTGTCCTGTCCCTGGGTCCCAGGTGGAACAGCTGCAAGCAAAACAAACAAGGGGCCAACAGCCGACCAGCGAACCAGACGCCCCCACCCGAGGGAGAGAAACTCCACAGTGACAGCGGCATCTCTGTGGACAGTCAGAGCCTGCATGACCAGCAGACCCACACACAGGCTGCCTCAGGCCAGGGTGAGTGGGAAGGCACTATGGTTAGACTACTGAAGGGACCAGCAGGGAAGGAGAGGCTGGGTGGGATGGAAGATGTGGGAAGGGGAATGTTTTCCCCTGGGATGACTTGGGGAAATGGAGGCTTTTACAAGTTGGAGCATCCAGACTCATCAGGCTAATTGTCCCCCCTGGGGGTTAATTACTGCCCAAAGTAGCTGCAATTAGCCTCCTGGCTGGACTTCTAGGAAACAAGTGGTTAAGTGTGTACCCTAATTAGCAGCCCCTAGCTAGGCTCTGGGACACTTGCTACAGTTGTCTGGAGCCCAAGAGCCCTGTCCCCTCCTCTGTCTCTATGATTGCTTGGGGGAGGGGATGCCTGAGCTGAGCTTGAAGAAGAGACAGTGAGTCAGCAAGGTCCAAGTCCCTCCCAGGCCCTGTCTAGGACCTCATCTTGGCCACTCCTCTGCCTCTAACTCTAGACTTGGAGGAATGTGCCTTGGCCAAACCCTCTATGTGCACTGGAGTAAAGAAGATCCAGGGTTAGGGGCTGATGTGCTCTTGTCCTCCACAGCCCTCAAGGGTGATGGCAACCTCTACAGCAGCCTGCCACCGACCAAGCGCGAGGAGGTAGAGAAGCTGCTTAAAGGTTCCGCAGGGGACACCTGGCGACATCTGGCAGGCGAGCTGGGCTACCAGCCTGAGCACATAGACTCCTTCACCCATGAGGCCTGTCCAGTCCGAGCCCTGATGGCCAGCTGGGGTGCCCAGGACAGCGCAACACTCGATGTCCTTTTAGCTGCCCTGCGCCGCATCCAGAGAGCTGACATTGTGGATAGCCTGTGCAGCGAGTCCACCGCCACGTCCCCGGTGTGAGCTCGCACACCCGAAGCCCCTGTCCTGCCCCATATTCCAACAACTGATGCTCTAGCCAGCCCCCACAGAGATGTTCCCCCTTCCCCGGGGTGGCCTGACAGTCAGAGCCGGGCTCCGACGCCCTGCTCCCCAAACCATAGCCCTGTGGCTGTCCCTGAGGGAGCCCTGGCTTCTGATCACACTTTCTCTCCATTGAGAGGTAGGACCACCCCGAGCCTGTCCTGCCCCGTTACCATCTCAGGCCTTTCCACCCTTTCCCAGACCTTAGCTGTGTCAGATCTGGGGGGTTTGACACCAGAGATGGTGACAGAGGCACCCCAAGGACTCAGGCAGCACTGAAGAACCAGGGCCAAGGACTCCACACTGTGAACGGGAGCACAGGGAGCACGGTGGTAGGCTAGACCTTCCCCAGCCTCTCTCTCCTCCACTCTGGCCAAAGATGAAGAGGATTACAGGCCCATCTGAGCTGAAAACAGGTTTGAAAGCCAGCCCACACTACCCTCTTACACACAAGAAAGAGAGGCAGGGACTGGCCCAGGCCACCCAGCAGCAGAGAGATCAAATGTAGGCTGACATCCTCCTCTCTGTATGAGGGCATCAGGTGTGCTTGATGGCAGGGATGGAGTGACTTTCAGGGACATGTCTGGAAGCCAAGTCTGCCCCACCCTCTACCACTTGCAGACCCCTACCCAACCCTTCTGCAGACAAACTGTTTGTTTGTCCAAGACCTGGTCCATTGGCCCCATCCTGATGGAGTCAGGCTAGGGGTTCGGGGAGCAGGGTGTTGCCTTCCTCTATCTCTGTCAGGTTTACCCACTTGGCATTTGCAGAGTGGTGAGTCTGTTAATGTCCTCATTCTTGGCATAGGCCTGGAGCCATCATTAGCCCCTAGAATCAGCCCTAGGGGGCCAGGGACCAAGGACTCCCACCCCACAATCCCAACACCACACACACACACACACACACACACACACACACACACACACACACCCATAAGATTTCTTAGAACCTGCTGGGGGTCACTGCCAGAAAAGCATCAGAGGGAACTGAGCTTCGCTTCGAGGGGGCTGTCTTCCTTGCTTCCTTTGGCAGACCAAGGACTGCTGTGTCTGAACTGGTGTCTGTCTTCCAAGGGCCTGTGCGTGGAGGAATGTTCTCTCTCCTCCCCTTCTCGAAGCCTGAGTTTGGCTGCACCCAGAAGGCTACAGTGAAGAAAAACAGGCTGGTGGATGCAAACAACAAAAAAAAAAAAAAAAAAAAAAACAAAAAAACAAAAACAAAAGCAGACAAACAAACAAGGCCAGATGGATGCTGGCCTGTGTCCTGTAGCAGGTTTCTCCCAAGTTTCAAGGCAAAGGACTGATTTCCTGATCACCACCAGGAAGGGGCATGAGGTCTCGGTGGCATTTTCACCCCCTCCCTGGCCTGTTCTGTTTTGCTTGCTGTTGGAATGAGTGGGCTCCCCTCTATTTAGCATGAAGGAGCCCCTGGCAGGGTATTCACAGACTGAGCACCACCCCTGGGTGGCTAGGGTCCTCCAAAGCCTGGAAAGAGACTGGGAGCATTGTACATGGGTGGTGTTTGTGTGGACCTCAATCTGCAACGAGCAGAGAGGACTCTGCCCACTGGCCCGCTCCAGGCCCCTGGGAAGTGGGGCATTCTTTGTGTATTTATTTTCCTCCCAGAAGTTAGGGGAAAGTGGGGAGCTGCAAGCTCAGTTTAGCATGTGTTTGCTTCCGGGGTCTTTCCAGCCTTACTTTGGGTCAAAATGGAACCTTTGACCCTCCAGCTGGTGGCTTCCAGTTCCAGACCCCCTTCATGCTCCCTGTCACCTTCCCCTTGCATCCTGTGTAAGCATTTCTTGGGCCCTCCTGAAACCTACTCATAAAACATAAGTGTTGGACATTAAATAGAAAAAAAAAAAACAATAAGAAAGAAAAATGGTGCAAGACATTTTCTGGAAACACTCGTGTTTTGTTAGTTGGGGTTGAACACACATCAGAATCCCTCCCAGATGGCCTTATAATTTCCAATGGTGTAAGCTCCTGTCCACTTTTCAGTAAGTTTTGACAAGAACTCAGCAACTTCACATGTGCAGTCATAAAGTGGATGGGAGAAAAGAGCAGGGCCCCTTCGCTCCCAGATCTCAGAGAGGGAAAGTTTTAAAAAAAACTGCCCACCAGGCAGGAAGCTGGCCAGCTGTGATTTGACCAGATGCCAGAAGAGAAACTGACCACAGGGGAGCAAGAGGCTTACTAGGAGGGCCAGGTCATGACCCCACAGCTCCCAGCCACCCACATGGCCTGTAAGACACACAAACATACTCATACACAAGATCACACAGGACCTCTGTCCAGATGGTCCAGCAGGAGACTGGCTGGCCTGGCCAGGAGTCAGGCGAGCCCCTCCCGGGAGATGCTGTGGACAGATCCTAAACAGAGCTCTTGCCTATCTGGCCTGGGAGCCTCTGGGACTCCTGGCTCCAGGCTGTGCCTCTTCTGAGGCTGGTGAGGCTCACAGCCATAGTCAGAACTGCACATCCCTTACTGGTCCATCATCCAAGTACTCTAGTAGGAGTGGCTTGTGGTCACCTGCAAGGCAGGAGAGGATTTGCTTTTCTAGAAAGAACAGCAAGCAAGCCTTCCAGATTCCCAGGCCCAGGGAGCAGGGCCAGCAGGGCCCAGCCAAGAGTCAGACATCAGGGAGACAGGGGGGTGACATGACGGTGGAGAGGAGAGACATGAAGGAGATGGGAGAAATGGCCTTGGCACCAGCAAAGCCTTAGGTTAGTTGGGGAGACAGTCCCTGTCTGGCGGAGAAGGGCTCAGACTGGGCGCCCATCTTCCTACCCTGGGCCAACTATCCACAGTAGAAATGGATTCCTACTGTGATGAGGGAAGCATTTCTGCTCCCTTAAAAAAAAACCATCTTCACCCCAAAGGTGCCTCTGGTGGAACACTCAGTTTCTGTCTTGTGGGAATAAGGAGGGACACAAGTCCCCTCCTCAGTGACTGCTTTCTTCTGAGAGCTGCAGCAGGCAGCCCTGGCTGGTACAGAAAGCCTGGTGACCTCCTGCAGTCGGCCGCAGAGAGGTCAGGGAAGGGACGTGGAAGCTGGCTCTTAGAGGTCTGTGAGGTAGCAGGCCTGCACGGAGACAGAACAGAGCCCAGCCTGGAGCAACACTGGAGCCTGGAGCCCAGAAGAGGAAGGGAGGAAAACAAGGGGAGGGAGAGAGGGAGGGAGGGAGGGAGGGAGGGAGGGAGGGAGGGAGGGAGGGAGGGAGGGAGGGAGGGATGGACAGAGGCTAGGGTTCCTGTGGAGTCTGTTGAAGGGGTCTGGACTATGTTCTTAGAACCCTGGAAGCTGAGGAGGATTTCAAACCTCCCCAACACGGGGGCAAAAGGCTTGGTGCCCTCTCTGCCCTCTCTGCCCCTCCTCTCTCCACTTCAAGAGTTAAAGCTCTTTATCAGCTTCCATGTGTTTACCGGGGTCCTGTGGGGCTGTGTCAGCACCTCCCGCCAAGCCCCCCAAACTCACTGCTTTGATCCAGCACTTGATCTTACTCTCTGTGCACCTCCCAAACAGTCTCAGAATTCTGACAAGTTTATCATTTTTTTTAGCCATGGAGCCTCTGTGTGCTGTCCTATCTAGAATATTCTTTACCAAGTTACCTCAGCCCAGAGAATCTTTAGGGAAGGCTGGCTGGTTCCCCGAGTCCAAATTTGTTTCCCATCTCTCTGTCTCTGTCTCTCTCTGTCTCTGTCTCTGCCTCTCTGTTTCTCTCTCTGTCTCTCTCTCTCTCTCTCTCTCTCTCTCTCTCTCTCTCTCTCTCTCGTGTGTGTGTGTGTGTGTGTGTGTGTGTGTGTGTGTGTGTGTGTGTGTGGTTTGTTTAATCTGTTTTGTTTTTGACAGGGTTTCCTGTAACCCAAACTTGTCTGAACCTCCATATATAACCAAGACTAGCCTTCAACTCCTGACCCTCTTACCTCCACACCCCAAGACTGGGATGGCAGGAGTGTGTCACCACACCCAGCTCCAAATCAAGTTCCTTGGTTCCAGCTTCAGAAAACCCCTCTGCCCCTCTTCTTTGCACTGCTAAGACCTCGTTGTAATTAGGCACCCGCCTGAGTGATTACTGCATTACCGCAAATCCCAGGAGACCAGAGAAGGCTCTGCGGTTGCTCACCTCTCATGCTTAGCACCCTCCCAGTACATACGTTTCAGTTACACTGAGTAAGCAATGAGTTCACTCCATCCGGTACCCACAGAACAAGTGTCACATGTAGACTTGTAAGCTTCTCAGTGGGCACCTTCCACAAATGAAAGAAACAGCTGACTCTAACAATGGATTAGCCCAATAGATACATGATATTATTTCAACATGTGATCAGTATTTAAAATTGTTTTTCAAATGTTTTTTGACCCACTAAGTTGTCTCAATCCTACTTTGTTTTTGTTGTTTTGTTTCTTTCTCTCTCTCTTTTTTTTTTTTTTTTTTTTTTTTTTTTGAGATAGGGCTTCTCTGTGTAGCTTTGGAGCCTGTCCTGGAACTCGCTCTTGAAGATCCGACTGCCTCTGCCTCCCAAGTGCTGGGATTAAAGGAATGTGCTACCATCACCCAGCTCTCGCTCTCTCTCTCTCTCTCTCTCTCTCTCTCTCTCTCTCTCTCTCTCTCTCTCTCTCTCTCTCTGTGTGTGTGTGTGTGTGTGTGTGTGTGTTCTCTATGCAATCCTGGTTGTCCTGGGACTTGCTATATAAACCAGGCTAGCAGACCTCAAACGGCTAGTGGCGACTGCACGGGGCCACTGCACATTCCCACAGGGCTCAGCTGTGGGAATTTGGACCTCCAGAGTAGGGGACTCATTCCAGGTCCTCATGAATTTCAAAGGACAAATGGAAACCCCTTAACTTCCATCTTCAGTGTCCTCGGACTTAGCCTGTAGTCTTCACCTCTGATGTGCCTCCTGACACTTGCAAGGCATCCATCCCTCCTCTAAACTCAGACCCAAGAACCTATCTGTGTCATTGGTTTCATTTCTTCATCTTTGGAGGACCTGTTGTCTCACCCCTTCCCCTCATGCCTCCCTCCTCTCTGTCAGCCAATGAGCAAAGACAGACAAGATTCCAAACATGTATAAGGCCTCTGCATCCAGCAGAGAGCCATGGGGGACTGGGGCCTGTGCTAGAGCTTCAGAGGAAGAAGGGACTGGACCAGGGCTCGGGTCAACAGAAGACATTTTCCTCGGTGCTCCGGCTGAGGGTCTGCTGACAATATGGCTGGAAGCAGCAGCTCCCCTGATAATGCAAAACAGACCCACTTCAGATTTGCGGCAGCTGGTGGGCAGAAGGCTGGGCCCCCGGGCCTCGGGAGACCAAAGAGCAGAGGCAAAGAGGACTCTTTCTTTGACCTCCTATCCCTTTTGGGTCCCTGCTTCAGCCTTCTCATCCTGCCTCTGACCCTTCCCAGCCATTCCAGACACCCCTCTGCTATCCTGCCTGGCCTGTGCCTAGGATCCAGCTCTCAGTCCAGCTCCTTGGAAGTAAGCAGGTGCCCTGAATACTGCCCCAACTCAGCCTCTAATCAGCAGCTCCAGGTGCAGGGTGAGAACCCCCAGGCCCAGGAAATAACCCCCAATCCCCATCATGCTCCACCTAGGCATTGACCTCTTCCAGGTCTACAGCCATTTAGGAAATGAAGCTAGGGACATTTCCCAAAGGTGCCATCACGGAACACACTGGAACATTCTAGTTCTCATCCCTCATGTCTCCCAGGGCACTCAATGGTGCCCCCCTTAGACCACACCCGGGCATTTCCCGACCTGGTGATAATCCTTCCCAGCAATCCCTGCCACCTGCCACTCCCTAATCAGTGGTTCAAATGTTTCCAGCAACATTCCCAAAGCACTCATGGAGAGGTGAGTTTGGGTCTCCTCCCCAAGCTGGGATTACTCCCTCAGGAATAAAAAAAAAAAAGAAAAAAAGAAAAAAGAAAAATCTAGGCATGCCCTCCTTACTCCATAGCCTAGTGACTCAGAATATAAGGCTCCCTCAGGGTCATCCAGCAGGGGCCTGAACTCCCACACCATAAACCCTTGGCCTGGGGCTCGGTGTCCACTCCCAGAGCCCTGGCTCTGCCCCAGGGGCTAAGGCTTCCACAGCACTCCAGATGGTTCTCATCTACTCCCCAGACCTTGGATACCAGCCTGTAAGCAGGATGTGCTTACAGGGGCACAGGGCGACTCAGGTGCCATTCATCAGTGTTGGAGCAGAGGGTCATGCCATGACCTCTCAGGGTTCCCAGACAACGCCCAAAAGCCAGCCTTAATGAGCTTTCTTGTCTTCACAACAGCTAGGAGTCTTTATGTTGCAACAGGAAGCAAGCCCAACCAACTCAATGAGGCAATTTACTGTCCATCTTCAGAAATGAAAGGCCGGGATAGGATATCCCCAGGACCCAGTTTCTCCAACTCGCCTCCTGCTCCCCTTCCTTGGGTAGCCTTCTCCTTTGTGCTAACAAGAAAGTCAAAAGACTTCATTTTCAAGGTCCTAGGGGCAGAGTATACTGTGGTCCTAATAAATCCAACCAAGGTCCGTGGGGGGGGGGTGCGTGTTGTCTATGGTTCTGATTGGCCCATCCTTGTGACATGAAGGGAATCACAAAGGGACTAAAGTGGAGGTTGAGTGCTCCATCTCTGGGGCAGGGATGTCATTTCAACCCCAAGCAAGGGACTGATGAGTGTGGCAGGGACTGGGCATCCGGGAGCTGGGTGTTGTTAAGACCGCTAAAAGGGTCTTCCTTCCACTCCCTCACCAGGTAGCCCCAGTGTGAATTTCCAGGAGAAATATTGGTTCGGGAACACCCAGCAGGCATTACGGCTCTGAGAAACCCCAAGAGGGTCCTACCGGGGTAGCCCTTGAATTGCACCCCAAAGTCTGCACAGGGTTTAGATTGTGGGGTGGATGATCTGGGGAAAGAATATGAAGATCAGAAACAGCTGAAGCAAGGGCAGGGGAGGGGTGGGAGGCCGACTTGGACGCCCAAACATACTCATGAGCACAAGGGGAGCACAGAGCAAGGCTAGTGGTGATCCGGTGGCAGTCTGGGGAATTTGGACCGAATGGAGCTACCGAGCTTGTCTGAGTGAGAACATGTTCTGAAAGGAGGAAGGAGACTGGTTGGTCTCTGCGAGAGACAAAACTGGGAAGGAAAGTAGAAAAACAACTCAGGCAGCTTTAAGAGGGAGAACAGGGCCAGTGAAATGGTTCAGTGGGTAAGGTGCCTGCCACCACGCCTGATGAGGTGAACTTGACCCCTGTGACTTACATAGTAGCAGGAAAGAACTGATTCTTGTAAGTTGTGCTCTAATTTCCACCCATATGTCATGGCACACGCATGCATACATGTATACACACATAGGAATGCATAGATAAACTCATGTGATAAAAATTTAGCCAAGCATGGTGGTGCACACCTTTAATCCCAGTGTCTGGGAGGCAGAGTCAGGCGGGTCTCTGTGAGTTAGAGGCCAGCTTGTCTACATAGTGAGCTTCAGGACAGCTAGAGCTATGTAGTGAGACCTTGTCTCAAAAACAAAAAAGTTTAAAGAAGAGAAAGAAGGAATGTGGCAGGGGCTATAACTCATTGGCAGAGTACCTGCTTAGCATGGGCTGGATTCAATCTCCAGTATTGGCTGGGGGTGGGTGGGTGGGAAGGGGGCGTTGAGATGAGGTGAGATAAAGTAAAACCAGGCATAGCATAGTGGCAATTCCTATAAGCCAAGTACTCAGGCTGGTGCAAGAGGATCCAATGCCAGCCTAGGCTACAAGTAAGATACTGTCTCAAAAGAAACAAAAAGGAAATAGCTAGCTTTGGCATCAGAGCAGCAAGGCAGTGGGGGGTCAGGAGGAGAAAGGACTAGGGCGCAGGGTGGCTGACAGAGCTGCTCGCAGAGACTGGACAGTTGGGAGGCAGGGTGCGCTTTCAGCAAAGACAGGGAGCTATGCCCTGAGGTGGTGAAATGCCAGGGTTCAGGGGATTTCCAGCCTTCTAGAGAAACACTCCTGAGTCATCTATTTTGTGTTTTGTTTCAAGACATGATTTCTCTGTGTGCCCCAGGCTGGCCTGGAACTCACAGACATCCGCCTGCCTCTGCCTCCCAAGTACTGGGACTCAAGATGTGCACCACCACCCGACCCTTTGAGTCATGGGAAGAGGTCTGTAATGTAGAGGGCATGAGGGTCTATCACTCTTGCACAGCACTAGAGAAACCAGGAACATTATACCAGTAGGCTTTTCTCTTCAATGGAAGGGATTTACATCTGTTTTCCACCCAGAATGCTGGGATTGGATGTAGGTAATAACCTGGCCTTTTACTATCTATAGAGCCAGACCTCACCTGAATCACCCATTCTTAGGGAAGAGGTCTCATGTACTTTGCAAAAAGAAAAAAAAAGTCTTCTATTATGCTTACTCCAGACCCTTATCCTGAGTATTGTTTCAAGGTCAATAGAACTCATTTTTAGGGAAGAGGTCAAAGGTGTTTTGCAAAGAAGTTTCCATGCAGTCAATCCTTAAGCCTTGTTGTAATAATTGTTACAAGGAAACGTTTTTTCCAAAGTTGTAAGGTGCTTACATATATCAAAAATGAACTGTTGGGGGGGTCAGACTCTAGAAGTTTGAACTAACACGGGCTAACTAAGCCTGTTGAACTGGATTTCTTTCTTGCCTCACATGGGTCATTCTTCTGCCAGCCATAGGGTTTGCAGGGGCCTCTACAATGTAGGATAGGCCTGCTTAGGTGGCCAGAGTGGAAGGTAAGGCAGGAGCTCTGCAAGGCTTGGACAGTGACTTGGGAGGTGTGGATCTTGGAGAATTGAGGAGTCCTAAGAAAGCCTCAAGTTTCTAGAAGGAGGTAGCAGGGGACACTCCAGGGCAGGGACCCTGAAGGGAAGGACAGACCTCGTCAAGGGTACAGTCTCAGCTCAGAGAAAGTCTCCTGGAAGCTGAGAAGGGAGGAGAGCAGGAGGTCTCGCACGAGGAACAAGGGAAAGTGGGGTTTCCACGGTCTGAACCCTGAAGCTGTATGGCTGGGCAACCTTGAACTCCATCTGTGTCCTCCAACTGTGGTAGCCTTAGAAACTCCACTGCTTCTACACTCAGCCAGTAGAAGAAGCTGGCTAAGGATCCCACTCTGGATGTCTTACCATCCTACAAGCATGAGCCAATGTCTCCCTTTCCTGGAGCTCCATGCCTCGTCAAAATGGAGACAGACATCGTCTATCTCAGTGAGACTGGATTCAGGGTCTCAAGTGCCACAGCCTAGATTTCCTGTCTAAATGCTGCCTTCCTTGAGACTTGGAGAAGCAGCTACCAGGTTCTGAGAGCCAGGGAAATGCCCACAGCATCCCTTCTGGGGTGTCTGTCTGTCTGTCTGACTGCCTGTTTCTCCATATGTGTGGTATGTATGGGGGTGGTGTGTGCGACCACCTAGAAGCCAGCGCAGGAGGTCAGCATCACAGTAGGTGCACATAGAAGCCACCTCAGCATCTCTGGGCACCAGGGCAACACATGGGCTGGGCACGTACCCAGAGAGTGCCACATGCCTGTCAGGCTGGGGCCTGTCACATGCCTCTTCAGAGACTCTGCCAGAAGCCCCGAAGCTGGGTAAACCCAGAACAATGACTCAGGTAAGGGTGGGGGCTAGAGGGAGACTCCCCAGCAGGCCAGATTGCAATACCCCACCTGTCCAGGTGCCTGGTTGGCCAAGAACTGGGGAGGGGGTAGTGAGAAAATCTGTTTGGCATTCTGGCACTGAGGCTGTCCCAGGCAGCCCCAACAAGGGGTCATTGACCCCATCCAGGCAGTCTCCATCAGCAAAGCCATTTCATGGAGACGTAGGGTCAGCCACACTCCAGGCTTGGTGGGTGATCTGCTTTTTAGCCTGACAGGATGAGGGGTATCAGTGGGGCATGTTTTCTGTACTCTAGACCAATCCAGAGTCCCAAGTGTCTGGAAACTCTAGGGAACCCTAGGGAACTAGGAGCTAATAAAACTGCCTGGCAGAGACTCTGGAAACTACTCAATGATATCAGATGCCGTTTGTCCGGTACATAAAAGCTTATAAAGCATGCTCACAACTGTCTTTCTGTGTAATCACCTTGTTGACCCTGCTGGAGAAGAATGATTGGACCCACTTTACAGATAAGACAACAGAAAGCCAGGGATTTGTTCAAGGCCACATGAGGGTAAGAGGCAGAGCCGACCCAGGAACCCTGCCCATCCCACAGAGGCTTCTTCTGCTCTGGATCTATCCCAGGTGGGATATGTTACCAGGGGCTGGATGAGGATGGAGATAAAGGCTGGGGGCAAGGGGTGGGTGTTAGGAATGATGTGGCATGGGTTGGGACCATAGGTAGTGGGTCCCTGGTCCTGCACTGGGACCACAAGGATCTCAGTCCAGGGCTGGTTATGGACGGGGAAACAGACACCTGTAGATGTGACTCATATTGAAAGTTTATTTAGGGGGAGGTAAGAAAAGAGGTAGAGAAACACAAAGACGACAGAAGAGAAGACAGAAACAGGAAAAGGCCTGTCTGCTCCAGGGGAACAGCAGGAAAGAGAGAGGAAAACAGAATGTAAATGGGCAGGGGTCTTTTTTTAAGTGGTCCTTTGCACCTGCATTCAGACTATGCAATCATGGAACCCTGGGCTGATTAGGGTACTGTCTGAGTACATTCTGCCAGGTGGCAGGGGCAGGTCAGCATAATGCCTGAATCCTTACAGTGCGTCTAAAGACAGGGAGGCTGGAGTGGGAACTGTAGCTCAAGATGTGGGATGGAGCCTGAAGATACCTGGCCTTACTTCCACGTTACTAAAAGACCCCCCCCCAATTGTCTCCTGTCCGCTTCCAAAGAGTGGCAGGGACAGCTGGAGCCCACCGAGGAAGAAGAGAGGGGATCCCAGCTAAGAGCCTCAAGTCTGAGCCCTAATGCAGCCACCAGGGCTCCCTCCCTCTGTTCCCGGGCCCTCACCCCAGCTGCAGCAGGCTGGGGCTGCTGGGCACCTGGCACTGAGCCATGCAGGCCAGCCCTGGGAGGCAGGGCCCGAAGATCGCAGGACCACGGTGCAGACCCATCCCTGCTCTGGGCACCCTCCTGGACCACTCCATCTGTCTCAGCTGAGTTGCCTCCCCATCTACCCACAGTGGGTCCCAAGGGTCTGAGATTTTTCTGAGAGCTGGCCTTTAAAAAAAATGTTTATTTTTGTTTTAATGTGTGTGAATTTGCGCCTGCACATACACCATGTGCTTGCCTCATGCCCTCGAAGGCCAGAAAGAGGTGTCAGATCCCTCTGAAACTGGAGTTACAGACAGTTTGTGAGACACCATGTGGATGTCAGGCTGAATCTGGGTCCTCTGCCAGACTAGTGCCAGTGCTCTTAACCACCCAGCCATTTCTCCAGCCCATGTATGGTTTTGTTTTGTTTTGCTTTGTTTTATGAAAACAAAGTCTTATTCTGGAGCCCAGGCTGGTCTAGAACTCACTGTGTAGCCCAGGCTAGCCTCCAACTCCTAAAGATCCTTCTCCCTTCACTCATGCCTGCCAAGTTCTGGGATTACAGGCATGACCCGTCTTGCTGACTAGAAATCCTGCCTTTTAAAGACCCTCCCTCCCTCTCTTCCTCCTTCCTCCATCCCACCCTCCCTCTCTTTCTCCCTCTCCCTTCCTCCTTTGGTCACTGCTAGATCCTACCAGGTAGTTCACAATGTTCCAAATAGTCTCCAGCTTGCCTGCTGGAGCTCTCTCCCAAGTTTCTGCTGGTTATTTTGATTCTGTCCCTTGGGTTCTAAGAGGAAGGTGGGCTTTAGGGCTACATGCTCCTGGACTCAAAGCCAGGCCCTGACACTAGCTCTGAGGTCTTGGGGAAACTGGTTCCAAATCCTATCTGAGCTCTTATTCCCTAAGCTGTAAAATGGGGATAATTAGTTACTAACTAGGCAATTTGCTGTGCTACTTAAAGTTAATACTGCATGCACGAGGCTGAATCTAGCACAGCCCTGTTAAATTATATTTATGAATATAATTGTCTCAAATTATCCTGAGTCACTGTCTCTCCCATCCTGGTATTAGAGGTTCCCCCACAGGAACCTCACCCTGCCCTTCTAGCCTGTCTCTCACCCTCCCCTCCTTATGCCTGTCACTGCAGCCAGATCGGGTGACTTGGATCCCTACCACTCCCTCCGCCTACTCTCCATGGGGTTTTAACCACAACCTGCTGCCTACAAGGGCTGCTTTCTGGTACCTGGCATCAGCTGCATCCTTCTGCCTATCTACCTGGGTCTCTATGTAACATTGCCTCGGAACGTCTCAGTACTTTGCATAGGAGGGATTCCATTCAACTTTGGGTCCTTGATTCATATCTTTTAAAAATATTGTAAGCTGGGGCTGGAGAAATGGCTTAGTGGTTAAGAGCATGTGTTGCTCTTCTAGAGGACCTGAGTTTGAGTTCTATTCCCAGCACCCATGGCAGGCAGCCCACAACTGCCTGTAACTCTAGCTGCAGGCCAGAGCATCTCTGAGAACTGTGCATTCATGTGCACATATTTAGACATATTTAAAAATACAAACAAACAAAAGCCAGGTGTGGTGATGCATGCCTTTAATCCCAGCACTCAGGAGGCAGAGACAGGTGGATCTCTGTGAGTTTGAGGCCAGCCTGGTCTACAGAGTGAGTTCCAGGGCAGCCAAGGACTACATAGTGAGACCCTGTCAATAAATCTTTAAAAAATTATAAGCCAACTCATCTCTGAGACCCTCTTCACAGTCACTACTCACCCCCAGTCCCCTGGGGAAGTATCCAGAACTCAGGAGGCAGGGAATGCCGTGAGGCTGTTTTCCACCAGGAGGTAACACAGCCCATGCCTCCCACCTACTTGGTCAACTCCAGCCTCCAGCCTCACAGCCAAAAGAGCTAGCATTGGCTTTCAAGGAGGACCCAGCCCCCCCAACTGTGCCCAGAGACAGATAAAGCGAGGGAGCAGAGAGAACCTGCCAGCCCCTTGACTTAATCCAGCCTGACACGTTTGGCAGAAGCTGCTGACGATTGTCCCTCAGGCTCCAGCAAGGCCAGGAGTTTGCTCCTTCCCCCACTCTTGGCTGACATGGAGAAGGAAAAGCCACCCACAGGCACCAATTTGTTAGGCAGACACAGCCTGGGCCTCTAAGGCCGGAGCTGGGAGGAGAGTATGAGGTGGGGGAATTGAGAGAAAGATACCCTGACTGCTGAGCCGGGCTGTAAAGGCAGCAGGCACCTGCAGTCTGTCTGCTATAGCTCTCCCCACTAACATCTTCCAACCCCCTTTAGCATCTCTGTGATGCCCCTCCGTGTCTTGCCTGGGCCACATGCTCCTTGGGAACGGATGGGCTCTTAGTAATCTGTCTGTGTGGACGAATGGCAATGTGTACAGTCACTCCAAATGTATACAACATCGGTTCTTAACCTGTGGGCCGAGACCCCTTTGAGGTTCACGGGAGTCACCTCAGATCATCCCAAATATCAGATATTTACATTACAATTCATAACAGCAGCAAATTTACTGTTATAAGTTAGCAACAAAAGTAATTTTATGGTTGGTGTCACTCCAACACGAGGGTCACAGCATTAGGAAGGTTGAGAACCATTGGTACACAGGAACCAGGCTTCTCCCAAGACCACACGAAGGCTGCACAACAGACTATAGGAGCCAGCTTTCCATAGCTGTGGTTTCTGCAGAGTCAACTAATAATGGGTCAAAATCCTTCAAACAACAACAAAAAATGTGAGCCAGCGAAACACTCAGTGAGTGTGTATGGCCTCAGGCAGTCCCTGCAACCTACACATAATTAAAAACAAGCTCAAACGCTGGAGTCTGTGTGGTTTGAGTCTATAATTCTAGCAGTCTTACAGCAAGGTGGAGACAGAGGCAGGAGAACCCTCTGGAAACGTGAGGGCAGGGCAACAGCAGCAGGAGAGACCCTGCTTCAAAGACAAAACTCAAAGGACCAACTTCTAGAAGTTGTCCTGTGACCACCACACTTGCAAAGTGTCAAGGTATACACACACACACACACACACACACACACACACACACACACACACACATACTGCTTTTAAAGCTGAGCAGTGGTGATACACACCTTTAGTCCCAGCACTCAGCAGGCAAAAGAGGCAGGTGGATCTCAGCGTGTTGGAGGCCAGCCTGGTCTACAAGCGAGTTCCAAGACATCCAGGACTACACACAGAAACCCTGCCTCAAAAAACAAACAAACAACAACAAAAACGAATAAATTTTTAAATTGCATCTGCATTAAACAAGTACATAATTTCTTGTCATTATTCCCTGAGTATATGGAAATACCCTGTCTTTTCACGGAAAGACCGAACACCTGTGGGGTGTATACACCAAAAGACCACAGGACTCCAGATTTTTCTCACAATCCCCATGAGGTAAGGTCCTAGAGGCAAGATGCTGTGACCTAGATTTCCAAAGTTGGGTTGCTCTCAGAGGAAGGGTGCAGGCTCCTATAGTCATCCCAGAAACCTCCTTCTGGTTTTAATGCAGAACCCTGCATCCCCCTGGTCCTTCAGAAACGTCCAGGCCAGAAGGTGCAAGCGGCAGACACACAGCCTGGAGGAGTCCACAGCTCCCATTCCAAGTTCTAGTCCTCCCCACACCGGGAGGGTGTCCGTAGAGACATGAAGCCCTGTAGGTCCTCATAGCGCCTGTATACGGCAGATGAAGACCGCTTGGGGCGACTTTAAAGACTGCCTCTCCCCAGGTTGATGGGAAAGAACTAGAGTTTGAATCTGATCAGCTTCCAGCCTGGTGGTAGATAAAGGTCGCACGTGGAGAAGAGATGGACTAAAAGTTGTGGGCTTACTTTAGTGCAGGGAGAGGCTGAGGAACAGGCGGAAGGTGATGTGTGTGGGCCATACTGCAAGCGCAGGGGAGCAGGCCTGGACTGGGGGGAGAGATTGTGGAGTTGAGGAAGAGTTGGCATGGGCGGAGAGGCCTGAAGGAGAAGGGAGGTTTGCGTGGGTGGGGGATGGAGGCTGTGTGCCAGGCACAGCAGAGAGAGCCAAGGACTAGGGCGGGAGTGAGGACCCTGGTGCCGAAACCCCACATTCTGGACCAGGCTACAGCAGAGAAACCTTAGCCCGTGGGCCCACCCCCTTCCCAATCCTCTGGTGCTAAGAAGCCCACGACATTTATGACTTCAGAAGGGTAAAGAGCCTGAGAAAAGAATCGCAGACCATATGGATTTGTTTCCTAGGATTTGTGTTTTTTTTTTTTTTTTTTCCTTCTTCTTCTTCAATACATCCAATTAGGCCGGGGAAAAGCCATCGGCCTCTGTGCCTGTCTCGAAGTCCCTGGATTCAATTACTGCCTGGCCGCCATCAATGGGGCTGTGCTGCAGCCTTCCCTGCCCCCTCCATGCGTGGAGGTCAGGGGTGGGTCCCAGGAATGGTGGCCCCAGGGAAAAGTGGAAGAATGGAATACAAGATGAGGAGGTAGTGGGAGACCAGGTCTCTTTATCCGGTTCTGATGAACGGGTGGTTAGAACTCTCAGTGGTTATCCCTGGCCCCTGGCTTCTGGCTCCAGACAAGCTGAGGTCTTGGGACCCGACCTCCTTGGATTCCCCTCCTCTCCCAGCCAGAAAAACTTTTCAGAAGGAAATCGAACTGTTGACCAAGTCAACAGATGGAATGAGGTATTTTTAAACCCCTCCTCCTTTCTTTCACAGCACAATGCATTTTCTATAATAAATGGAAGCAACCCATGGAAAAGCTCTCGCCTCTTCCCACCTGTGCGGAGTTCCACTCTGAGAACTGGACCACACCCTCTCCCTTCTCCCCACTCCCCGCCCTCCCCCATCTATAAACACCCTCTACTTCCTTCACCCTATAAACACCTCTGAGCCTGCCTCTCTCAAACTTCTGCCCCCTGGCCCTTCTGCCTTGACAACCCTCAGTTCCAATAAAAGGGAGGTGCACCCGTCTCTCCCTCGAGCCCGCAGCCCATGGGGCTACCCCTGCACTCCATCCAGGTCTCCTCTGCTAACCCAGCTGGCCTTCCTCCTCTTAGGATCCATTGCTGGCTTCTAGACCCTACCTTCTCAGCCTCCCTGTGACCCTAGTGGGTTACATGCTGGAGGTGGGGGTGGGGACAGTGAGGGGGCATCTTGAGCCAGCAGGACATGAAATCAGCCCTCCACCTGCTCTTTTGCCTACAAGAAGTCAGGAGCTTTGGGGAGTCCTCCACCGCCCTTCCCCAGGAGCTGTTCCCCTGGTAGCGATCATGTGTTATCCCCACACCAGTTGCTCCCAAGACACTACCCTCTCCTCAGACCTGACTTCCTTTAGGCTACCTTTGTATGCATGCCCAGCCTGTCAGGAGAACGGTGCTTCTTCTTAAAACCAAACTGATGACAGAAAGAAGACCCCCCCCAGCTCTGTGGTTGGCTTTTTATTTGTTTGTTTGTTTGTTTGTTTGTTTTAATGTGCTTGTGTGTCTGTGTGAGCTGCCATGTGGGTGCCAGGAATTGAACCCATGTCCTCTGGAAGAGCAGCCAGTGCTCTTCACCACTGAGCCATCTCTCCAGCCCCTAGCTTTTTATTTTTAATACCTTTATTTTATTTTTACACAAGTTTTAGGACCATGGGGAACCTGGGCAGGAACCCTGTCCTCATCTGTCCCTTGAAGATGTGACTTCCTTCAAGGTCAGCGTCTGGCCACACAGGGCACTTTCCTCACAGTTCACAAGCTTAGAGGGATGCACCCAGATCACCGTGTTGCTTGTCAGCGGAGGCACACAACAAACCAGAGAAACAATTCCACCCAGGACTAGCCGGGCCAATGGGGCTGTTGAAAGTACTCGCAGGAGCAGAGGTGACTTAAATGCCACCTCATTACCAAAAAAGTCCATCCCTGCTGCACCCCTGAAGCTCACTGCTGAACTTGCAGGCAGCTCCACAAGGCCCAACACACACACACACACACACACACACACACACACACACACACACACACACACACGCAACCACAAGGTGCTCCAGACTCCCAAGGGTCAGAAGGGAGAATGTCAAATATCTCCTAGTACGTAGGACCCTATGAGCAGATGAAGCTGTAGTCTGGGGGTGGGGCCTGACTGATTAATGCTAATTCCAGGTATGGAAGGGTCAAAGGAAGCCGGAGATGTCCCTGGGCCCAAGGTTTAGGACAGATGCAGGATGGATATCCAACACCTGTTGCTTGAGAGGTGAACAGTTGATAACAGCCAGGCTGGATGACAGAGGACTATGGTCCCAGGACTGACACAGTCACAAGGATGGACATTTAAGGCCTGACTCAACTACAGAGTCGAGTCCTTAATCTGCCTCTTTAATTTAGCAAACAATATTCACATGATTGAATGCTGCTATTCACTTATTTTTAAAAGATGTGTCAGTTTTGTTATGTGGGTACCTAAGTACATGTATGTATGTCATATTTGCACAGTGCCCCCAGTCGGGTAAGAAGAGAGCTTTGGATCTCTGGAACTGGAGGTGAAAAGTTTCTACACCTTGATAAGCCTCTCCACCAACGCAATAATCCTAATCAGACCAAATCAAACCAAAGATTTTAAAGCCCTCGTTTAATGGATACAACACTCCCGGATGATTTTCCAGCCCCCCCCCCAGAGAGGAGACGAAAAGAGACCTAGAAAACCACCCATCTGTTTTTGGGAAGCAGTTCAAATACCTTGTGGGAGTGGTCTTGAGCATCTCTGGGGGAGGGGTCATCATTTGTCGGGTTTTCTGAGATGCAGCAGGGTTTGGAGAGAGATGAGATACTCTGGGTATATAGATACCAGGGGCTGGGTAAATTGGCTGTAAGTGTTTATTTTAGGTGCTGGGAACCAAATGTGAGTTTCCTACAAGAACAGTAAGTGCTCTTAACCAGTGAGCCATCTCTCCAGCCCCCTGACTGGATCCTCTCTCTCTCTCTCTCTCTCTCTCTCTCTCTCTCTCTCTCTCTCTCTCTCTCTCTCTCTCTCTCTCTAAGACAGGGTTTCTCTGTGTAGCTTTGTAGATCAGGCTGGCCTCGAACTCAGAGATCTGCCTGCCTCTGCCTCCTGAGTGCTGGGATTAAAGGCATGCGCCACCAACACCCAGCCCTGGAGTAACTTTTGAACAAATACCAGAAGGCAAATGTGAGTGGCCTGGTGTCAAAATTACAGCTCCTGATAGCCAGGAGGTCAGTATCTAAGGGGTCAGTAAAAAGGGACAAGGGGACCAGTAACTTCACCTCTGCAGTGAAGAATCAGGAGCCACCGCCAAAGCGGAGCCTGGTGACACAGGTCTGTGATCCCAGCTAGTGGGAAGGCCTGTTCAGGGGTACATACAAAATTCACAAGTGCAGGGCCTGTCTGGGATACATAGAAAATTCAAGGACAGCCTAGGCATCTTTGTAAAATCTTGTTTCAAAACAAAAAGTAAAAAGAGAGCTTGGGCTACAGCTCAGTTTTAGAGGACTTGCCTAGCCCTGCATAAATCAAAACATATGGAAAAAATAGCATCCATGATGGCTGAGCAGGGAGTGGAGGGTCTTGTGTGAAACTTGATATTACAAGTAGAGCTATGAGCAGTCTCTGTTTGGACATGCATGCTTTCTTAGGAATGGAACGGTTGTGTCATAGGTTGGCTCTATGTTTAACTTGTAAGAAACTGTCCTCAAGAATGGTTGTACCTTTTTATGTCCTTCCCCGATAGTGCATGGGAGTCCCAGCCCCCGACACCTTTGCCATCACTCAGTGCAACGCATCCCTATTTTTACCATTGATACTAGTACATAAACTGCGGCATCTCAGTGCAGATTTAATGGATATTTCCCTGTGACTAATGCTGGTTAAGCATCTTTACCTGTACCAGTTTGCCATCTGTACATCTTCCTTAGCAAAACATTGACTCAGATCTTTGGCTCGTTTACGTTTTCGGCACAAAGGATTAAATCTGAGCCCCAAGCATGTTAGGAAACTCCTCCAAGCCTGGGCCACTTCTCCGGCAGAATTTTGCCCGCTTTTTATTTAATGATTTGTTTTCTTCTGTAAAAATATTGTTTTGTTTTGTTTTGGTTTTTTTCTGAGCCAGGCATAGTGATGCATATCTATGCCAGCACTTGGAAGGCTGAGGCAGGAGTTCAAAGTTATTTTTAGATGCATAAGGAGTTTGGAGCCTGCTTGGGCTATTAGAGACCCTATCTCAAGCAAAACAAAACAAAGATGATTTATTTTTTGGTCTGAATTTTTACTTTCCCCTCTATTCTTCTTAGGATATGATTGACAAAAATTGTATGTATTTACAGTATATAACAATGATTTGTATAAAAACTAGAAAATAACTAAATCGATTAACACATAGAACATTTATTAGTTTGCTGAATTTTCAGAGTTCTTCATATATTTATGGATATAAGTTCTATGTGTGTATAGTATTGCTGTCTATAGCTTCTTGTTGTTTTTAAAGTTAAAAAAAAAATCCTCCTGGAACTTACTTTGTAGACCAGGCTGGCCTCGAACTCACCATGCATGGACGATCATTTGGTTATATGACTGTGGATTCAGAGATGTTTTAGTTTGTATTGTGGATATGATTTATCATGATGCTGCTTACATTTTTTCAAGGGGGTGTCTCATACCTCTCAGGCCATTCTTTGAACACATTATGCAGCCAAGGATGACCTTGAGTTTCTGATCCTCCTGCCTCCACCTCCTGAGTGCTGAAATGTGCCTTCATGTGCAATTTATATAGTGCTGGGAATCAAAGCCCAGAGCTTCATGCATGATAGGTGAGCAGCCTACCAGAGAAACAGCATCCCCACCCCAACACTGCTTAATTCTGTTCCTTAGATTTTCCGCTATTGGACTGGGCTGTGGTTCTGCATGCCTGTAATACCAATCCTGGAGAACGAGAGGCTGGAAGATGACAAATGTAAAGTCTGCCTGGGCTACAGAGTGACACTCTGTCTCAAAAAGTCAAGAGAGGAAAAACCAACATCCGTGATTACCCATGAGAAGTGTCTTTAGAAGCTCTTTCGGTTGGCTCCAGAGGCCTCTCAGCGTGGCTGTGGGGCTTTGGTGTCTGACTCAAGCACATACTTACCTCTGGCACTACAGGAACTCCGGGTCATCCTACTGAAGTCCTCAATCCAGTCATGTTTCTAAGGGCTCCAGTTTCCTTTTGCTGAATTTATTATTAGAAAATAAGATGTAGGCATAAAGTATGCTCATATCCCACAGGATATGAGGGCTCCTAGGCCTTAGCAGATAAAGTAAGAATGTGCAAGTGTGTATGTTAGTACATGTAACATAGAGATGCATGTTGTAAATATGCCTGTGTGTAATCTGCATATAATCCACCGATCATTCCAATCTCCTTCCATCCACACCGCACAGTAAGAAACCTGGTTCCTGCCACTTGCCAATTTAGCTCGGGTATGTTTGTGGGGCAGTATCAGGATGTTAGTCCACACCTCACAGCAAATGACTTCATCAGTGAAAGTGCAGCACTTGTGGACAGATCCTGCCTTTATCTCATACACACTGCTCATTTCCCAGGTCACGTGGATCCACACCTTTCCCCTCATTCTCGCATTGAGGGCAGTTCGGATTTGTGAGAGTTGGACTGCATCATCACATTCTGGTTCTCCCTTGTGGTTTCCAAACCCCTACATTTAGAAGTATGCATACTGGCAGGGCAGTGGTGGCCCACACCTTTAATCCCAGAACTCCAGAGGCAGAGGCAGGAGGATCTCTGTGAGTTCAGGGCCAGCCTGGTCTCAGAGTGAGTTCCAGGACAGCCAGGCAGTCAGGGCTATACAGAGACACCCCGTCTCAAAAGAAAAAAAAAAAAGAAAAGAAAAAGGAAGAAAGAAAAATAGGAGAGAAAAGACAAAAAGAAATACCCATTTTGATCCCCCAGTGTCTTTTTATCACTGAATAATATTATAATATTTGCTGGATGAATATCCCTGATTTGTTTATCCATTTACCTTCAGAAACATCTTGGTTGCTTCCTGTTCTTGGCAGTAGTTATAAAGTTGCTAAAAACATGTGCATTGAGGACATAGTTTTCAAATCAGAGGAGCAAATGCTTAGGTTGATTTTAGGGTCCTTGCGTTAACACGAACAAGCAACTACCCATCCCACACTGGGCACCAACAACAAACGACAGAAACCGTTCCTTCCGAGGCTGGGTTGGGAACCAAGGAGTCCTTTGTCCTTCCTTTCAGAAGTACGGTTAAAGAGCCGAGTATGGGATCGTGGGTGATTACAACAGCTGTGTCACCAAATGCTCCACAGCTGCAGAGGTTAGCCTCCTATCTCTATACTTTATCACTTTCCCAGACCAGGTGAAACTATGGCAGAATTACACACAGCTGGGGTGGAGGTGGGGTGGGGTTGGGAGATGCTCAGATGGAAGGGAGTGGCTGGGGCCTTGGGGGAGGGTCTAGTGATCCTCCATAGCCCCTTTCTGCAAGGAAGCATCAACAGGCCTGACCTTGCTCAGATGCTCTTACAGTAATCACAGCTGCTGGAATTAATGGAGAAGGGGCTGGAGAGACAGCTCATCGGTTAAGAGGACCAGGGTTCGGTTCCCAGCACCACCCAATAGCTCACAGCTGCCTATAACTCCAGTTCCAGGGGATTTGGCACCCCCAAACAGACATACATGCAGGCAAAACATCAACACACTGAGAAGAAAATAAATCTTAAAAAAAAAAAAAGAAAAAGATAGTAATAATGGCTGTTGAGCTCAGGGGGCGACGCCCCTGGACAGTTCCGTATGTTAGATTTGTGTATAGCTACCAACTGTCTTCCGAAGTGTTCTCACCACTTGTCATTCCCTTTGGTGTCCCTCTCCTGCTCTGTGTCCTCTTTGCACTCGATGTGGTCACTGTTTTCAGTTCCAGACACTCATTTGTTTAAATTTCCTCACCCCTGGCACACCCTGCTGAGTGCTGTGAGGAATCTTTCTCCATCCCACCAGCCAGCTCTCAAATAATGACACAGAGACTTCTTATTAATTATGAAAGATTGGCCTATACCTTAGACTTGTCCCATTAGCTTTTATAACTTAACCCATTTATATAATCTACATTTTGCCCCGTGACTTTTTACCTCTCTTCCATCTTGCACCTCCTGGTTCCTCTCCGAGTCCTCTGGCCTCTCTGCTGTGCCTAGATTCATCTCCCCTTCTCCCTCTGCCTAACTTCTTCCTGCCTGGCTACTGGCCATTCAGCTCTTTATTAAATCCATTAGAAGGAGCCTGGGCAAAGACACATCTTCACAGTGTACAAAAAGATTATTCCAGAACAGAGAGCTTCTCAGGGTTATTTTCAATCTCTACCGGTTCTCTAGGTGTCCTATTCAGACCGTTTACTTCTTTTTTCTTTCTTTGTGCATGTATGTGTATGCGTGTTTGTGTGTGGAGGACCGGGGTTCACCACCCTGTGCTGAAGCTACAAACCCAGTATGCCCTGCCCTGCTCTTGCAGCTTCAGTCTCATAGTTAAGATCTTCCGAAGGTCTCTTGGCTCAACATGAGTCTCCCTTTACACTACGGGAAGGGGTGGGGGGGAGAAGCGGGGGAACGAATGAGCAGATGAAGAGGGGTGTGTGCAAGGTGGAGAGATGAGGGCAGGGACGTGTGAAAGGGGAATGGAAGAGAAGTTAACTCAGAGGAGGGATCATCCCATGGTCGGAAGACAAAAAGAGGAGCTGGCGGGTCAGTGAAGAGCCGAGGAATGGTAACCAAGGAGACCCATGGAGCCACCCCAGAACAAAAGCGGGTACATGGTACGTGGGGCCGAGCTGCGACTCCAACTCTGAACTGCTTGTGAGCCTGTCTGGTCTGCGAGCCTGGCACAGAAGATCAACACGAGCTAGGCATAGTTACAGCCCACGCTTATAACCCAGGCTTGGGAGGCTGAAGCAGGAGGTTTCAGAATTCCAGGCTAGCCTGAGCTACAAGGCAAGGTCCTGTCTCAAAATAAACTAACAAGAGCAAAAAAGCAACGAGCAAGCACAGACGCCAAGGAAGATGGAGGAAAAGAAGCAAGGAGATCCAGGGGGCGGTGCCTGAGATGTCCCCGCCCCGGGAGGGTCAGAAAAGGAAGGTGAGTGGGTCTCTCTTAGGCACACCCCCTCACAGGACTAAGGGAGCCTCTGCAATGTGGGGGTCTCAGGTGTTCGGAGCCCTGCAGGATGCCAGTACCTGCTGGCTGCATTTGTGCTCCTTGAGATTCTGGAAGATATCCAGGTGTAGTAGTGCACGCCTTTAATCCCAGCACTCGGGAGGCAGAGGCAGGCGGATCTCTGAGTTTGAGGCCAGCCTGGTCTACAGAGTGAGTTCTAGGCCAGCCAGGGCTGTTACACCGAGAAACCCTGTTTTGGAGCCCCACCCCCAAAACAAAACAAAACCAAAAGACAAACAAAAGATTCTGGGGTGGAGAGAATGCTGAGTGTGGGATCCATTGGCAACTTGCTGAGTTGGGAGGTGAGAAGGGAGCATTCTCCGAGCCCCCAGGTGATTATGTTACAATAGGTGGTCCAGGCTTACACTGCACCTTTCCTATAGGGCCACCAGGGCTCTGAGAACAGGGGGGGCCTGGGAGGAAGGCCAGGCCAGGGCTGGCGGAGGAGGAGAAGGAGGAGGAGGAGGAGGAGGAGGAGGAGGAGGAGGAGGAGGAGGAGGAGGAGGAGGAGGAGGAGGGGAGTGCTCAGGTAGGCAGTCAGAAGTGAGCTTGGGGCTGGGAGGTGTCATCTGTCTATCGGCACTTTCAAGTCATCTCTGAGGCCCCTTTCCATCCCAGATCTTATCTCTGGGTGCCTGTCCCTGGATGGAGCCTAGTCCTGCAGCACCCAGTACCCTGGGGAGAGAAGAGGGGCAGATCAAAGGGCACGCAGCCCTGGACCAGGGAACCTGAGATACTTTCTTTGTCTGTACCCTGGAGATCCCTGGCCTAGATGAGGGTGGCAGGGGGGGATGGGGGGATGGAGCCTTGGCCAGGGCCTGGGAGGGGAGGGGTCCTCACAGAAACCAAATCCTGTGCATTCACTGTGGACAAAGGACGGTGTTGGAGAGGGGTCAGCCTCTTCTTGTCAGCTGCTCTAGCTGCAGGCTTCCGGCCAGGGACACCTGGGGCAGGCAAGATCTGGAGGAAGGGGTGGTTTGCACCTGTATGCATTGAAAACCCAGGGCCACTCACCAAGCCTGCCTGTTAGCTGATTCTCAGTTACTTATACTTGGGGACTGAGGCTAAGAATAGGGTATGAAATACACACACACACATACACACCACACGCATATAGACATACAGACACACACACCACACCACACACACCACACACACCACAAACACACATACACACACACATAGACAACATACACACATACACACACAGACAACATACACACACATACACACACACACACAGCACACATGTAGACATATATACACACACATACACACACACACACCACATATAGACATATACACACATACAAACACCAACACACCACCACCATTACATACACACACACACATATAGACATACACACACACACACACATACACACACACATATAGACATATACGCACACACACATACAAACACACCACACACACACACACACACACACAAACACACACACACACTACCACACCACCTAGCTCCATTCCCCGACATGGTGATCATCCCTGTGTCCTTGAAGAAGCTAGCAGACCATTTGGGTGTAACCCTATCCCACACTCTGGGCTCCCCCAAATCTGGACTCCCCCAGCTGCTGGCCTACCCTGTGGCTGTGAACTCTTCCCCACAGCTGGGCTGGGGCAAGAAGCAGAGAAGGGCTGAAGAGGACAGCTGCTGTCTGGGCTCTCTAAGCTTCAGGTGGCGCCATCCCTGTAAGGGGGGTGAATTGTCATTTGGGGCCTTGCAGTTGGCTTTGGGATTGGGGTGTGTGCTTGGGACAGGTTTAACATTGTCCCCATGTTGCCCCGGAGTCTGGGAATCCCAAACCCTGCCTTCCCCAAGTCTCCACTAAGACTAGCTGGTATCTGTACAAGTTAACCGGGTTAAACACTTCAGGTACCAGGCTGGGCCTTGTGTTGGAGATACTGAGGAAGGGGTGCATAAAACTGGGAGGGAGAGGCATGGACAGATCTGAGTTCAGCCTCCTGTTCTCTTTGGTCACTCTGTGACTCTGCTGTCCCCATGATCAGATCTCTGGGACTGCCAATTTGTTTTAGGCTTCCCTGTGTCCACTGCTGAGTAAGCAATCCCACAACCCCACAGTACAAAATGACACCAGTGTGACATGACAATCGCACAGTTCCCTTGGATAAACAGATTGAGGTCTCTATTCAGAGTACAGGTGTGGTGTTCAGGGTCCCCTTCCAAGGTCATGTGGTTATTGGCGTTCTTAGAATCTTGTGGTTTGCTCAGTGACCACCAGCCTAGAGCTGCCCTTAGCTCCTAGAGACTAAGACCACACCTGTCCCTTGCCTTGTGGCATCTCTGGGCTCCCTCAATCAGGGAGAGTTGCTTATTCAGGCCCAGCAGGAGCACCTCTGTCCTCTTCTTCATCTGGTGCAGTCAGGTCCACTCAGAGCCACCTCCTCTGATGACTTTGGACCCCATCTCACCATACCCTCACCTGGGACACATTTCATTGCTGGAAGCAAGTTACAGGTCCTGTCACATCAAAGGGGAGGGGATTACAAGAAGGTGTGACCTTAGTACCTATGCCATGCCACCAAGCCCATTGTCACCTCTGGACAGCTCCTTCTACAGACTTCTGCCTTCTTGGACTGAGAGACTGGCTGATGTTATGACCACTCTCCTGGCCCTCAGGAGGAGGCTGGGTCTGGACCATATCCTTCAGCTCTGACCAGTAAAGGGTATTGAAGTGCCCCAGGTACTGTGGAGCTATTCAGGAAGCAGTGTCTGATCTCTGAGCTCTGGGATCTCCCTTCTTTCTTATGGGGGAAACCAAGCCTCACATACCTAAGTCACCTTTGGGCTCGGGGTGTAGTTCGGTGGGAGAGTGCTTGCCTGGTGTACAAGAGGTCATGGGTTCAATCCCCAGCAATATACACAGACGAACATAGCAGTTTAAGTTTGGTTGGGGTTGGGAGGGGAGAGAGCTAGTCTAGCAAAATGACAATTTAAGCATCTTACATCTGGGATGCAGAGTCTACGATAACACTGAGGAGCAGGTAGGGGCATCAGGAAGGTGTGGACGTTTGACCCGGAAGGAAATGATAGTATTTCATCTCTGAGACTTCCCAAGAATCCTACCAAATGCTCCTTCTTCTACAACAACCTAGACACTGTGTTGCACGTCGAAGGCTATGCTGAGTCAGCAGAGAGGGCACTTGGGGATCTTAGAGATCATCCAGGGATGGAGGTTGTCAGCTGCAGGTGGACTGGACACAAGAAGGGAAGGCAGGGTCCTGTAAACATGAAGAGCTGGGTATTGAACTCAGAGGCCTGCACAAAAGGAGTCAGTCTGAACGAGGCTGTGCCCCGTGGGTGGTACCCTGGAGTTTTTTACACGTGGACAGTCTGGAAGCTGCTTCTTTCTTCTTATTTTCTTTCTCCAACAAGGACCCCAGCATCTTCCCACAATCCATCATTTTGAGAGAAAAGTAATCACGGGCCCCCCTTCCTAGGAGCTGGCAGGATAACTGCATGATTCCAGACTGCAGAAGTTCCTGGGTGGTTCACCTCACAGAGGGGAATCCAGGAGCCCAGATGTCCTCACACCCCCACAGCGCCAGACAGCCCCAGACAACCTCGCAGTTGGACTGGCTAGCCAGGGATAGCTGAGGAAGAAGGGCAGGGAGGGGACATCTCAGACAAACAAGCAGACTTGCAGAGGGTGGCTTAACCCTCTCTCTCCCAGCATGGAGCCAAGGAGTCATTCCCTGCCCACCCTGGCAGACAGTCTCCACAGGGACTGCCCTGCTTGCTCAGGTTCATTCATCCATTCTTACAGAATCATAAGACACAGACTCCCCCCAGAGGGGCCCGCGCCTGGAGGTTGTTGTCTGGTCAATGGTTTCCCCTCTGATTTCCAATTCTTCTCAATTCTGAAACAGAAACAGGAAATGAATATGGTTGGAACCACAGGGTAAATATCTGTGGCAGGGTGTGGGGGAGACCCCAAAGGCAGCCTGGTTCCAGTCACAGCTTCCCACTCACGACCATGTCCCTGGACAAGGTGCCTGCTTTCTTATAAAATGACAGTGAGCACACAGCTACCAACAAAGGGTCCTGGGAGCATAAAGGGAGGTGACTGACACCTGCAGACATGCAGGACCTGCCCCTGAGCACTGCCAGCTGTGGCTGTGACAACAGGGTCACTCTGGCTTGTAACCCGGCCCAGCCATCTGGAGCTCATGCTGAACACACAAGCAAATCACCAACAAGTCTGTCCTGATGTGACAAGTGATAAGAGGATGTCAAAAAGGGACCGGGCTGAAAAGGAGGCAGGGAAGGGAGGGCTGGCTGTGGGGTCTGTTCCAGCGCTGAGCACAAGGCCCTGTTCCAGAACCACGCAATCTTAACAAATGCTGAGAGATACACGGGGTTAACCGGAGCACAGAGCAGGGGCCTTGCAGGCAAGGGACAAGAGGCATGGGGCTATTGGAAAGGTCTGAGTCTGGGATTGGGTGGGTGGGTAGGGAAGTGTGAAGAGCTGGGAATGCCACACGGTGAGCTGGGCACCCTCAAGAGCAGTAGGGAGCCATGGAAGGTGAGTTTGGAGAGAAGGGGTTGGAAGGGCAAGTGTGTGAGTCCTGGCAGGGCAAAGAGATCCTGGTGACTGCCCTGCTGAAAACACTGGACAGTACTCTCCCTGGATCCCGACTGCGGTTCTCAAACCACACCATTCATTCCACGTGGTTCATGAGCATCTGCCACAGGCTGGGCCCCACACACACCCGATGCCATGAAGCTGAGCCCCTGAGAAGAAGGGATAGTTTCCTGATGCTGCTGGGGCTGAGGTCTTCACTGGGCCCTGTTTCTCACCAGCACCCAAGGGGCCAGGACAGAAGCAAGCAGCTCTGTGGTCCCCAGCATTCCCCAGCCTCCTGCGTATCCTGCCAGGAGCCTGTGGCTCTGGGAAGTGACCAGGGATGTCACCTCAGAAGCATCTCTCAGGGGGTGGCTTCCCAACCGAGGATCCCTGAAGCTCTCACTGTCTCTCCCAATTCCAGCTGTGTCTATTGGCCCCGCCCCTCAGCTCGCCCAGCTGCAAATCCCACAGTGACAGTTGACTGGCACCAGGGCCAGCACTGAGCTGAAGCCAGAAGTTTACTCTCTTCTTGGAGAGTGAGCAGGAATAGGCTAGGGACCAGAAAACATGCAGGAGCGAGCCTAAGCCAGAGACCGGGCTCTCACTTCCTGTGGGCCACTGACAAGCTATGTCCATGCTATCAGCCTCAGTTTCCCCAAGCTATGATGGGCATGGGGTAGTCATTACAGCCTCTTCTGGATTTCACGTTTTTCTTGATTTTAAAAAGGCCTTTAAGTTAGATACCCTGGCGAATCAGGGTATCTGTCAGCTGTCCCGGACCAAAGGACAGTACTGCCTTTAGGAGGTTCCTGTGTGACCGTGGAGACAGCCATTGCTCTTGAGAACTCCAGTCTGAGAGAGTACACAGCTCCTGCCTGCTTCCAGGGGCCTCGAGTGAAGAAAAGAATTGCAGCCTCAGGGAAGAGAAATGCCACATGAAGAAACGGATCCCCAACTTTACAGGCCGCTGGACCCCCAGCTGTGTGTGAATCGGAAACTGGATCTACAGCATGGGGAGCAGAGCATGTGGGGTCTAGACACCAAGCGCGCCCCCCAAAGCCCCCCCCCCGGCTGCGTCCTGCTGTAGGCACCAGCGTGGGAACGTGGAAGGAGGCCCTTCTGGAACTGGAGCCCATTTGTGGTCAGCTCTTCAGACGCTGCACCCAGGGCCTGGAGGCTGGGCATCAAGGCTGGTGGGGGGGGGGCGGTAGCTGGTGAACCCACACCGCGGATGGTGTAGACTGCGGGTGAGGGCTGGCACGTGCACTACCCGTGCACTGCCCGTGGAGCGTCCTCCTTGGCACAGGCACAAACAGTCGAGGGCACAGCCTTGGCCCCATGGCTGTGCTAAGCCATCTCAGGTCCTCTATAGACAGGGAATCAG
>JANBXA010000069.1:69927500-70280000 GCA_030556225.1 Cricetiscus sungorus | reverse complement strand
TGACTCTGAACTGTCTGCTGGGGAACTGGCATAGAACTGACCTACGATCCCTGCTGCCTAAGCCATATGAGGCGACTGACAGTGGGGCCAAGATTTAACTCTAATACATAAACTGACTTTGAGGAGCTCATTCTCTATGGAGAGATACCTTGCCTAGTCTAGACATGGTCCTGCCTCAACAAGGTGAAGGGACAGATTTTGTTGATATACTAGGGGAGGCCTTACCCTCTCTGAGGAGCAGATGCAAGGTGGGTTGGGGGGGGGGATGGAGGGGAGAGTTGGATGAGAGGAGGGAGGAGGAATTGGGATTGGAATGTAAAAAAAAATTAAAAAATTTTTTTTTGGTTGTTAAGAGATCTTGGATTATGGAAACTGCTATATTAAACCAACCTATATATTTTATAATTTTAAAAAGGGCCAGCCTGAGCTATATGAGACCCTTTCTCAAAAACAAACAAATGATAAAATAAAGAGATGTATCTCTACTGGTTGTGACAAGGACTACCTGTGTAAATGAGGTCATGGCACAGTGGGCCATGAGCAAGATGCACTTCTGTTTTACAGGGGGAATGAAACTCAGACAATCTAACCTTTTTGGTTCACTTGAATCAATGATTAACTGGGGGCTCAAACTTGGCCTTCTTTCCATCACCATGTAAGCATTCTTTCAGGAAAAAAAGCTACCTCTTTTATGGTGGCTACTTTACAGAAAATTAAAATACTTTCCATTCCGGTATTCTGGTAATTTCAGATACCTAGGAAATTGTCATAGTCTCACACACTTTGTATTCCCCAGGGAAACCAGAAACCAGTATGCTCATGCTTTCTGCTTTTGGGCTTTTATTTATTTATATTTATTATTGTTGTTGTGTGTGAAGAGAGGTAGATGGATAAAGATAGATACAGAGACTATTGTATGTATACTCATGCTTTTTGTTGTTGAGCTTTCATTTATTTGTATTTATTATTATTGTTGTGTGTGCACACAATGACTCGGAGTTGGCACCTACTTCTGCTTTATTCAGACCACTGAGGCTGTCAATGATGCTGCCAACTGGAATAGCTCTGTTCTTCATAGCCCCCACCCTGGACCAACACATCTCCCTTTTCCTGGCATCCTGTAACAGCTCTCCCAAAATTCCCTAGAGTAGACACTTTCTCACACTACTACCATGCATAATAGCCTATTCTCCATATTGTATCCAGAGACTTTTTCAAAATGCAGATCCAGTATGTCTCCAAGCCCCAACTTCTGCCCCATTCTTTAGATCTAAATATATGATTTCCAATCAGGCCAGGCCTTTCTGCTATTTTCTCTCAAAGCATCATGCACTATTCCTTCCAAGCAATTATCATGGTTTACATTATGCAATTCTTGGGTGTGATTAATAGATTAATTTCCTTCTGCTCACCAGGCTTTAAATTCCATGAGGAAAAGGATAGTGTCTATTTTTGCTCATCCATAACCATGTTTCCTAAGCAACCAAGACAACCTATAACTTTGTAGCTGGTAAACGAGTAAATAAATAAATAAATTTTAGTGAATGATGAACTTAATGAGTAAATGACAGGGAATAACTAGTTACAGCCGTGTATGTATTCAAGGAAACACGGAGTAAGATAGAGCACCAGGTTAAGACTTCTTGCCTCCTACAAGAGCATGGAGATTCAGTTTGAACCACTACTTAGAAATACCTGCTAGTGGGGGAGATGGTTTGGGGGTATTCTAGTTAGTTTTTGTTTTGTTTTTTGTTTTTGTCACCTTGACACAGACTAGAATCATCTGTGAAGAAGGAACTTCAGTTGAGAACATGCCTTCATCAGGTTGGTCTGTAGGGAAGTCTTTGGGGAAATTTTCTTGATTAATGATTGATGTGGGAGGGCCTAGTCCATTGTCAGTGATGCCATCCCTGAGATGGTGGTCCTGGGTTCCATAAGAAAGCAGGATGAGCAGGCCATGAGGAGCAAGCCAGTAAGCAGCTTCCTCCATGGCTTCTGCTTTAGTTCCTGCCTCCAGGCTCCTGCCTTGAATTCTTGCTGACTCTCTTCATGATGAGCTGGGATCAGGATGTGAAATTAACCCTTTCCTTCCCAAATTACTTCTGCTCATGGCGTTTTATTACAGCCATGGCTAAGATCACTTGTTCTGGAAGCATGAGGACCTGAGTTTGAGTTGCCAGTATACACATATAAAAGGCTGGGAATGGCTGCATGTACCTGTACCCCCAGTACTGGGTTGGGGGGGGGAGATAGGTGGATCCCAAAAATTATATGGCTGCCACCTTAACTGAAATGGTACGACAGTGGCTCATCCAGAGACCCTTTCTCCAGGAAATAGGGTGGAGAGTGCTAAAAGAAGACACTTGGCATCTTTCTCTGGCCTCCACACTAGAGTTCAAGCTTTGAGCTGAAGATCAGAAAAAGCAAATCAGCCAAGCCATTAGCTCTTACTTCTACCTCAGGCTGAAAGGGTTGATCCTGTCTCCACGAGCTCTCATCAAGCCTCAGACCACTGCCTCTCCTCAGTGTGATGCGAGAATGAATACCTCTACCTTTTATACCTCTCAAATCTTGGTATTAAAGGGGTCAGCTCTGATTCACTCTCTGGTAGCCCAGGGTGGTCTTGGACTCAGAGATCTGTCTACCTCTTAATCCTGAGTCCTGGGATTAAAGGTGTGTACCTATACCACCTGACCTCTATAGCTTCTGGCTGACTTTGCTTTCTGAATCCTCAGGCAAGCTTTAATAAATCTAAATAATATATTCCCACGCCACACATGTGTGCATAGGTGTGTGAATTCTGTAGATGTAGGACACTCGGCTACTTCTCCAGCACCATGTCTGCCTGCGTGCTACCATGTTACACATGATGACAATGGGCTAAACCTCTGACAATGTAAGCCACCCCAATTATGTGTTTTCCTTTATAAGAGTTGCCATGGTCATGGTGTCTCTTCACAGCAACAGAAACCATAATTGAGACACCAGGCAAAAAGAACAAACTGGACATTACAACACCTATAGAGCTTTCAGAGGAAGAAGTGGGAAGCCACCCTGGGAACAGTGAGTATGCAGGATGGGGTCTGTGCAGTGGAACGAGAGCTTCTCTGGAACACTGGGTACATCACTGATTTTGAATCAGAGGTACCTGCTTCTGGGTGCTTTCTCTGGAAACTTCTCCCTCTGCCTGTGCATCTGTAGGGTGTGGTGTCTTCAGGGGCAATAGAGTGGAACCCACTTTCCAGATGGGGCCAGCAAAGTGAAGTAAGCACTGTGTGGAGGGAGGGATGACACACATGTGCTAGGACACAGCCACCTTCCACCCAGAGCACACATGTGCCCTTACGCTACTTTTCTTAGCTGCCGCCTGAGCCTGCCTTCAGCCTCTTACTAGCCACCCACTTATGTGTGCCCATTCCTGCTCTTCCATCCCTGTCTTTGTTTCAGAGCACGGTTGGGCAGATGCAATGAAGGGAAGAGCTGTGTCACCCTGCATAGACGGTGCAGTGAAAGGACCATTAGTATTTGCTTCCCTTTCTTTCCCGTCTCTTCTTTAGGAAGTAGCATGGTATGGAAGACGGGCATGTGATTTCCAGCCAGACTGACCTGGGTCAGATCCCTCCTCAGCCATGGACCAGCTGCGGTGTCTTCTACAAGTAGCTTGACCTCTCAGACCTTCCCTTTTGCCAACCATAAACTGGGTCTAGTGGTGGGGAAGTGCTCAGCTCAAAAGTTGGTAATCACACAGGGTAATGTGTGTACAGTGCCCAAAACAGTGTGGGGAGATTCACCATAGTCAGGTTTCCTGTGCTGTCTGTCTGTGGGTTGATGAAGCCAATCCAGTTCTTTGCAGGTCAAGGCGGGATTGAGTTTTACAAAGCATAGTCTCTCTCTCTGTTTCTCTCACTCTCGCACAAGGAAATGTGAGCCCAGGAGTAGCCCTGAAGAATATTAAGTAAGACATCTGCTTTCACAGCCTGTCTGTACAGAGGACTGCTTGGGCTCACGCCTGAGTTGATATGCCAGTGGTGTGCCAAAATGCAGCTTTGTACAAGGTGGAATCTCTGTTGCCAAAAGACACTGGCTTTGTCTGAGCCACGCAGATCCCCAGACATCCTGAATGACAAAACACTCCTTCTGTTATGTCAGGAAGTGTAGCTCCTGGCACTTCATTTATAAAAACAGCCATTAAAAGGAACCCCAAGCCTCACATTCTGGGCTTCCTCTGAGAGTGTTTCTTTTATTTGTCTACACATGAGGTATGTGATCCTGTTTAGTATTGTCCTTCGCACATGGAGACATGGGGAGAGCTGGGTGCTCTGTGTGTGAACAGATGGAGGAGGCTTCTGCATACACTGCCTAGTCTCCAGAGGTGCCCGATGACCCTAACTTTCATAACCTTTGTGTGAAAGGGAGACAGGATGGGAAGGTTCCTCGTGTCTCCCCTGAATTTAATTTAAACGAACCCCAGTCTTTGGAGTCATATGCACATGGCATTGACATTTACTCACCTGGAAGTCACACTTAGTCTTTTGAAATCTCTGTTCTGGCCATCTTCAAAGAGGGAGGAAAGCCACTGCCTCAGAAGGTTGATAGAATGAAATGCTGTAGTGTCGGCTCAGCATCTGGCCAGGACCGGTAGAGCCGCTTAGCAGTGTCCTTCCCTCCTGCCTGTTCTTTACTCAGAGGTCTGTTTAAAGGGTAAGTTAATTAGGCGTGATAATGATAAGCTTTCTCAAACTCAGTCATTGTAGATGGTCATCTGGAGTGACAACAGCAAGTCTTGAGGTCACTTGGAGGCAGAACTTGAAGGGCTTGGCAACTCTCTGTCTAAGCAGAGCAGGGCATAAAGGAAGGGGGCTTGCAGATGTCCTGGACACAGGTCTTAGGGTGGGCTTTCACTAGCTCACCTGGCTACACCTTGTGCCACTTCTCAGCTGTCATTCTGCTGTCAAGCCATCTCTCCCAGTGTGTAGGTGACATCTTCTGATCTTTGAGAGCCTCCAGGCGTGCAGTTGGCTTTTTTTTTTTTTTTTTTTTTTTTTTTTATGAGTAGCTGAGGCCTGAGCAACTTCAGGTGCTTTTGAGCCTCCTTTCCAGGTCACTCTGTCTGCCCTTATGCTGGGAGTGGGTAAATGGGAGAAGCCTGAAGCAAGAATCTCCTGGATAGGTCACAGCTTCAGGCTCAACACCTTCACGTGTGGCTTTTCTTGTTTGAGCTTGGATGCAGAGCCTGTGTATTATAGACTAGTGCTCCACCACTAATTTGCAGGTCCAGACCTTCATATGTGATGACTTTTCTTCTGGAAGAAGGTGGAGTTGAACACAGGGCCATTTGCATGTTAGACAGGTGTATTATAAAATAAGGTAAAGAGTTATACCAATGTTTGCTCCGTAACATGTCCTGTGGAGTCCTGGGCTGTGGGATGCCTCATAGACAGTTGCATGATCAGATAAGGATGGGTAACAGTGGGTCAGGCAAGGAGAAAGATACTTATTTTAACTTTTGTTTAAAAATTATGCTTCATACCAATGTGTTCTATCTTTGTGTGTGTGTGTGTGTGTGTGTGTGTGTGTGTGTGTGTGTGTGTGTGTGTGTGTGTGTGTGTGTGCGTGCATGCGTGCTCACGCATGTGTGCATGCCTGCATGCCTGCCTGTGTGCTCATGTTCATGTGTAGGTTAGAGAACATCTTGCAAGGGTCAGTTTTCTCCTTCCACCACCTGGGCCCTGGAATTAGGACTCAGGTCATCAGGTTTGGCAACAGGTGTCTTTATTCACTGAGTCATCTCAATACATACATACATACATACACACACACACACATTATTATAGGACACTGCTTTTTTTTGCACATGCATCTTTAATATTTCCAAACTCATGCCCCCATCCCTGCCAAAAAAACAAAGTATCTGTTGAGATATGAAAGAGGATGTCATCTGCGTCTAGTGGTTAAGAATACAGGTTTGGGAGCAGATGATTTACATACAAGCCCTGCTTTGCCACTTAGCATTATTGTATTAGATACTAATTGCTATTACCACTCTCATTCAGAACACCATAAATCATGTTGTGTAGTAATTGGCCATACATGTAGTGGTTGAGAAACAAGAACTGTTTGCTATCTGGGAATTCCCATTGGTCTGAAATCAGGAGAGCTGATTTGGGTCATCATCATTTTAGTGTCTCTCAGAAGGTGTTAGTGGTCAAGTGCCCAGGGTTTGGTCTCATATGGTTTCTATCTAGCCAGGGTCTGCTCCTGAGCCTACTAGAGTGTCATCATAAAGCTGTAGGCTGTTGGAAGAACATTCTTTGTTCCTTGCTAAGTGGGCCCCTCCAGTAGCCTACTCCATGAAAGCCAGGAAGAGAGAATCTGCTAGCAAGATGAAAGCCAGACTCTTTTATTTTTTAAATTAAAATATTTATGATTATTATTATTAGTTTCTTGTTTCTGATGTGCTGTGTGCTCCTGAGAATTTCCTGGATGTTTTCTTCATGCTTCCCATCCTGTTGTAGGAGTGTTGGTACTGGGACTCTAACTCAGGTCATCAGGCTTGCTTGCCGAGTACTTTTACCCATTGAGTTTTTTCGCCCACCTAAAAGCCATGCTCTTTTGTGACCTAACAACAGAGTGACAACCCAACACTTTTGCCAGAAATGGTCATGAGGCCAGTTCACACCCAAAGAGAAGAGACTGTACCAGGGGACAGTGGCCAGAGGTGATGTGGGCATAATTTCACTTTTCTCAGCTGCAACATTGTGATAACGTTCTTATAAGATGGTCATGATTGAATCAATGAACATCAAAATGTGTCTGGCAAATATTGGGCACTGTATAAATATTTGCTCCTATGAATACCTAGGCCAGCGTCTGGCAAATAGACAGCAAAGCAAGTACTGGCTGAGGGAATGCATTAAGGAGAGAACTTGAGTTACTCGGCCTAGTCTCTGGGTAAAGCCAGCCATACTCAGGAGTGTTGCAGTCAGTCACCTGTGTGGAGTATATACTAACATGGCCCCCAGCACTCACTGGGTCCCTTGTCAAGACCATCTGCCTCACCCCCACCCCCAATTCCGGATTCTTGAATCTGTGCTGAGATTGAAAGCCTCAGGGCCGTCAGGAGCCCTCCCCTCCCCCATTCACTCTCTCCCTGACTTCTGTGTTCTTCTTTACCTCCTGCCTTTCTTCTCTCCTCCACCAATGGGCATTTTTTCAGTACAATAGCTGGGATAGTGCCAGGAGCAGTTAAATGCTTCATAGTGGCGCTGGATCAGGCTGATGGTGACAATTAAGTGCACTTCAGAGGTCAGAGTGACCAAAGAAAGGAGGTAAAGGGCTGGTGGGGGGGGGAGGGGTGGAGAATGAAAAGCAGAACTTGGAATGGACCACTTTGAAAAGCAATGGTTTTTTTCTTTGTAGATCTAAGAGTTTTGAGATATATATGTATCATTCCTTACATCTTAAAAACATGACTTTATGTTTATTTATGTGTACATGAGTGTGTCTATTGTGTGGGTATGTGCCCATGAATGCAGATGCCCTCAAAGGTCAAAAGAAGGTATGAGATCTCATGGAGCTTGGATTACAGGCATCTGTGAGCAGCCTGGCATAGGTGCTTGGAACCGAACTTGTGTCCTCTACAGGAGCAACAAGTGCTCTTAACCACTGAGCCATCACTCCAACCCTGTCCACCACCCCTCATGGCTTAAAACCTGCCTCTTTCTTCCTTCATCTTAACTCCTCTTCCTCAGAGCATCCACTGCAGACTGGGGAAGACAGTCTTACCCAGTCTGTTTCTCTGCAAATGGTTGCCTGGTATCTTCTTTTAAGCAAATTAAAATTGATTTGCTTTTTGACTTTCATGATGCCTCTTGAGTTAATAAAAACAGCTGACAGCTGCCTGGTGCTCTACACTTGCAAAGTACTTTCACAGACATTCAATTCCTTATTTGAATCTTGCCACGACTTGGTAGAGTGCTGCCTTTTTCTTTATTTTGGGGTGGTCAGCTTGCGAGGTCAGCAGAAATGAAGTGACCAAGACCAGAGCCAGTGTGAGGACCTTCTCATAGCATCTTCTCACAGCATCCAATCCCGTGTGGAGTCACTCCTGCTGTCACCAAACGTAGTGATAGCAAGTGAAACTTATTCATACATTGTGGCACTTGGACCCAGGCCCCTGGATGCCCACACCTTGTGCTGGAGAAACAGCGAACATCTTTAGCTGGCGAAACAGTTCTCAACCACCTTGGGCCTGGCATGATAGCTTTCAATTTGCACTTGCCTTCTACAAAGGGTGTGGAAATGATAGTAGTCAGGCCATGCGAAGGGGGATGGTCTCCTTGTTGGAGAAATGTTTCTGGTGTCTCTTGGCTCCCACATCTTCACTGTTGGCTTCTCTACAGAACAGGCTGGGGTCCTAGCTATGGGCCAGAACATCTGGGGACTCAGATTGGTTCTGATCTCACAGTGTCCTGAAGGGACCAGCAACCAAGCCTCTCAAGACTTTCCCTTGTTCCCTGAGAGAGACAGAGGCCATTCTCAAGCAATTTTCTCTTGGAGACAGGATAGATTCAGAAACCTGATGGGTCCTTTCTCCCATTTCCATGTTGCTTTTGCCCAGTGGTGCTCAGCCAGGGGTGATTTCTCATGCCCACTTCCTAGTGGCTGAGGACATTTTGCAGTGTCTGGCAGCAGTCTGAATCACTACAAGTTGTCAAGGAGGAAGATTTCAACCATCATCCCAAAGGTAGTAGACAGGGCTGCTGCTAACTGCCCTACCATGAACAGGATATTCCCTTAGCACAAAGATTTACCAGGTACATGATGTCACTGTTGCTAAGGTTAAACAATCCTACTGAACTTTATTCTTTTAGGAGATTCGATGGGTGTGGAATCTAGAAGGATGGAGTCAGCTGGGTGTCATCACTGTCATCCCCTCCAGATACTCCTTAGAGATGGGCTTCCATTGATAAATAGGTTCCTGTCTCCGAGCGCTTCATCACTCTCTGCTGCTTCCTCCTCCCATTTATCCAGCTTGTTTTAATTCTATTTTAAATGAGCACAGAAGCATCTTCCCCACAGGTCCTGTGTCTGGCCTGCACTTGGCCATGGCTTCACAGTTCTGGTTGGGAATTCATGTTGCGCTACTGTTTGGAGAAAGTCATATTTTTTACAGCAACATAACCCATTTTACCTTTATAGTAATTGTTTTGGAATAAGAAGTAATCATCCAGGACTGACCAACTTGCTTTACTAAGCGCCCCTTTCTCACTCCTGGCAAATTGCTTTGAGAATTGAACAAAGCTCGGCTCAATCATGCAGGATATCCATTCCAGAGGATGCCTGGGAAGTAAATCTCTGCTAAGCCAGCTCCAGTCATGCCTCCTTTGCTTTTTTTCTTAGGGATCAAATGGTGAGCGTGTGCTTCATCCCACCTGCTCCTTGTCTTGGGGGTGGCTGCCTTAACCCAGGCCTTAACCCAGGGTATTTGTGATGCTCATGGGACTGCCAGGAGCACGTGTAACAACAGACTGTCTTATTAAAGAGCTTTTGCTCCCTGGGGTTGATGTTGGAGTTGGTGCTTGAAGCTTCGTAGATGCTGAAAGTAATTTATGGGATCCTTTTCCTGATGTATGTTCTGTCGAATGCTAAGTAGATGCTGATTGAAAGAGTGGTCAGGTAAGTTGGAGGACTCCTGTTCTTTACTGCGGGACTTTTCAAGGTCTTTTACATTGTTAACAAGCTATGTAAATTGCCGAGAGGGGGATGTGGCATTCCCCAGACTTGTTTTTATGAAGCATCTTCTAGGGTTGGTGATCTAGCATGAAGGACATCAGAATACTGGAAAAGGGAGAGCTAGATCTTTTTCTCTTTCCATCTTTTCTCCACTCTCCTTTGCTTTTTCCTTCCTCTCCTTTCCCTCCCTTCTCTTGACGGACACGACATTTCCATTGATGTGACCCTGTAGCAATTGTCCTGCTGAGGTCCACTTTCCATTCATGATATGGGGTTTGGAGAGGCAGTGGAATTTGATGGAAAAACTGTGGATTCTGTCATGTCAAGGACTTGGAAGAGCTGTTTTCCATGCCCAAAGGGTCTTCCACCCTCTTCCCAGGACTAACTTGCACCTCCTCATCTTTTGAAGTTCCGTTTGAACACCACTTCCTTAAAGGGGTGTTACCCCTGTGCTTGGTCCTCACGACCACATCTCAGCTCAGGAACTTACTGCTTACATGAACGCATTGGTTTGACTTCCAGAACGATCCCGAGGGGGTGCTTACATGTGCCTTTGTGTGTGTTCCTGACATTTGCATCAGGAGAGGTTAACAGGACCATTCACCCTGGCTGGAGCTGTGACCCTCATGGAATCCCAGATGGGGTGGAGCTCTGCCTTCACAGCAGCTTCTGCCCTGTTCTGTCATGTAGGGAAGTGCCTCAGAATGAGTCTCAGTAGCTCAGGTGACATGTCAAATATATTCCAGAGGCCCGTGGCCTGTAATTATGCAGGACTGCAAGATGCTGATCTCTTGAGTAAGTCATTTCTAGTTCTATGATCTACTACAAAGGCTATTACAGAAGCTGCCACCACCTTGGCTGTTAATTATGTGATTACAAGTCAGAATGAATGAGTGTAACAGTCCCAGGAACCGGCTCTCTCAGGGTGATGCTAAGCCACAACCTTCTAGTCATCCTTCCATCCATTCACTGGGTGTTGATTGAGCCTGGCCTTGAGCTGGGCTCCCATCTGTCCTGAGTGCCAGGGATACAGAGTGAACAAGACAGGGATTGTATGCTAGGGAGACAGCCTCTGTTCTTCAAACAGAAACTGTACAGGTGTAGTCACATTTCCCGAGCCTATTCCCCTTCTGTGGCTGCAGCCTTTGCTTTCAGGGGTGTCCAATCACTTGATATCAAGACATCATGTTGTCATCTACAAAATGTATTTGTTCTCATTCATAACTATCCTGGGATGCACACAGACTGTGGGCCCTGGATGGACATGCCTGCTAGCTCTGTGTCTCCTCCAGCCTCTTACTTCACAGGTGAAGGACTTTAGGGGGCATTGTTCTCTTCTCCAGCATTCCTTTCCCCATGGCTTTGCAGAAGCATTTGCTTTGCTCCTGTCTCTGCTCAGAGAAAGGCTGTGGTACACTTTAGGTCTTTCCCTATGACTCTCACTTGTGTCCTCTTTGCCAGAGGACTGGTATAGTTGTCCAGTTCTTGTGAGCTGTTGCTGTGGGTGGGATAAATAGTCCCTAGAAGATCCATGTGTTAAAGACCCATCACTACTGAGAAGCACTGGAGTCTTTAGAAGGTGTAACCCAAGTGAAAGGAAGTTAGGATATTTCGGAGTTCCACTCAAAGGAACTAGTAAGACCTTGGCTTCTCTTTCTCCTCTCTCTCTGCTTCCTGGCCATCATGAGGTGGATAGTTTGCCCTTCCATATGTGATATGCTTTGCTCTTGTAGGTTCCAAAGCCACAGACCAATGATCTGTGGTTTGAAACTGTGAGCTAAAATGAATGGTTCTTTTTTGTAGGTTGATTAGCTTAGGTATTTTGTCACAGCAATAGAAAGATGACTAACACAGCAGAGTTCTTCATGCCTTGGAGAAGCTCTACTCTACATATCTATCTCTATCTATCTATCTATCTATCTATCTATCTATCTATCTATCTATCTATCTATCAATCTTTCTATCTACCTACCTACCTATATACCCACCCACCCATCCATTTGTTTACTCCTGGACTTAAAGATCTGTCTGCACACCATGCTCTATCATGCAACATTCTGTGGTCCTGTGGGTTCTGTGGGTTAGATTTGCTGAGGGATTAGATTATAGGGAGCTCTTTCTTCTTTTAGCCTTAGCTAAAACCCCACTTGCAATTGCAGCTTTGTTAGGGGGGTCCTGCCTTCTGTGGATAATTGGGTATAAAACTGGCCATAAATCTGCGTTGCCTTCTAATTTTCCTTGTGTGCACTGTTGGCTGGCCAGCTGGAACAAAAGGGCAAGTGCTAGTATTCTGACTTTAAGTTCGCCCTGACTTTTCAGTTTCAGGGTGAGGGGCTTGTTCTCATCATAAGGACTTGTAGGGGATGCAGAACTTTGAGTCTGGGCCTCCTGACTCTTGGTCTGGTGCCTTTCTTCTTCATTATTCTCTCTCCTTCAAGTGGGGAGAACTCACCAGTTAGAACTATACCTGTTGAAGCAGGCAGTAATGGTGCACACCTTTAATCCTGGCACTTGGGAGGCAGAGGCAGGTGGATCTCTGAGTTCCAGCCAGCCTGGTCTATATAGAGTAAGTTCCAGGGCAGCTCCTATGTCGACCCCCCACACACACACACACACACACACAGACACACACAAAGCAATCCTTTAATCCCTGAACTGCGGCTGGAAAGGTGGCTCAATGGTTAGGAGCACTGACTGCTCTTTCAAAGGTTCAATTCCAGGTTCAATTTCCAGCAACCATATGGCAGCTCACAACTGTCTGTAACTTTAGTTCCAGGGAAATCTGACACCCTCATACAGATATACATGCAGACAAAACACCAACACATATAAAACAAACAAACAAACAAACAAACAAAAAAGAACTATGTCTCTTGGAAAGAAGAGATGGCTGGATGGACATAGTGATGAAGATATGGATTCTTGATCCAGGAAGAAGAGAATGTCTACATTTGTGTGCAGGTATGTATGCATGTGAGTGTATGTACATGTGTGCGTGCGTGCATACGTGTGTGTGTGTGTGTGTGTGTGTGTGTGTGTGTGTGTGTGTGTGTGTGGTTGGGGAGGTAGTTTAGGCCAGAGGACAACCTTGAGTGTTGTTTTCAAGGCACTATGTGCCTTCTTTCTTACTGGCCTGGCTGGAGCTTACAAATTAGGCTAGGTGGCTGGCTAGGAGCCCCAGGAATCCACCTGTCTTGGCCTTTCCAGTGCAGAGATTACAAGCACACATCACTAGTACCTGGCCTTTTTTTTCCTTCTTAAGACAGGGTTTTTCTGTGTAGCCCTGGCTGTCCTGGAACTCACTCTGTAGACCAGGCTGGCCTCCAATTCAAAGAGATTCACTTGCTTCCACCTCCTGAGTGCTGGGATTGAAGGTGTGCACCACCATCTTCCAGCTGGGCCTGGCTTTTTAAATGTTGGTTGACTCAGGTCCTCAGGATTGCAAAGACAGCATTTTATTGACTGAACCATCTCGTGAGCCCCTTCCCACATTTTTAACCTCTTTACACCTCACTCCTTTCATCTAGAAATGGGGTTGTCATGCTACTTCACCCATTGTATCACGATCTTTAAACACAATCATTCATGGAAAGTGCACAGCTCCGTGCCCAGAACTGGGTAATTACTCACTGAGCATTACCTGTTTTCACTTCATACCAAATGAAAACAAACAAAAACAAAAGCCCTGAACTTCAAGTTATAAGAATCTGTCCCCAGAAGAGGACGACAGAATCCAATTGACATACTGAACCAGCCAGGGTCCTAATGAGCATCATGCCAGCTTTGGAGGAGTGATAATTCCCATCTGGAATCCACCTGGTTATGTTGACTTTTCCCTGCTGACCACACAGCCCAGGCTGAGTGCTCTCCAACCATACGTCTAGAACACCACAGGCGCTGGTATCTATAAATAGGGAGGAAGCCATAAATGAGAGCTCATTAAGTTCTTACTGACTGCTGAAAAGTAAATTAGAAAAAATAAACAGAGCTGAACATTTGTGTAAGCCTCAATCTTTTTGATGTTTTTCAATTAGCAGAGCCATTTTTCATGTGAAAAATTAATGGCTGTCATGTGCCACCTGGCTATAGAACCAAATGACAAATTTGGTTTAATGGTCACTGTCATATCTCTGGATTCAGTTGTAAGCCATCTGGGCTGGGAGGAGGCACAGAGATTGGACTCCTTGGGGGTGAGGGTGAGGTTGAGGGTGGGGCTATGTTGTATGTCAGGCACTGTGCTAGGCTCACAACATACTTTATCCCTTCATTTATTACTTTAATTTTGTAGACAAGTCTCAGAGAGGTGAAGAATCTTCCCCAAAGTCACACAAGAGATGCACAGGAAGTTGATTCTATTATTGTGCTCATTCCCCTAAATCATACATTGCAGAAGGAGAAAGATTTGGTGGGAAGGTTGGAGGTGTCTGGAAACTTCGAACAGGCAGCCTATAACAGAGGTGGAGCTAGAAGGAAATGGTAGGGGTTCAAGTGGGCAGATTCCAGCAAGGGAAACCCTAGTATACGGGGTGCTTGGATTTTTGTTGGGGTGTCTCTTGGGGTAATGGAATATTTGTCATCAAGGTGGGGCTTGGAGATGGGCTGTAGTCTCTGGGGAGACAGCCAGGAAGAGTCAGGCAGACAAGAGTTAGCAAATCCTTATTGGGACCATTGAGCTGTTTCTAAGAACAGGAAATTAGAAGCAGGCACCATGGCAAAGGCCCCCACTTCTGCTAGAACGACTCGATGAGGGTGGGAATAGTAGTGAGGAAGGTGGAGGAAGAGCCCACAGCTGCCTTTGCTTTGGAGGGTAAAAGAAGAATCAGAGCCAGCACATGAAGTCTGTGGTCCCAGCTCCAGGCAGAACAAGGCACAGAGCTAGGAGCCAAGAAGGGTCTAACAACACAGTGCCAACTTTATTATTTGTATGACAGACTCTTTTATGGTCATCCTTAATCTCAAGACAATATCCAAAGATAGGTACTACTATCCCTTTTGGAAGACAGAGTGGGAGTTCAAGGGCACACTGCAGCGCCGTCCTAGGTTTTAAGGGTGGAGCTATTGGGTCTTACAGTTGCAGCTGGTCTTCCTTTGGGTAATGTTTAACTGGATGAGAGAAGTTAAAAGAACTATCAAACCATTCCCTCATCCCCAGGTTCATTTCTCTAAGCTGCGGCAGTTGGCCCCTGGAACCCAAACCATGGGGAGCCTCAATATTGAGGAGGTGGGTTATGAAAAGCTCAGCCTCTAGCAGGCAGGGCAGGGACTCAGTGACCTAGGTAGGATTTGTTGCAGCCGCAGGCTTCTCTCAAGAGTTTTGTTGATTGGTTTGAACTTTACCTTGAACCTGGTATTGGATAGAGGTGGCTAAGTTCCTCATAGGTCTCTCTTTTCATTTCATTTCCTCTCCTATTTCTCATTACTGAAGTTCATAATTATTCTTTTTGCGTTTTTTTGTACCTGGGTGACCGTTAAGTTTGCCATTGCTTTTTCTTGCAGTAGTTGGAACATTCTTCACTGTGCATCCTAGTAGGCTATCAGAAGAACTCTTCTTCCTGGCAGTGTTTGCTCAAGGTCCAACCTCCCTGTGGACTACTGAAGATCATGCTTTGTATATCTGTCTTCCTCTACTTACATCATGATTTATTGGCAATTCACCCACTCATTGATTAGCCTGTTTACCTAACTACTCATCTATACTTTCACAAATGCCATGGTTCTGAATTGGTAAAGATGCTGGAACTTGGTTGAAAGAAGACCCCTGCAGGCCACCCCTGCTTTCTTGAAGTTATAGGAAGTGAGGAGAGTTAAACAGAAAGTGAAAACACAGTCAGTTCAGTCTTAAACCTTGTCTGATTTACTGTTTTTCTTTCTTCCTCTGAAGTGTTCCCTTCTTTGTATGTGTGTGTGTTTGTGTGTGTGTGTGTGTGTGTGTGTGTGTGTGTGTGTGTGTGTGTGTGTGAGAGAGAGAGAGAGAGAGACAGAAAGAGAGACACAGAGAGAGACAGAGAAAGAAAGTCGGATTTATGTGATAGACTTTGTATCTAGAGGTTGGACTTGAACCACTGAAGGAGGGAAGGTGGCTGCCCAAGGTGATGGCTCCTGTCATTGATTTCTCTTGATACCCACAAGGTAAGTCCCTGAGTCTTTGGATTGGATACTAGCAGCAGGAAAGTAACTAACCCATACTAGACTCCAGAGTCAACTGCTCTGGGAATGAGGAATGGGTGAGCATCTTGGTGTCTTGCCTGATTCCCCAGCTCTGCACCTAGGCTAGCATTTTCTGACTCTGTTGCTATGAGAATCCCTGGGGAGTTTTAAAATAACTCCTTACCTTCCTTCCTTAGTCTCCTGAATGATAGGATTATAGGCATGTGCCTTTTAAAAGAAATTGTATGGTGTGTGTGTGTGTGTGTGTGTGTGTGTGTGTGTGTGTGTGTGTGTGTGTGCTTGCATGCACAATTGTGGCCAGAGATGGGCATCAGTTGTCTTCCTCTATCAATTAGATCTTCAGTTTGTTTTTTGGGACAGTGTCTGTCACTGTGCCTGGAGCTGATTGATTTGGTGGAGCTGGCTGGCCAAGGAGCTCCAGGGATCCTCTTGTCTTTATTCCCTTCCCCTCCAGTGTTTGGGTTTCAGATGTGTGCCACTGTACTGGCTTTTAAGTGGATGTTGGGGGTTTGAACTCTGGACCTCATGCTTATATAACAAATACTTAAACTTCCTGAGCCATCTCCCTGGCATTTTTAAAAGATTTGTTTGATTTTTAATTATGTGTGTTTATGTATGAGTTTGTTCTTGTGAATGTTTTTCCCTGTGAGTTCGGGGTGGGGTGGGATGGAGTAAGATTCCCTGGAGCAGGAGTGACAGGCAGCTGTGAGCCATTGACATGCATGCTGGCAACTGACCTCTCTTAATCAGTGAGCCATCTTTCCAGCCCTTCTTAGCCTTTTCCATTTTGTCTTCATATAGTGACCAACTCTATAAATCAGGTTGGCCATAGCTCAGGCTATGCTCCAACTTGTGGTGATCCTCCTGCCTCAGCCTCCAGAGTACTGAGATTGCTGGTATGAGTCACCTTACCAGGCTTCTCAATAAATTCTTGACCTAAAGAAATGAAAAGGGGCCAGGCAGTGATGGTGAATGCCTTTGCCCAGTATTTGGGGGGTAGAAGCAGCTGGATCTCTGTCAGTTCAAGGCCAGCCTGGTCTATAGAGCGAGTTCCAGGACAGCCAGAGTTGTTAAACAGAGAAACCTTGTTTAGAAAAAACAAAGCAAAAGAAGAACAACAAAAATCCCAAACCAAAGCAAAAACCAAAACAAACAAACAAAAAAGAAATGGAAAGGGACTTTTAGGTAGAAGGAACAGATGAACAAAGGCGTGGACTTATTCTGAGCAAGAGTAGCTAAAGGTCGGCTGTCAAGCCATTGTATGCTATGCCGGGCAGCTCTAGACCCCCTTCTCTGCTAACACAGTGCCACAGGAGTGTTAGGGGAGAAGCCAGTCAGGGTTGGCTTTGTTTTAGAGGGGTTAGTCACTTCAAAGCAAGACTTGAGGAAAATCAAATTGAATAGAAGTTATTTGATCAAAGAACTACTCATGAGTTGGACAGCACTCAGAACCAGGAGAGTCTCAGAACTCTGGCCAGCAGCGTGAGCAGAAGCTTTTACAAGCTAATTTCGGAAGCACATTAGAGAGAGAATCTGATTGGCTATGACAGGCCTAGTCTGATCAATCGGCTGTCAGTGACTGGCTAAAGCTTGGCTGCATGAAACTGAGTGAAACTTGTCTATTTGTTGCAAGAGAGGTACTCCTGAGCTAGGATTCATTTTGATTGTGTATGGTGATGGCAGGTCTTGGTTTGTTACTTTAAATAGAGAAGGATTCAGGCTAATGATCTGTTTATTTAAGTTCAAACGTTGGAGGCTATGCTAACAACAGCTTTCAGAAAAGAGGCTTGAGGGAGGGAATCATGTTCTCATTCACTCTTGCATCGTGCACTTCCTGGATGATCTGTGATGATGGTTTTGGAATATGACTCTTTGGGAAAACTGAGTTGCCTTTTCAGTGACTGACTGACCCAATAACCATCCTACCTACTTGTAGTGGGATATTCACTGTGTCTGCTTCTGTGGTACTGACCACACCCATTGAGGGGTGGAGCCAGGGGCAGAAGTGACCTGTGGGACTTGGTCTCTGAAGGAGGCAGAGAACGCTCTTTCTGGCGGGACACAGAGAGAGGAGCATCCAGTTCTAACTGCTGTGTTCATTTGTCTGTGTTGTGAGTTGTTTCTCCCTTAATAAACATCTATTCGGCCTATTTGTTTATCCTGACCCTTATTAAACCGCAATACCTATTTGTCCCTACCCCAGTTTCATGAGGATTACAAATGGCCAAGAGTTTACTCCATTTGCTTATTATAGAATGTAGACATTTTAAAGCAAACTTCAGTCTTCTTATTTTCTGTCTGGGACTTCTTGGCTAGAGTGAATGAGGGTTGAGGCTAGATGTGAAATTTTCTTGATGGGTTTTGGAAGTAACAAGAAAGTAGCCAATTATTGCCTGTGTTTGCTATATGGGCTTGAAGGAACTTGGGTCAGATTCCTGAAACTAAAATTTAAACCCCAGATCAGCTGTTTACCAGCTAAATGCCCCTAGGTAGAGTCTGAATTCCTAAGCCTCAGTTTACCTAACTGCAAAATGGCAATGATAGCATCCACCTAGAAGATGAGGTGACAGGCCTGTCTAAGGCAGTTCCTGTGGGCACAGTCAAGGGAGCAAGTGCTTTTTTGTGGATCAGAGCTGTTGACAGTATCAGGAATTCTTCCCTACTGGTTTCTTAGTATAAGAATCTCCTGGGAATGGCTTTCTGGATCTTCCAACCCCACCCACTGTTCACTTTCTCCTTGGGTATAGGTGGTTCAGTACCTATAATTGCCAGATGAGAAAGAGGAACTGTGAAGGTGTGGTGTGAAAGCCTTCACTGTCTCTCCGAGAGTGATCTGTGCTCAATGGATTGTGTTATTTCTTCTCATCCGATTCCTTTATGGTTGGGGTGGGAACTGTGAGAGAACAGCCAGCGGTGGGCTACCTGGGAGCATTCTGGTGGCAGGGGTAAGACAGACAGTCAGAACCATTCAAGAGACACATTGCTGATCACCCGGGAATCCAATCCTCCATCTCTACAACTATGGATTCTCTCTTTCTGTTCTTTTCATGAATGCTTATGCTTGTTTGTTTTTTTTTGAGACAGGGTTTCATTGTGTATGGCTATACTGGAACTCAATCTGTAGACTAGGCTGGCCCTGAACTGATGGAGGTCCACCTGCTTCTGCCTCCTGAGTGCTGGGATTAAGGTGTGCACCACCATGCCCAGTCACAGATGCTTTTAAAAAAAATTAACATGCATACTTAAATGTCCTTTCTATAAAAATGTCTATTCACCCTTTCATCATCTTAGTGGGATGAACATACATAGGAACATACATGGGAACAAGGGGTTCCATTCCCATGAACCAAGCATTAGGCAGGCAGTCTGTACAGATGAATTCTTCCTCAGGACATCATGAGAGAAGTGCCTGCATTATTCTTGTCTCTTTTCCTTCACTGTATCTAATATTAAAAACCCAAGATACATGGAGTTGTACCTTGTCTCATGTCAACTAAGAACCCTAATGCCATGCTACCAGAACCAACATGACTTCTCAGCTTGAAAGTGGCACAAAGTGACTTGCCCCCAGTATTGCAGTGACAGGTCCAGAGTTTCTTTATTTGGGGCGATTTGTGGCCCCAAATTTAAAGTTTTAATGTTTTTATTTTTAAACAACTTATATATATCTTTTTTATAATGAAATAAAAGCACTACTTGCATAAACCTCTGAAGCCTATAATTTGCATTGTGCAAAACACTAAGCAGGGGCTTTTAATTACACTTTTTTTTTTTTTGGCAGGCAAAGAAAAGAGAAGCAGTGGGAGGAAGGGATTAGACTTTGACCATCATCTCATGGCATGCTTCAGAGACTGGTCATATGTTGCAGTTCTCATAGGACTTCTGATAATGTGTCCTGGAATTCGAGAAGTGCCTACCAGAGATGCCTACTGCTTTGCTCCATCTCTGCCACAAGATGGCAATCAGAGCACAATGATGAATCAGTCTGCATCCTCTATGAGGGCATTTTGAGCCTCTGTCTCCCAAATTTGGAGAAGCTTCTCCAGTGTTTCAGAGGAAGAGGGGTCTTTTAGAGTACACCCAAATCTACATCCCCTCTTGATTCAAAGCTTCGGCAGTTGGGTGGTCATATTTGGACCTTTGCATTTGGATGACCCATGGCTCTTCTTAGAGTAGGGTGGCATTGCCTGTGTTTTTCCTGAAGGAAGACAGAGAGTCAAATGATGCAGAAGTTTCCAAGCAAAGAATGAGTGCCAGAGGGCCTGAGAAGTGGGTCATTCATGAGCTATGAAGTTGTTGACTTGTGTTGGTTTGCTTTGCTGCATGGGAAGAAATTGGTGTTGACTTTTCGGTTGCAAAGACCACAAGGTAAGTTCAGGATGGGCAGCTGGCAGTTTTCCTTGGGGTATTTCTAGATGAGTTGCTGAGTAGGACAGCCTTAACTGAGGCCCAGTGTTTGAACTGAACTTCCAGGAGGGCAGGCCAGTAATGAACTTCCAGGAGGGCAGGCCCTAGCAGTTGTGGTGAAATTGTAGAATGAAGGGGGTGGAACACTAGGGGTCCTTACTGCATTTTTACCACCTACAGTGCTCAGGAGGGAACTGAGGGAGGGAATCATATACTAGACAAAGTGGCCACACCATAGTTTATTAGCTCTTTCTCTAATGCTCATATTGAATGACCTGATACAGCAAGAAAGCTCCTTTCTACAGGGCAACTCAGGTGCAACACTTTTTTTTTTTTTTAGGGTATCCTCCATTGTATTTTTTTTTAACCCATAGCTTAGGTGGGTGGACTCTGAGAAAGAACACAGAAGTAGAATCACACCGAGCAAGGCCCACTCTGTGCCACTGGCCAGAGGTGAGTAGCATGGCCTCACCTAATTACAAAGGAGGCTGGGAAATGTAGTTTAGTATGTGCCTGGGGGGGGGAGTAAGAAAATAGTTTTTGTCTAATAACTGATTCATCATTTAAGTCAACTATGGAGCTTATCCCGAAGAAATAATCAGATTTGCTTGTGCATCTGTGTTCATGCACAAAGGTGTCCTTCATTGCTGTTACTACAAAAGCCAATATTTAGAACCAAATGTTTAGTAATAACGGGTTAAAGATTCCTGTCTATTTGCACAAAGGCATACTATACAGCTACCAAAAGTTGTGTGGTAGAAGAATGTTGGCTCCACAGTCATCATGGTGCCTTAGTTTGTCATTATGTTGCATAATTAAGTCATACTTTACCAAGTCACTGTGGTGCTTAATAAGTCATCATGGTGTTCTATTGGGTAATCATTAGTTTATTAAGTCGCCATGCTTTATTAAGTCACTGTGATGCTTTATTAAGTCACCACTGTGCTTTATTGAGTTATCATCGCCTTTTATTAAGTCATCGTGGTGCTTTATTAAGTCACAGTGGTGTTTTATTAAGTTGTGATTGTACTTTATTAAGGCATCTAGTGTTTTTATTATTTATTAAAGTGCTTCATTAATTGCAATCATAGGCAATTCCAGGGTTTATGTGAACCAAGAATAAAGAACCACGAGGCATTATCTATTTTCATTGAAATATTCTACCACCTAGGATCATGCACAACACATTTATTTTAAATATAACCCCATGAAATAGTCTCTCTGTATTTCTAGGAACACATTTCCCCAAAAGCAAAGTCTGTGATCGAATTATACTGCAGATTTTGTTGGCGACTATTTAATTCACTTCTTATCTCCCTGGTTCAATGTCTGACTCCCACCCTGAACCTCTGCATCACAGGGCAGAAGCTGTGTCAGCCCTGTCTTCTGTTCCATACACAGTGTGGGATCCAGAGTAAGCCCTCGGTAAATATTTATTAGCTCGAGTTGAATTGAGCCCAATCATGTCAAATGTAGAAACCAGAAATGAGAAAAGCAAGAAAAGAGTGAACACACAAGATGAGGCTGCTCTGTGAGAAGTGCACACACACCATAGAAAGACTGGGAGAGAACATCTTGGCATGATAGGGTCCTGTCATTCTCTTTTATTAAAAATTTTCTCCATTTCCATTTCTTCTATGGTGAATCATTTACATAATCATTTACAGCTATTGTGTGCAGACATGGTTATAAGAAAAAAGTCATACTTAAACAAGGTTGTTGTAGGGACCAGAAAATGATTCTGATTCTGTACCCTGGGGAAGGAATTCCAGAAGAGGGGCAGTGCCTGCGAGTGATGGACAGTACCAAGGGAACTGCTTCCCCCACCTATGTTCAGACCCTTGTCTGAGAACTGGGACAGAATGGATGTGGGGGGTTCAGGGGTCCAGCAGGGAGGATTTCTGACAAATCATGGGGGGGGGTGTGCAAGCATGTCTCTTTTCCATGCTGGCAGGTGTAGCCATCCCCTCTCAAAGGAAACATTTCTTCTGAAAGAAGGAGGGTGGCTCATATGATATAGGAAGCTGGATGGGTGTGGTGGTACACACCTTTCATCCCAACAAAGGGATGAAGGCATTCCTTTAGAGAGGCAAAGATAGCCATTAGTTTGAGGTCAGCCTGGTCTGCAATAGCAAGTTCTAGGAGAGCTAAGGATACGTACTAAGACTCTGTCTCATGAGTGTGTGTGTGCACGTGTATGGCTCTACATACCGCACCACCAATTCAACAAATAATAACAACAAACCAAATGAACAAAAATGATACAGGAAGCTCAGAAAATTACTGGGCTCATGAGGCCTCCCGCTTTGGTATATCAGCAGCGAGTGACTGCTGGGGGAGAGAGGTGACTCTTTAGTGGAGCTGCCTGCAAGTTGAGCAGGAGGGGTCCAGGGATGTAGCTTTTTTATTAGAAGGGTTGAGTTTTCTGATGCTGCCACTGTGCCAACCCTTTATGCTCCTGTAAGTAACCGTTCCCCCATGTTTACTGAGTCATATTTGGCTGGGACATTTTTTTTTTTTTTTTTTTTGCCTTGTTGTTGTCGTCCTATTTGAGGAGACAGGATAGTTAGCAGCATGGACTGGGCAATTAGCTCTGCAATTCTTCTAGGAGCTTCTCCATTCTTCAAAGACGTGGCAATCCTAAAATATAAGCTACAAGTTAAATTTAAATTTTAGATGAACAACCAGTAATCATTTTAGGATAAATAGGTCACTGATACTGCACTCTATGTAGCAGTAGCAAAGGGAAGGGCTTGGCTTTGGTGAAGCACTTTGAAGGAGCGGAGAGGCACAGTCAGTAACGTGCCTCGACTCTGCAGTCCACCTCTTTCCTCTGCCTCCCTCCCACAGGCTACAGCACTCTCCTGCCTGGGGCTGTTCTGCAAGTCTCCAGATTGGTTTCTGAAGGCTGTTTTCCCTGGAGAAGCCTGCCTGGGGTGGATCAGACCCTTCAAACTCATGTAGGTAGTTATCTGTCTTTCCGTCCCGGTGAGGCAGCCTCACTTTTGCTATGTTCTCTCTCTCTCAAGGTTTGCCTTGTCTTGTTCTGTTTTTGAGATAGCATTTCACACTGTAGCCAGGGTTGGCCTAGAATTCAGAATGTAGCCTAAGCTGGCCTCAGACTCATGGCAATCCTCCTGCCTCAGCCTTCGAAGTGTTGGGATTACAGGCATGTGCCACCACACTTGACTTCTAAGTCTGACTCTTCAAGTTCCCAACAAGGTCACTGAGTCCCAGCTTTTCCCTGTTAATACATTTCCCAGACATTTAAAAGACACATGTGAAAGCCATTCTGCCTTGGGTTGGCGATGAGGCTGGGCATAACAAGGGAGCTAGGGAGAAAAGAGGATCATGGAGCAGGAATGGAAAGAAAGACTCTTCAGTCTGGGAAGCTGGGGTGGAGGGCCAGGCAGAGCCCTGAGCCTTCCTGCTGGGGCCTGAAGTGCTTAAATCCGCAGGCAAACGGAGGTGGAGAACAGTATTATCTTCCCAGGAAATGAGGCAAACAGGTTCAGAGCGGAACACAAAGGCGAGACATGGTTCTAGCAGATGACACCATAGATAGTGGCAGGGTGAGCCTGCCCACAGGAGCTGCCTGGAGCTGGGTGTGCGCAGAGCGAAGCGCGGCGCTCTCAGGTCCTGTCTCTTCCTCCACTTGTGGCCTGAAATCCCAATGCTTCTTCTGTACAGCTTGCTGATCTTGAAAAACACATTTTCAGTGAAGGTCGGTGAATAAATCTTTCATGAATATGGAATTTTCCAGTTTTCAAAACATTAGGCAGAATCAAATGATGTGGCCAATACCTCGCTGTTTTGGCCTTTCAAAACAGGAATGTGTGACAGCTCTAAAACTAGGCACACACACGGAGAGAAGAGGTGTGAAAACACACGGTGCTGTGCAGACATTGTTGTCAGGGGCTGGTGACCTCACTGTGGCCAGGCTTGTCACAGACAACTGCTGTAGCTGAGCTGGTGAGAGGGAACCTTCTAGGGCATGTATGTATGTATGTATGTATGTATGTATGTATGTTTGTATGTATGTATGTATGTTTGTATGTTTGTATGTATGTATGTATTTATGTTTTTTAGGGTTTTAAAACTGAATTGAGGAAGTCTCTATTGTCTTCCGTTTGCTCTGTACCTTATCTTAGAGTGTCTTCTCAGTGCCTGTTTGCTGTAGGAGATTCTTCCCAATTCTTGGTGGTACTCCAAACACCCTTGGTACACCCCAGAAAGCCAGGGCAGAGACCTGCTGGGATCATGTTCAAATACAAGTTAGTTTTAAAATCATAAGCCACACCCTGGATTCTTCTGAATAAACTTCACTATCGTCATGTTACATATTAGCTATTACCATCTGGGGGATATAATTCCAGAGTTGAGAAGGTAGAGACAGGAGGATCTGGGTGAATTGCTGGCCAATCAGTCTAGCTGAGTTGGCAAGGTCTGTGTTCAGTGGGAGACCCAGTTTTAAAAGGTAAAGTGGAAAGTGATTGAGGAAGATGTCCAGTGTCAACATCTGGCTTCCATGTGTATGAAATCTCTCCCCTCTCCCCCCTCTCAGAGCATAGAGTGTTACTGAGACTGAAAACAGGATTATATTGGTAAAGCCCACAGACAGAAGAGTCTGGCTTCCCAGTGTTCATGTGGCTAGCAATCTGATGATTTAAGGAAACCTTTTATTTCAGCTCTTCTACTGTAGTCCTTTAATTTGCTAGCCATGTGACTAAAGGTGAGTTTCCTATACTTTCTGAGCTTCAGTTTTCTCATCTATAAAATGGAGAGAACAACTCCAATCTCACAGGGCAGCAATGGAAATTTGATGGAACAAGGTTATGAGGTAGCATGCTTTATACTGTGGCTTCAGGGAAATAATCATGTATATGAGGATTGTGAGAACTCCCTTCCTGGTGGGTGGTAAAGGGAGAAGAATCCAACCATCAGGGAGTGATCCTAGAGCTTAGGGGAGAAGGAGACACAACAGTTCTGGGTGAATGTACTGGAAGGGAACAGAGTTGCTAGGGTACTGGCTACAAGCCAGCAGGGATAAAGGATGTGATGCAGGATGCCAAACGGACGGACACAAGAAATCCAGGCTTCTCTGAGTTGCTAACTACCAGGGTTAACCAGATCAAACACCACCACTGGGTTCTGGCAATCTGCTCTTTCCTCTAGGGCTCTGAAAACAGAGGTCACAAGAACATCTCCTGTATGGACTATTCTCTAAGGACTTTAAGGCTGTGTTGTATTTTCTAAGCAATGACTATGACGCATTTTAGAAATCATAATTCATGATGTTCAGCAACAACAGTTTTGGGATGAAGGTCTCACAGTCACTCAACTTGAGATCCCGTATAACTTATTAATAAAGTTATATTATAGAACCTACCATCTTCTAATAGATGTGCCTGCTACAGACATCCATGGTACTTGACACTTGGTCCTTCTTCAAGTGAAAGAATATCATAACATAAGCAATAGAATATACATCAGACTTCAAAGAAGTTTAAGCAAAAGAGAGGGTAATTTCTTGGATTGAGCTCTGAGTTTGTTTTCTTTCTCCCTCCCTCCCTCCCTCCCTCCCTCCCTCCCTCCCTCCCTCCCTCCCTCCCTCCCTCCCTCCTCTTTCTCCTTCTCCCTCCCTCCCTCCTTCTCTTTCTCCTTCTCCCTCTCTCCAGTTACTTCCACCAAAATGGCCACCATTATTTCAAACCTATATCCTCTTGTTTAGCAACCCCTCATTGGTTCATTTTGGCCAATTAGGAGGATGAGCATATCCTGATTGACGTCTTGGAGGGAGTGGGTAGACTTGGCCTCCTTTCTGAAACACAGAGAATGTGGTTTATGTTAGAAGATAGGAGTTGCTATTGGAGGATGACAGCAATGGATATGCCTTGTAGTGAGTACTTCAGTGTTAACTGTCCTTGCTCAGTTTTCTAAGACAAGAACTATCCTTCTTGTTTATCATACAGTTTTCAGAACAGTGCTTGGTCCATGTGTGTATGCATGTGTATGTTCCCACTGATGAGCAAATACATTAGATACTTTAGCAAGCTAGCTGGTAATTCCTTCATTTCTGCTGGAGCTCCCTGGTGTTTATAGGGGTGACTTTTTTTTTTTAAATTGAGGTGAAATTCACACAACTAAAATGAACTACCTACAGATACATGTTTTGCTAGTATTTAGTGTATTTACATTGCTTTACAAATGACACTTATTTCAAATTGCAAAACATATTCATAATCTCCAAGAAACCCTCAAGCTCCCAGACAGTTGGCCTTTATTTCTCTCTTCCTGATGTCCTGACAGCCACTAGTATGTTTTCTGTTTTTATGATTTACCTATATTTCCTATAACACACTATTCCTTAGTGAAAGCAATTAAATCCAGTGGCTATTTCTTTTTGCACTTGTCAACAAACAGAAAAGCACACACCAAGCCCCTAATATTTGGTTGCAAACAACACACACTGGCTTGGGCTAGTGTGACTGAGAAAAGAAGTGTTATGCTCTATCTGAGTTGGGAAATCTGGTACCAGGTTCTGAAGACTTACCAGAATTCAGTTATCTGTTTCTACTTGTTTCTGCGTGCTGATTGCTTCTTGTCTTCTCAGATGGGGTTTTCCATGGTTTCACATCGCATGGCACAAGTGCCTCTTCCTTAATCAGCATGGAAACGACCCTTTGTTCTTCCCACATTCAGAGGGTAACCCTGGGCCCCACTTCCCAACTTCTGGGAGAGTAAATCAATTGGTCCAGCTTGACTGGTGTCTACCCCTGCCCCATACTGTGCTCTCAGGGCAGTGTTTTCTGAAAGCTGAAGAAGGAGCTTTATGGAGCGCAGCAGAGGATGACAAGGATCTAAGCCAGCAGGGAGTGGGACCAGCAGCAACTCCAAGCCTGGGGCATCTCCTCTGGAGACCTGCCTGTTGCTCATAAGCCAGAGGGCTGCTCTGGCCTCCCCGAGCATGGCTGTAATTGATTTTGCTTTAGAGGATTTCATGGCCCTTCTCGAGATAATAAAAAGGACTAACATAAAATTCTTCCAAACAAAATCAATTGCTTTCCTTTCCCCAGCACACAGAGGCGATCTGCCATTCCTCTGGGTGAGCAGTCTTCTGAAGCATTGGTGCCTGGAGTTTAAGGGGGGCAGGTGGTTGGGAGGGCATTTGTGCAGTTGGGGGTCATGTGTGAGTCTCCTGCCCCTCTTTAGATCTTCGCCCTATTTCCTGTCTCAGGGGATTCTTTTCCACTTTCCTGACAAAAGCTTTGAAAATTGGCTGGTCTCTTAAAGTCAGAGGTAAGAGGCTAAGATATGATAGTGACAGGTTAATGATGGAAGCTCCTAGCTATGCTATTTGAAAAAGGCACCTTCAGGAGAATGGCTTTAGTGTCTTAGATTGTTTGTAGTATTTGCTGCAGGCTCTATTGACAGCTAAGCAGGAATATTTTTTTCTCCTCTGGGAAAGCATGGTCAATCATTTTCCTCTGGGACCCCAGGCTTCCTGTAGATCTCTTGGAGTACAGACTGGTATGGTTATAGACTTGTATGTGTGATAAGCAACCCACAGTTTCTGCAGGGTGCTAAGAGAGAAGGTTGGCAACATGTAGAGGAGAGAACATGAATCTAGATGGGCCCTCCCAGGTTCGACCCTGGCACATCTCACTTTGAGTTGTGTGGATTTGGACTACTTGTTATCCCTGATGTCAACTTTTTTGCTTTGTAACATAGGGAAGTATCCCTGTGTTCTTCTCTACTATGCAAGACTACCAGGAAGAGGGTTGATACAATGTGAGTTTAAAGTGGTTGCCAGTTGATTGGTATAGTTAATAATAAACAATGATCAATGAAGACACGTCACCAATGCTGGGTGGGGGTACACTAAGGGAAGGGTCTTTGTTATACATTTAGAAAAAGATTTATTAAAAAAAAAACAAGTCTATGGATGTTTGCCTGCATGTAAGTATGTGTACCATGTGCATGCCTGGATCCCTGGTACTGGAGATACAGATGGATATGAAGCTACTGTGTGGGTGCTGGGAACCAAACCTGGGTCCTTTGTAAGAGCAGCAAATGCTCTAGATTGTTGAGTTGCCTCTCTAGCTCCTTGTTATACATTTTATATGTAGTCACCCTCTAGAAAGCAGAGGGGAAAGCTTTAACCCATCTATACTCATCTAAATACATTTCTCAATGACCTTGAACTGTATTCTGTGCAACTTTAGATTGTTCAAGGTGCCTACAGGGATTCAGTGGGTCACTGTGAGGATGCTGGGAGTGTAGCCATGGTGTTGTTACTTAACATCTCATTCTACCTGGAGGAATTTGAATCCACATCCATATCTGGCTAAGTGCTATCCTTGATTATTCCTACACAGAATAATCTAGTAGTGTCCATAGTACCATACTGGGGAACTGATTCTAGATTTCCCCCTTCTCCCTTTCTTGGGGTTTGGTGATCAACTATGTTATCTCCAAGTTGCTTAGGCAGTGTAGAAGGTGCCCGTCCTTGCAAAGTTCAAGAGTAATTAACATGGTGGAGGGGAGGAGAGTAATTTGGACTTCATCATTTAGAGCTCTGCCTCTTGTAACTACCTTGTAGTTGGAGGAAATGACCCTTTAGGCTCACCATAGCATTTTCCTTTGAATAAATGACAAACATTCATCATGTAATACATCTCTTGCAACATTTCAGCCTGTCATTAATGACCTTATTGGAGAGAACATTTGATTTAAGAGTTAAACCTTTCATGTCAACCTCTTTTAGCTTGGATACATACATTTAAAGTAAAATTAATATGGTTTTAGCCTGAAGTCAAGTAGTAAATTCATGATTTCTCTGGGTTTAAGAATCAGCCATTTCCACCATTAGCACGTTTGCTTAAAAAAGCAAATGTGCTAAACTCAACTCCTGATATATATATATATATATATATACACACACACATACATATATATGTATATATATATTTGGATGCTTTCATTTATTTTTGATCAACTGATGGGATGCTCTCTGAGGTGCTGGAAAAATTATTATCATATTTTAGGGCTCAAGGTTGGAGCATCAAGTGTCTGTTATTCTCTCTGACAGCTGTATGTCAGACTCTGAACAAGTGGCTGAGGAGATGATTTAAGTCAGGAGAAAAGACAATGGACATAAATGACGCGGGCACATGTGATGCTTTGGCAGTGCTGCTGCTGGGGACCTCCTCTTACACACACTTCTGCTTGCAGCCACTTAGCACACATTCATTTAACCTGCAATGGGAAGAATTCGGATCCTGACCTTTGTCTTAGGACGATCACGTGTGTGCAGTACCCTTGCTTGGCTCATTTCAGGGGTATCAGGCACATGCTTGCTGACTTTCCTGGCTTTTTCCAGAACCATGGAATCTGTAGCTGCCTGTGAGTTCCTGTCAGCTTCTCAGTGAGATCCCTGCTTCTGGAGGGCAGTGACTAGCAAAGGTGTCATCCCGAGAAAAAAACTGGGTCCCCCCCCCTTTTTTTTTGAGACAGGGTTCCCAGGGTTTCTCTGTGACTTTGGAGGCTGTCCTGGAACTAGCTCTTATAGAACAGGCTGGTCTTAAACTCACAGAGATACGCCTGCCTTGGCCTCCCAAGTGCTGGAATTCCTGCTCAGCTTTATAAAAGTTTTATTTGAGATGGCTCAGAGAATAAAGACCCTTGCTGCCAATCCTGACTTCCCAAGTTTCATTCCTGGAGTCCACATAGTAGAAGGAGAAAATTGATTTCTGACAGTTGCATTCTGACATCCACATGTCTTGTGGCATGAATGTGCCTGATACATACACCTCACCCAAATAAATAATAAATGTAAATTGAAAAACAATTGAGAAGACCTCATGTATCCAAGGCGAGCCTCAAACTTGCTGTGTAGCCATGCTGATTTGAACTTCTAGCCATCCTGTTTATACCTCTGAAAATCTTGCTGGGATTCTTCTGTACCTGGCTCATGCTGTTCTAGAGACTAAATCCAGGGCTTTGTGGGTCCTCTACCAACTAGCTACATATTCACACCTTGGCCTACCCTACCCTTATATTACGATTTGGCAGGTCCCCCAGATTGTGAATATGCAACTGTGGGCAGGACAGATGTGGTTCCAGGTGTCATGGTTGTTCCTTCCAATAGGGAGGTTGGTTGTTACGAGCATGGTCCCCCCCTTCCCCCCCCCGCCAGTTTGGTCCCACTCTTTGTTCCTCCCTGCCGGCTGCCTGGTCCCGCTGCCACGCACGCCCCAATAACACTCAGAGATTCTGTATTTCATACAAGCTGTTGGCCACTTATTATCATTGTTTATTGGCTAGCTTTGTCTTAATGATTAACCCATTTCTACTTATCTAAGTATTTCCACGTGGTCATCTTATCAGAGAGCGGTGGGCCGGCATCTTGCTTTCTCCACGCTCTACATGCTGACTCCTCCTAACTACTTCCTCTTTCCTCCTTGTCTCCTAGCCCCACCTATCTTGCTTTCCCATTGGCCACAGTGCTTTATTCATTAACCAGTATGAGAAACATATTTACAGAATAACATCTCCCATCAGTTGGTAACTAATAGGAAGTTGTTAGTAATTTCACAAATGTGGAGTGAGAGCAACACAGGACCTCGAAGGAACATGTACCAGGAGATTTTACTTTGTCTTGGATTCTGAGAGGTCCTGTGGAGAAGGTGATGTGCTGAGGTCTGTATGTTTGGGTCTTAAGGGAAGCCTGTGACGTAGCTGTAAAGCACACAGGCATTTGCTCATACCACCTTGGATAGTGTGTACAAGGTGCTATTGTTAGAACAGAGAAGCTGCTGTTCTAGTCAGCTCATTTTCCCATCTCTATGGTAAAGTCATCCTACTCTTGCCAATCCTTCAAAAAAAAAATCCTCTACCAAACATTCATATGTTCTACTGCTTCCCATAGGCCAAGGTCCCTATGCCCTGGGGAGTGATCATACTGACTCCTCAGAATTTATTAAATTCTAGGGCTCCCTCAAGGTAACCAATCTGATGGGGATACCATTCTATGTGGAAAGGGTATATATATACCTGAGCAATCTCACTGTTCAATAGGTTGTGAGAAGAAGAAAAGACCCATATAAATTCAAAAGGCATCGAGCCTGGTCCTGTGGACTGGCTAGACCTGAGAGATATAGCTTGGGATGGGTATCCCTGGATTCCCAAGCATGCTGAACTCATTCGGGCCTCAGACGCAGAGGCTGTATTGTCCATTGCAGAGAGGCTTTAGGAGTACAGTGCCTACACTTCAGAACATCCCAGCTTTGCCAGGAGGTGTTTTTCTAAGGCCGCACTAGTATCTCTTTTCTATCTCAGATCTCTTTCTTCTGAGTTGTGCATATTCCACCAACTGGGGAACCTTCCTAAGGACCCCCTCTCAAAAGGCTGCTGTGTTTGTGGTCTTCTCCCCATTCACTGGCCCTGGCTTCTGTTTTGACTAAATTCTCTCTGTTGTGGACTCTAGGGCAATGACTCTTCCTCCTCTGTAACTAGTTACACTCTCATCCTGGAAGCTGAGGTGCCCTGACTCTAAATTCAGCCACTCTGGGCTAATGCCTCACTCTGAGCCTCCAGTCCTGTCTTGAGCATGAAGTCTCTGTTTTGGAAAGCACAAGACAGGCTCATGAAGGAGGAGATGGAGATGAAGGGATGTCATTGCTGGCTATAAGGTGGTATGTACTTATGTGAAAAACATAGGCTGGAGTTAGAGTGGCAGCGGGAGAGTTGGGAGCGAGGAGAGGACAGGAAGCTGGGCTTCCCGAGATGCAGCTGTGGAGGAATGAGCTGCAAGCAGGTGCTGAGGCCATTTCAGGACCCATCAGGAGCTGAAAGGAATGATCCCTGCTTCCAGGTGGAGAATGGCTCAGTGTTCAAGGTGTGGCCCTCATGGAGGACATCCCTGGAGGGATCAGGTCATGGTCTTTCTCCATCTTATGGTCTTTTCACATTTGCCTTTGTTCTTTCTATTTGCTCCTACATCCCATCTACCATTGTGTTGATTTCCCAAAGAGCTGAGACCCACTCACACACTCCCTTGGCTTCTTGCAGGTTGTCAAAGCCCCTGAAAGTCTGTATCCCTTCGCTTTGCTGCCTCTCTGCTGTCACTGCATCAGGTAGTGCAGAACATTTTCTCCATTCCATAAAAGTCTCTTTTAAATAATTTTATTTGGTGTGTGTGTGTGTGTGTGTGTGTGTGTGTGTGTGTGGTGTGTGTGTGTGTGTAAATCAGAGAGCAATCTGCTAGCCTTGCTTATCTTTTTTTTCCACCACATGGATCCTGGAGATCAAATGCAGGTTGCAAAGCTTGGTGGCAAGCACCTTTATCCACCAAGCCATTTCACTGGCCAATGCCAGAAAGTTCCCAGCAGATGTAACCATGCATCATTCACTTAGGTGGTCAGGAAGTATGATTTTCATTTTTAGAACTAAATTTAGTATTTATTTAAAACTCTTATTATTCTAGTGAGAGGTACTTTGTGTTCTTGGGAACCCCGTCTTTCTCCCTGTGGTAGTACAGATTCTAGAAGTCTTAAATTATGCAAAGGTCTTGGAGTGGGAAGACTTGGTACTGTCCCTATCATTGTACCTGAGATATTCTTTTCTTCATTTGACTATTGGTCCATGAAGGAAAAATAGTACTTGAAGTCTTATAGTAAAAAATGAGCAACCAGGCCACTCCCTCCCCCTCCTTCATGCTTTCTCTTCTCAGAACCATCCCTTTCCATTTTTAAGAAGCTGTTTCCCCAGGCTCATAAATAATGTGTGTACAGAGCTCTCTCTTGAGTTATTTGCTTCAGACATTCTCTGCTTAACTCTTAGGGTGGAAGACAAGAATTTCTTCCTTTTGCTCAACCCTTTCCATTCTCCCATCTTTTCAATCTAGTTGTGTCACATGCTTTGTCACATGCTTTGGTCAACTTTTGTGTTTCATTATCATAATTGTTCTACTGTTGGTTACTTTTGAATGCATTATGACTTTTCCTTTTGGATCAGCTCCCCTAGAATGGTATCCATTGTGGCATTTTGACATTTTACCAACTTTTCTGAGAGCTGATGGTGTCCCAGACTCAGTTACATATGAGATCTGTAAATATGGTTCTAGACCTTGGGGATCTAGATACGGATATTGAGGGGGTGAGCGAACAGAACAGAATGAGTTGGGAAGACAAATTGTTAAGCCATGGAATGACACAAAGCACCTGGGTGGATACATCAGTCTAGGGGTCTTGTCCCATGGAGTATAGCACAAATGCTAGCCTTCCTCCTAACTTCCTGCCATGTTCAGACCATTTCTCATACAGCCTCATGAGGTTCCAACCATCTGGTCAACAAATACAATAGTCTATAAAAGGAAGATGTTGATTTGGCTGGGCCTTGAAGCCTGTTTATTTCTTCTTGTTCAACTGCAAAAGATGAGGAAAAGACTAAAAAAGCAAGAGGCAGCTTGTCTCAGTCACGGTTACTATTGCTGTGATGAAACACCATGAACAGAAGCAAGTTGGGGAGGAAACGGTTTATTTGGCTTATACTTCTACACCATAGTCAATCATGGAAGGAAATCAGGACAGGAACTCAAATAGGGCAGGAACCTGAAGGCTGAGACTAATGCAGAAGCCATGGAGGAGTGCTGCTTACTGGCTTGCTCCTCATAGCTTGCACAGCCTGCTTTCTTATAGAACTCAGGCCCTCCCATATCAATCACTAATTTAAGAAATGCCCTACAGGCTTTCCTGCAGTCCAATCTTATGAAGGCATTTTCGCAACTGATATTCCCTCCTCTCAGTTGACTGACTACAGCTTGTGCCAAGTTGACATAATACTAGACAACACACAGAGCAAGGGAAAGCACGTTAAGTTTCTGGCTTGGCTGTCAGCTTCTTTGTGTCACTGAAATTATCCACCCAGTCCACCACTCTGCCCTGCTGCTCCTCCCCCCTTTGAGAATCTACCCGTCTTAGCTTTCTCAGTCTGTTTGGTGGAGCAGAATCTCTCAATGGCTCGGTTTATAGTAAATCTTGTCCTTAAAGGCAATAGAGAAAGGCATCAATGAGCTTCAGAGGTCCATTTAGCATCGAGACTGAAAAGTGGAAAAGGTGCAAAGATAGATGTCTATGTGCAAATGGGATTCTTCTCTACAATTGTGTTTACATAAATGGCTCATAGACAGATTTTGCTTCACAGAGGATTTTGTTTTTGTTATCATTCCCAGAGGAAGAATAACTGACATGAAATTTGTAGATTCATCCATGACTTTACCAAACTACAGCTTTGAAACAAAGCAGGGTATATGAATCTTGGATGGTAGAATTCTTGCCTGTCATGCAGGAAGTTCTCTTGGGTTTGATCCTCAGCACCATATAAACTAGGAGTGGTGGCACATGCGTATAATTCTACCATGCAAGAGATGGAAGCAGGAGGATCAGAAATTCAAGATCATCCTCAGCTATATAGTGAGCCCAGCTTGGGTTAGAGACCTTGTCTAAACCCTTGCAACCAATCACCACCACCACTACCACCACCACCATCAACAACAACCCAGGACACATTTTTTATGCTTTTGAGCATGAAGCCTCTGATTGACTCACAGGGACATCTCTAGTAGAACCACAGATGGGCAAAAGTGACTGACTGCCTTGGCACTGGATTCTACAGGATCAAATCAATTTCCCTCAAAAACAGGTATCTCAATTTATTTTCCTTGTATCTGCAAGTTAAACAGGATTAAGTCCTCATCAGCCATTCATTCCACACTTGTCAAATATGTACACTTAGACTTGGCTGAGTGTCAAATCTCAAGTCCAAGTTGGGCATTGTCTGCTGTGATTTAGAGGAAACTTGTGGAGCTGCTTCTTGCACCATCCTTTCCTGCTGATAAAATGTATATTTTAACCCTTGTAACCCTGTCACATGGGTAGACAGCACATAGCTTTCGAGAAGGCAGAGAGAGCATGGCCAAAGACACTGATAATACAGGGTGATGTGATAGGAATACATACATTAAAAATATCTAAAACCAATGGCCACTCACAGGGTTCTAGTACTTTATTTTTGATGATCATTTTTGACTTTCATTGCAATTTTGAGACATCATAGAATGCATGTTTGGTGTCTTTTTGCCACTGTGGAGAAGATTTTATTTTTTATAAATTGAGAATCATTTTCATAGTGGCCCAGCTCCAGAGATAAACAAAGTCCTTTCCTTACCATCACCGGGGACCTGAGATATCAGAGTAGATGAGTGTTTAAGGGAGGGAATGAGACTTCCTCAGGTCTCCCGTGGCCGCCAGAGCTCTGTCAGATGGTCTTGTTGGATGGAAATAAAAACGCTTCTATTTTTCTGGCACAAGAATTTTGGCTAAGATAAGACCAGCAGGGCTGTTCTGCTGAAGCTGATGGCAAAGGGGAGCACCAGGGATAAGTATGTGTACCGAGCTGGTTTACCATGCCTGAAGGTAGTTTTCTGTATTCATCACCCGTGACTGCCCTTAAGGGACAGATTAAAATTCAAAGCATGCAGATCCTCGGCTGTTTGATTTCAGACACAAAATTGGAAGTGGGGTGATAAACATACACAGCACGAAATCTCACTCACATTCCCTGTGTTCTGTTACACTGGGCTCGGCAGTGAAGTGGAACTTGGCCAACTGTGGCCTAGATCCTCCCTCCCCTGCCCGTCCTGGTAGGAGCCCCACTATCCTAGTGAAGACTCTCCTACTAAACTACTCACTTTTTGTATGTGTGTGTGTGTGTGCATTTGGTAGATGACATCCAGAGGAACCTTGATGGAAGTAAGCTGACAGTCACTTGGTTCCTTTCCCCCAGAGCCTGGGGGTGGGAAAGGCTCACCTACACAAGGATGCCCTCACTTTTTCAAGAGGACTGCCAAGATGCCACGATGTCCACAAGATCGAACACATGATGATAGCTCTGGGACCTGAACACACAGTCCCCCATAATTCTAGGCTGTAGCAGAAGTCTTTCATTGTTCCAGTTCTTTTTCTTGCTTTCCTTCTAGGTCTTGGATTTGGGGGATTCAGTTTCTAGTAATTAATGAAAGCTCAGACAACAGAGCTTATGTCACTTGCCTTGAAGAGTTGTCTTAGGCATCACAATTAGGAGTACTCCTGAAAGTCTTCACCCAGGCATTCTCATGTACACTCTGGGTTACCTGAACCCTTATAACAGCACCCCTGTCCCCAGACCTTAGTACAACTTATGCCATGCTAGAGGCACCAAGGCTCCATTCTGACCTAAATGCCCAGCATGCAGACCCTAGTGCCTGCCAAAATGAGACCAAAGACCTGATCCATTATAGTCCATAGGCCACATACTGGCTGATTTTGTGTGTTAACTTGACACAGCTAGAGTCATCAGAGGAAGGAGCCTCAGTTGAGAAAATGCCTCTATGAGATGATCCAGCTGTAGGGCATTTTCTCAATTAGTGATTGTCGGAGGGAGAGTCCAGCCCATGGTGGGTTCCTGGGCTGCTGGTCCTGGGTTCTATAAGAATCAGGCTGAGCATGCATGAAAAGCAAGCCAGTAAGCAGCTCCTCTCCATGGCCTCTGCATCAATCTCTGCCTGTGGGATCCTGTCCAGTTTGAGTTCCTGTCTGACTTCCTTCAGTGATGAACAGAAATGTTTAAGTATAAGTCAAACAACCCTTTCCTCCCCAACTTGCCTTTTTGGCCATGATGTTTAATCCCAGCAATAGAAACCCTAGCTATGATAGTCCCTAAATGTGCTAACCTTGCTTTTCGGCTTCTGTAGAGCTGCTTATTGCTAATTTCTCTTACTAACTGAGGTGTATCAACCAGGATATGGTTTTTGTGCATAAAAGCTGGAAACAATAAGGCTTGTGACTACAAAAGTTGGGCAAGTTCCCTGTGTAGCCCATTATCCTGGAAATAAAGACCTTGGCTTTAAGAGTCTGTGTGTTCTCTGAAAGTGTTGTCTTGCAAAAAAAAAAAAAAAAAAAAAAAAAAGGATGCTTTTTGCTTCTAGTGGCATAGCATCTGATAACATTAGATTCTGGACCAGTCTGGTGTCTTTTTCTATATGAGGTATCTAGGTATAGGCAAGGCAATGGAAATTAATGAGGTGAATGTAATAACTACTATACTTCCAAAACCAGCCAAAAGTGGGAATTTATCAGTTCATAGAATTCTCATTTTTAATGAGCAGACAGTTTGCTATTAATGATTGTTGGATATTATAAATATTGAGCATTACTTTTAAATATTAGTAGTGTTCTGGTTCCTTTTAGAGATATGTGGTTAGAAATACACATTGAGTGACTACCCCACATCAAATTGCCTTTTTGGATATTGCTCTTTTCCCCAGGTGTGGACCTAAGAACCTAGATCTGTGTGGTGTGATCTCAACCCTTAAAACCAAAACACAGCTGATTGATTGAAGCAGATTGGAACCTAACCCTTGAGGATCTATGATGTGTTGAGTGAATCTATTCTCTCTACTGATAAATTAAAACAAAAATGTAGAGAGATCAGCTGGCTGGGATGAGGTTGGATAAGGGACAATCATGAAATTTGAGGGCAGAATTGGTGCAAAGGGCAGCCAGCCATGTTGAAAACCAGAAGGTGTGTGTAGACCTTGCCCAGAAGCTGATCTTCAAGAGAATGAATAGAGAGAAGCAGAGGAGAGGGAGAGAGAGAGAGAGAGAGAGAGAGAGAGAGAGAGAGAGAGAGACAGAGAGAGACAGAGAGAGAGACAGAGAGAGACACAGAGAGAGACAGAGAGAGAGAAAGAAAGAGAAAGAGAAGAGTGTACTCCATCTATGACTGAATTTTATTCTACCCTTGAATACTTTGTTGCTTGGTGTGCAATGATTCTGTCTATCCTGAGAGGGTTTCTTTTTCTTGCCAACATTTCTGAACAAGAATAATGGCTCATAAAGACTCATCACAGAGTCAAGAACAGGTCCAAGAGAGAAGATGTGTAGAGCTAGGTTCAAATGAATCTTCCCCGAAGCCTGTGCATGCCACAGAAATCATCTCCCTGGGCATAAATGTCCTGGAATCTTGAGGAACAAATAAGAATGGAAAATCAACAGCAGAGATTAGAGGCCAGGAAGCATGCTAATTGCTTTACACACACATCTGACTGTCAATTCGTGGTTCTGGTAGATTGGATGATGATCCCACAAATACATGTTCACATCTATGATGATTAATTTCCATTGTCATCTTGCCTGGATGTGGAATAACTAGGAGACACACTTCTTGTATGGGGCATGTGTGAGGGCATTTTCTAGAGATGTTTTACTGAGAGGGGAGGATTTACCCTGAGGAATCCAAGGGGAAAATTGAGGGTAGATGCAGTCAAGTTACACTGTAAACTTGTATTAAAGTGCTAAAGGATAAATAAAAGAAAAAAATCCATACTGAGAGTGGGTGGCATCATACACCATGGACCACTGTTACGAGCACATTTTTCCCTGCTGGTCGGTCCCACCACCACGCCAGCCTCCAATAATAATACACAGAGACACTGTATTTGATATAAGGCTGTTGGCCAGGTACTAGTTTCTTACTGGCTAGCTCTGTCTTAATGATTAACCCATTTCTACTAATCTAAGTATTTCCATGTCGTCATCTTACCGGAGAGCGGGCCCGGTGTGCTGCTCTCTCCAGGCTCTCCAAGATGACCCCTCCTTACTCTTTCCTCTTTCCTCCTAGTTTCCTAGCGTCACCTATCTTGCTTTCCTATTGTCCAACAGCGCTTTATTCATTAACCAGTATGAGAAACATATTTACAGCATAACATCTCCCATCAGGACCTTGGTCCAAAACAGTATAGAAAGGGGAATGGAGGCAGCCATCTGAGCATCATTGTTCATCTCTCTCTGCTTCCTGACTTTGAACACAATGTGATCAGCCACCTCAGGCTCCTATAGCTATGCCTCTCTACCATGATGCCAGGAGCCGAAATAACCCCCTCTTCCCCTAAGTTGCTTTAGTTAGGTATTTTGCCATAGTGATGAAAAAAGTAATCAATATAAAATCCCAATCCCTAGAATCTCAGAATGTCCATCTTATGTGATAAAGGGGATTTTGCAGAATGATGGACAGTTGATATGTAGATGTGGTCCTTCCAGAATTTCTGGAGGGCTGGTGAAAACACAGTGGTTCTTTTAGGAAAGTCAGATTCAGAGGAAGAGGAAGCATGATGCAGCAGCAATTGGCATGAGATGTGCTTTGAGAATGGAGGCAAGGGGGCCATGAGGCAAGAAATATGGGCGGTTATGAGAAGCAGCAGAAATCAGGGAAGTGGGCTCTTTGCTTCTCCTCTCGGAACTTCCAGACAAAACACCTCTGATGACCTTAACTAACTCAGTGTAGCTGGATTCAGACTCCTGAGCACCTGAACTGTAAGAGAATAAACTCTGTTATAATATCAAGCCAATAGCTTGCAGTGTTTGTTATAGCAGCAAATGGAAACAGATACAATGCTCTTTCCTTTTCTGTCTTTACAAAAGAGGATGCTCGATGAAGCTGAGTAGCTTGTCCAAGGCTGAACAGTAATAAGAGATGAGTAAGAGATGGACCAAAGATTTGGTTGAACAATGTCAGATTCGGAACCTCTGCTTTTTCCACACTCTGCTTCCCAAACACACATCAAAGACTGTGTAAATCTAGTGGGCTATCTGGAGCCATAAGGGTACGTGGGATGACCTTTCAATATCCTCCCCATCAACAACTGTGTTGAAATGCACGGAGCCCCTGAGGGCCGCAGCAGCTGGCCCTTCCCAGCTAGTGCTGGCTTCAGGATCACTTAGGTGCCTGCTTATTTCAGGATGGAGAAGTGGGTCTGATTTATTGTGGAGCGCTCCCCAATTTCATGCCAAAATGATTCAATTACAGTCACCCTCAGCACTCAAGAGGCTTCCCGCTGGCTCACAAAGATGAGGCCAGGCATGGCCTGGAGCATGTAAGGAAATTTCACCTTATTATTTATTGGAGAGAGTGTAGCATTTCTCTCGCTTTGGAGTAGGTTAGTTAATCATAATATATGGGAGAAGAGAGAGGAAAACGCATCCTGTATCCAAAGCAAATTCAGGCTTTAATGAGGAGATAGGGCAGTGTTTTGACTGTATTTTCCCTGGCTGCATTGTGCCTCTCAGCTCTGGGTTACCCCTGCACTGCTGAAGGAATACAAGTTGACTGGTTTTCTACTAGCATCAAATGTCTGGTTTCTATGGAGTAAGCATGCACTTCGTGCCAGGCACTGTGCTAGGCAATTTACGAATAACCCTTAAGCTGAGCATGAAAAGCAAATGTTGCTAGGCTCGCCTCACAAATCCATTGGCTAACAGGCTCAGATAAATGATGGAAACAAACGCAGCTCATGACCTGGATTTAAAGTGAGGATTTCCTGACCTTGGAGATTTTATTCCCTTCAGAAGTGGGATTAGGTTTCTTCTTTCCTCCTCCACCTCAAGGTGTTGAGGATTTAACCCAGAGCCTTGAACAAACGTAGGAAGCCCTCTACCCCTGAGATCTGACTTCCAGGTCATGCTTTTTTATTTTTAGTGTTTGAGATAAAGTCACATCCATGTGAGTCTCTGGGTATCTATACGCTCATTTGCTTTGTACTGTTGAGTATGGAGGGATGGAGGAGCCCCAAGCCATCACATCTAACATGCACGTGTGCTGGTGACACCTTGTCACTTCTGTTTCCTTCTTCTCAAATGGTGGGCTTAGTCTTCTCCATTTCACTTACAAAGGTTAAATGGGAAAAGTGTAAATGCATGAAGGATGATTCAAATGATGGATTACCATGAGTTTACTGGGACAAACTATTGGTGTTCAGCAAAACTTACAAAGACTTACTTCACTATATGCAGGAAATTGGTTTTCTTAATTCTGACATTTACAGCACACAGCCACAGAAGGGATATAAAGTGTGGCTTTGTTCCTGGATAGTATTTAAGCCTTATTTTTAACAACTCCATAATGGGTTCACCTTCTTACTTACTCCTTTTCTTGACTCAAACTGATCCCTCTAGGACCATTTGAATACAGGTATATGACTGGGAACAGTACCTTGTCCCAGGCTATATGCTGTGTGTCCTGGCACAGTGCATAACTCATAGGATACTTTTGGTTAATATTTGATGGCTCATTGATGAGCTTCTCTCTCTCCTTTTTGCATTTGTGGGACAGCGTTTTGTTTTTTTTTGTTTTTGTTTTTGTTTTTTATAACGGTTTTGGCTGTCCTGGAACTAGTTCTATAGACCAGGCTGGCCTCATACAGAGATTGCCTGCCTCTGTCTCCTGAGTGCTGGGATTAAAGGCATGTGATATCACTGCCTGACTGAGATTCTTTTATTTATCATACAGGAGGGAAGATACAGATGGGAATGTGGAAACATATAAACCCCAGGAAGTAGATTCTGTCTGAATGATTTGTCTACCACTCCTGACTCACCATGCCAGGTATACAGATCTTTGTGTTCACAGTTAAATGTTAGAAGAACCAAGAATGCTAAACACACAGGGTTGTCTTTTCAAAGGGTGAGGTATATAACTTGTTTTATGCCTAGAAGTCTGGGAATGACATGGTTAATAGCCTGGTAACCTTTGTGCTTTCTGTGTGGCCAGGTCACACAGGTCCTCTAGACCCTTATCTTGAACTTGTTTACCTTAGTCAGTTTATAGTATTATCCTCCCCAATAACTTATGAGCCTGTTTTCTTAGTCAGTCTATGGAGCCCATCTTTGTGGAAGGTGTCACATGTACTTTACAAAGGTTTCAATGTAGCCATGCCCCAAGTTTTGTTGTGCACATATGATTGAGTTAGTTATCACCAGGAATTTTTTTTCACCAAATTGTGCTGTGCTTAAATATGCCTAAAAAAATTACTCAGAGTCAGACTCTCAAAGTTTTACTCAACACCAGTACTGAGTCATGTTGAATTGAACTATCTTTTTGCCTCTTGTAGATTGACATTCTGATGGCCATGTTGTTTTCACAGATTCCCACATCCTGTATTTTTTTTTATCTCTCCTGAACAGAATCCCCAGACTGTTCAAGGGTGTTCCAAGTATCCTTATCACTCTCTGCTTAGCACCTTACCTCGCCCCTTTATCTTCCATCCTGCTCCAAGGTTCTTGACTTGACCACAATTCCCCTTCCTATGCTTTAATCATGGACATGGTCTTGCCTCAAAGACAGATGCCTGTTCACCCCCACCCCTCTTTGTCTAGGTTGGGCAAGGTATCTCTCCATATAGAATGGGCTTCGCTAAGTCAGTTTGTGTATTAGTGTAAGATTTTGCCAGTGGCCTCTTATATTATCCCAGTGGAACCATTGTCACCTTGCGGTGACTCGCCCAGCTCTCTGCTTTAGCAGCCATGACAGGCTGCAGAAAAGACCCAGCAAGATTTAGGCCTCTGACTCAGCACATGTTGCTGAGTTTCTGGCCTTCTGGCCTTGCTGGGACCTGATGCAGTCACTAGGAGGTCAGATACTCTCCATGTGGCAATGAACCAATCAGAAGTTAGCTGGCAGGCTCTGGATGTGCTTTACAGTGGGGCAGAGTGGCATACAGAGCATAGCAACTGCACTGGGAGGGCCTATAGGCCATAGCAACCAGTTGGCCAATCAACACAGGGCAGGTCTCCCAAGCCTGGAAGTACACTAATCCTGAGACTGTTGCGGACCCCTCGACATTCCCCTTGCTCTACCCAATAAATTTCCTACCTCACAGTTCCTCCAGCAACTCCAGGTCCTTCTCGCCCCACCCACTGAGGCAGACAGATTTAGGAACTGAGTCAATACAGTTAACTCATTAAATAATAAAAGACTCTTTGTTTTTGCATCAGAATGGGTCTCTTGGTGATTTTGGGGTTCAGAATTTGGGCACGACAACCTGTATTAAGGGAGTCTAGTTTGGTCTTATGCAGGTACTCCATTTGTCAGACCTGAGTCAGTGATCTTTCACTAGCTCAGGTCAGCTGATTCTGATCATCATGGTCTTGATTCCTCTGTCCTTATTATTGCCCCTCCCTCACTTCCATTGTACTCCAGGGCTCTGCCTCAACTAGATGATGGGACAGACTTAGACTTCCTAGGGGAGGCCTTATGCTCTCTGTGGAGCAGATGGAAGGAGAGGGGAGTGGGGAGGAAAAGGGGGGTTAGGAGGGAGGGAGAACTGGGATTGGAATGTAAAAAATAAATTAATAAAAAAATGTAAAATATTAAATGGTCATTTCAACAACAACAACAACAACAACAACAACAAAAACAAAACAGATGCTGGATCTGAATTCCAGCCTCATTCACATAAGACTTTATAGCCTTTAGCAAATTCCATGTCTTCCCATCAGCTTCCTCATGAGCTGTGTTTGTCAGAGGCCCACAGAGAAGAATATGTGGATTAATGGTGTCTTCCGAGCAGACTAAAGACCTCTATGCCACAGTTATGATTATGCATATGAGTGTGATGGTGCTGTCCTTGAGCTCTCAGGGGCTGTCAGGAAAAGGCAGGCAATCTCAGCACAGGACAGATCCTTGCAATGTCCGTGACATTTTCAGTAGTGTGGTAATTTAGGCTATTTCCAGAAAGAAAGTCTTAACCTCAGCCAACCAGGAAGCTCACACTGAGGCCAGAGGGAGCAAATCTCTGCTGTTCCACCTGGCCATCTCTCAGTGTGCAATGCTGGGAAGACCCTGTCTGACTGTCCTCCTCTCCCTGCCATTTAGGAGCCCCTCGATCTTTCTAGGCTCTCTCTTCTTCCCCTGGACTTATGATTCCACCCTGAGGGACTTTACTATTTGTATTCTGGGTATCCATGTCTGCCCAGTCTTTGTTGTAAAACTTCCCCAATACCCCAGACCGGACTTTGCTATTATCATCAGGCTCTTACAAGAGAACTTGGAAGGCTTCTGTCCTCAGTACCTCGCTCCTTCTGCCTTTCCTAAGACCTTCACTCAGGAAAGTGTGTGTGAAGAAGAGGGTGATGGAGTGGGTAAGGACACCACCTCCATCTTGTAGGGCCCAGGAAGATCAAGCCTATTGGCAGTGGGATGGCTGGGGTGATGTCATTTGGAGCAAGTAAACAGCTTGGGATCCAGCTGCACCCCAGAGTGTAATTTCAGACCATGCAGCCGGAGCCTGACTCTGCTACTAAAAACCACCTGCTCTCATCAGCATGCAGACCCTGATAGAAAGAGGCACTAATTTACAACAAAGGTGCCAAGTAGCAGACATGTGTCAATACGGGACTTTCAGCTCGGGTGAGGAAATAAATCTCTTTTTTGGAATTAATGCCGTGATTGACCGTGGAGCACATAAACTTGCTATGCAATTGATTCCGAAGCAGAGTGAGAATGTGACTAAAAGGTATGGGTTACATCCCTCACACTGTGCTCGCTGCCTTTTCTCCCTCATCTCCCGCTCTATTCTGCTTTAGGTCTAACTCACATCTCTCATGCTGTGCTCAGGTCTATTTCTGCTCATTATCATTACCATGGAGATGAATAGCAATGGGTCTGAACCTTCTAAAGGTTGTGATAGTGGTTGTCTTATGGTCACTCTATCCCCAGACACATGTACCACCAATAACACTATATTTCCTTCATGGTCCCTTTCATGTCCTCTTGGGATTAAATCGGTGAGTATTGCTGGAGTATGGAAATTTAGGTCATAGGACTCTGCCTCTGGGAAGAGGGTATATAACTAAGGAGAGAACACATCACTGAGTTTTAAGAGTCTGAGTACTGTGGCTTTGAGGCTTGGTCTGATGTATTTACGGGCTGGCCTCTGTCACCCAGAGTACAGCATTATATCAGCTAGTGTGCTGAAGGTGCCCCCAGTGGTTTATGGCTATGATAATGGAGTTGTTATGGGCCCTGGTGAGCTGGAATTTATCAAGGCTCAGGCTCCCCTTTGAGTAGCTGGTGCAAATAACAATGGGAATAGCAATGATGATGATGATGATGAAATAGCTTGCGCCTGCTTAACTTTTACTATGTGCCTGGCTCATATGTTAACACTCACCATACATTATCTTGTTCTATTTATTAATTTTATAAGGTGGATATCATTTTTTATCACAAATTTATGGCTGGGGAAAAGGCAGGTTGAAGTTAAATGGTGTCTTAGAGGCCATACAAGTGGTAGGATTTGAGCTAGCAATTCAAATTTGGATTAGAATCCAGACCTCAAATTTTCCCAGCTCTCCTACAGCCACAGGAAGAAGAGGGTACCCTCATTTTGACACTTATAAACCCAACAGACTCTGCTGTGTGCACACACGGGCATCCAAGGGCAGCTGCTGTGAGTACTGGAACATTGTGGGTTATCTTAGTTGCCAGTCTGGACTTCGAGTCACCTTAGTCTGTGCAGTCCTATTGCTTACTCTATAATGTGGGTTTCTGGAGCTGTCTTGGAAGGGCAGGCCAAGGAGAAAAAAACTCAAGGTCACTTCACACCCCACAACTCTTCCTTCTTTCATCCCAGATACTAATCTCAGGCTCTCTGTCAGGCTCTTCACATGCAGGCTGAATAGGTCCTTCCTTGGGGACCGTGGTCTGTACCACAGGGATATCTCTAATGCACACACCTCATTTAGACTATAGAGCATGCTGTGAGGGAAGAATGGGCTTAGATAGGGGAGGCAGGGAGCATGACTAATAAAAATAAGCCAAGGGACTAAGAGACTCAATGGTTCCCCAGCCTAGCTGTAGTCTAATTGGTGGATATGAATGCAGCGAAAGAGAGAATGAGTCTAACAACAGGGGAATGGGCTAAATGAATTATGGCAACTACTTATAACAGGGCACCATGCAACCATTAATTAATGATAAAGAAGAGTATCTGGTGACATGAAAAGTTAGTTGCTATATATTGTTTAGTATGAATACCAAGTATGCACAATTTAATGCCATTCTTATAAAAGTACACACACACACACACACACACACACACACACACACACACACAGTATTTATGTTGTTCGTGCACTATTATATGTGCAAAAACCGCTTGGATGTTTATATGTCTAAATATTCAATATGCTTTGCCTAGGATTGTGAATGGTTTAGATTTTTTAAAATAACATTTATTTTTGAAATTTTCAGGAGTGAACCTGAATTTGGAATCAGATAAACATTTGTTAAAAAAAAAAAAGAGGAAATTATTTAAAAGGAGGCACTTAATACCAATTTCAGGAAAAATGGAGAAACGAGAGAGAGAGAGAGAGAGAGAGAGAGAGAGAGAGAGAGAGAGAGAGAGAGAGAGAGAGAATATAAAATCACTCTTTACTGCAATACCCTGGCCATTAAGATTCAAATTTGGAGCCATGAGAATTCTAGGCCCTGCTGTGTCTAGAGATAAATCATGATCTAGGCCTCAATTTGGCTTCCGGGATGTGAATCGCACTCACTGGGATTTTAATTAGACTTTTATGTGTCTTTACATTGAAGTATTCTAGTTATGTAAAGAACAATAGACACCCCTATTTTGGAAGAACACAGTCTTGGTAAAGGACTGTCCTCATGGTGCCACGAGGCAAAAGAAGGACAAACAGATTTAGCACTGGATAGAGTATAAATCATTGAAGCATTTAATGATGGAAGCCTGGTTCTGAGCAGCATCTAGATCAGTGATTTGGACTAGAAAGTGGGAGCATGCTAAATCCTTAATACTTGGTTGGCTTTAAGTTCAGATCAAAGAATTAGGCACATACTCAGAGCCAGGGGCTATTTACCACTCTGTTTCATTTTTATGGTCTGTAGAGAAACTGCAAGAAAATTAGCTAGGGTTGTTTGTAGGTAATCTTGGGGGACCTACTCAATATGGAGGCAGTCATATCAAGGCGAATCCAGTCAGCTGTCTGAGAAACAGTCACTTCAGCATTCAAGTATAATGAGTTCCTTTTGGACTTGGCTAATGGGAATCTGTTCCAAAGTGATCTATCAATCAACTCTTGGGCCTGTGATTTTTAAGGATAAGACTCCAGGGATGTGGTGACAAGGCTGAGGGACTCTCTGCATGGAGTTGTCCCTCAAGATAGTTTTCCTTTGGAGACAGTGAAACGCGGGAAAGGGCTTGCACTTGGGAGTCAGTACGTCCGTCTTCAGATCCTTAGTCTGTCATGTCTCAGCAGGCAGACACTGAGCTGCTGACTTAACCTCCATGAAACTTGCCTTTCATCTGTAAAGTGGACACGATAAAACATCACGCCCTCTAGGGATCACATAAGATATAGGGCACGAAAGTTTCTGCCTTGTGCATGAAGTAACAGTTCCCTGTTGTTTGGCCACAATGTCAAGGAAGGCAAGAATAATGTAATCCGTGGAGATCACAGTTCTTGTTTGTGGGGATCCAGCAAAACTACTCTTGTCTTGTTCTTGTCTTGTTCTTGGTCTTGTTCCCTGCTTTCTCCAATACGTCGTTGTGTCTATTTAGAGCAGGGGTTGATAAGCATAATCCAGGGGCCAAATGTGGCCCATTACCCATATTTTTAAAATAAAATTTTATTGGCAGACAGTCACATCTTTCCACTCATGTATTATCTAGGGCAGCAAAGCTAAGGAGTTGTGTAAGTCTGCATGGCTTATGAGGCCTGAGGAGTGGCTCCTTGGCCCTTTATAGAAAAAGTTTAGTGGTCCCTGGTGAAGAATATTAATTCTTACTCAGATGGGAGGAATTTCAGAGTGGGGAAATCACAGAATCATAAAAGCAAGGAAACTACCAGAGGTTAGAGAAGAAAAGATATGGGAGGAAACAGCACTTTTTAGAGGAAGGAAGGAGGGAAACTAACGGAAGAATATAGACTTCCACAGACCTGGCAATAGCCCCAAAAGACAAGCCAGGAAGTATTAGGAAATCAATAAATCTGCTTCTTTTAATTTCTTCGTCTCTGTGGGGGATGCAAAGCCGTTTGTAGAGATTATGAGAAAATATGCGTTGAATAGCTGGCAAAAGGCCAGGTCTCAAGATGGCCCTTCTGAAAGCTGGCTGGCGACCAGGCTGTCATCGACTATTTGTCTTCCATGCCTCTGAGCTCTGACTTTAAGATCTGGAACTTGATGTTACTTGCAAATCTATCATCCTCTTGGCCAATTGGTCCCTAAACCTTGCCTACTCCTTACATTCCAGTCTGTCCCTTTCTTTTCACCTCTACTGTCTTGATCCTACATCATACCTGTGCTCACCTGTCCATCTGCCTATGTACCTATCTATCCATTTTTTAAAAAAATCAACCCACACATCCTCCCATCTATACACTCATCCACCCCTGCATTCATCACCCACTTGAACTGACACGGCCATGTGTTGGACTAAGACCAGAGATACAAAGCTGAGTATGGCATGGGCTTTGCCTCCAAGGGCTCACTAACTGAAGGCCTTTTATAACTGAATCCTACTTTCAGCCTCACTCTACCCAGGCTTTCCTTCCTGTTCTACAGGATGATCACATCACACCTCCCAGTATGTATGTGTGTGTTTGTGTGTATGTCTAGGTACACATGTGGAAGACAGGTGTGATCTTTCAAAAGCACACATGATTCTGCTAGTCTCCCTGTTAAAACCCTTTCATAAGTTCTCATCATCTACAGAACATGGTCCATAGCCTTTAGTGAGGAATTTAAGTACCTTTGTAAATCGATTTCCAGTTTTCTTCTTTGCCCTTTCTTTCATCCATCTACATTTTGGAAAAAAATCCTTGTTCAAGCTTATCATGAGATTCCACATTATATTAGGGCAAGTGACAGTAGGCTATGCTACAGTAACAAATAAACTCTGGAATCTCAAGGCTTTAATGCAACGATATTTTGTATCCTGATTTTGTTCAGTCCAATGTGATATTTCTGGTTGGGTACTCCTCCTGGGTCTCTCTCCTCTGTGTGATGACTCAGGGATCCGACGTTCCTCCATCTCTAAGAGTGAGTTCAGTTTCATCCCAGCGTCATCCAGCCAGTGGGTAAGGGACAAAAATGAACAGAGAGAAGTTTAGGAGTCAGAATTTATGTCACTCTGGCCCCTTTTATTGACTCAAGTGTGTGATGCTGCCATTTGGAGGGAAGGTCAGGAAATGTTTAGCTGAATGCCCAAGAGAAAAGATGTAGGGTTGATGGACAAATGGTGTCTTTATCCCTTACACCTTTGTGCCTTTGTCTTGGCTGTTTTCTCTGCTTAGACCCACTTTCCTCAGCTTTTCTGGGCTTGTGAACCCTCCCTCATCCTTTCAGGCTATGCCTGGGACAGCATTTTGTAGCCCATGCTCCCTCCTGTGCTGCCACAGCACTTTGTCTGTTGCTAGCATAGGCCAGATTTTTCCACGTGCCAGATGCAATTCTAATCTGCTCACATGCACTGACTCTTTATGAGGTCAGTACTCCACAGCTCAAAGATGAGGAACCCGAGGCTTATGAGATAAAGCAAATGTCCAAGGGCTTTATTGTTGTGTAGCAGCCCATTGTACTAACTTTTTGTTTTTTCCAGTCTGTTGTTCTATGGACCCCTGATCTCCTCTCAGGCAGGAGCCTGGTTTGATTCATCTTTTATGCCTGAAATAATGTCAAATCCTCAGGAACTATTTATTGCATGGGACTATGTAGCCATGAGATATGTTAACTTTTTATCAACTGGTGAATTTACTTAATATTAATTCATAATGGAATATACCCAATAAATATATATTTTTCCACAGTTGGTTCAAGAACTGAGTCATCCACTGGGTGTGACTAGGGATGGACATTTCATTCTTTTAGAATGCATATGTGACCAGTTGGACATCCTGTGGTACTTATGATGCTGCAGCAGGAACCTGCATTTGACCTAGCACTTGCCTTGTAAGCTGTTCTCTCTTGGTCACTGTGAACTTTGCAGGATTACCTTCTAACAGCTGGACTGCACCTAACTCAGACCCCAAGACTAGAGACCAATCAGAAGTCACATGCCTCTGGTTTAACCTTTGGGAAACCTTTGATCCATCACTTGAAAGAATAGCACTGTTTTGTCTCAGAGAACCAACAGTGCAATTAGAATGACCCGAATGAACAGAGCCTGAATCATGTGCTGGACCTAGACTGAGGGAGGGAATGTGAGATGAAGAAAACCCAGAAGTTTGCATACTGAAAGTGCTCATTGGCTGGGGCTGCAGAAAGATGGATAATCAGCGAGGCTCACCTGAGAGGGCTGCTGTGGGGAGTAAGTGAGACAGTGCAGATAAAGCATGCAGTTAGTGCTAGGCACAAAGTAAGTGCTGGTTAGGATCAACTGTTTCGAGCGCAATGCAGGGGGATGAGTGTCGTCCTTGTCATTAGTCAAGTACTGTAGAAGCTCAGAGTCCCAGTGTGCTTGGGGATCCAGGGGAGGGGAATGTTCACAGAAGCAGTGCAATTTGAGTGAGACTTCAGGGGATAACTAGAAATGCACCAGAGAGATATGACAATGGTGGCAATAGGACTCAGAGGTGGAGGAAAATGCAGGCACACACACACAAAAATTGTTCTATGAGAACTGTCTTTGGTGAGAACTGTAGGGGTACCATGGCAGAAAGGAGACAGAAAAAAAATGCTGTGATGGTTAGAATATGCTTCCTATATCCCAGATGTCCTCATCCTGTGACTATGTTGCCTTGAATGCCAGGGGATTTTAGTTGTAGATGAAATTAAGGTACTACTCAGTTGGTCTTAAATTAGGGAGCTTATTACAGACTATGTGACTTCAGTGTATTCATGGGCATTCTTAAAACTGGTAGAGAGATGTGGAAACAGTTAAGGAAATGCAGCATAAGAACCATGTAACTTGCTTTGAATCATTTGGGTTTGGAGATGGAGAAAGGAGCCACGAGCCAAGGACTATGATGATGCCTTGGAAGGAAAGGCAAGGAAATGGATTCCCTGTAAGACTGCCGTTTGTATGCCTACATTCCTAAATTTAAAGATACACCAAACTTGTGGTCATTTGTTGCAGAAATGTCTTAGTCTGTTTTCTGTTGCTATGACAGAATATCTGAGTCTGGGAAACTTGTACAGACAAGAGGTTTATTTTGGCCAATGATTCTGGAGGCTAGAAGTTCAACCTTGAGTGGGATATCTGTCAAACATCTGGTGAGAGATTCATGCTTCATCAACTCAGGAAAAGGGGTTACAGGTGGTTTCAGAAGGAAGGAGGAAGGGGAATGGACACTTTGTAACAACCCTGCTCTTATAATGATGGCTTCTAAGAGGGAGAACTCACTCCCTGTGAAATTCATTCATTCAAGAATTATTATGGTTATGAATTGTTATGGTTTGGATGTAAAATGTTCTTCCATAGGTTCACGTTCTGATTATTTTGTCTCCAGCTGTTGGGTCTATTTCAGGAAGTTGTGGAACTCTTGGGAGGTGGGACTAAGTTGGAGGAAGTGAATCGCTTTGGGCTAACCTGTGTTATAGGTGACGGTCTTAAACAAAACAGAGTTGTGTGAGCTCAAAAAAGGAGAAACACTTAAAGAATATACTTCAGGGAAGTGATTTAGAAAAAGATTTGAGACGCAAGAAGGAATGGTGAGTAAATAAATCAGTAAAGAGGAAATGAGCAGGCCAGATGATCAGAGCATGCGCGCTGGAAACAGCTTTGGGAAATGAAGAGTTCTAAGGCCGTTGTCTGAGTCAAAGACAGATACATTTAATATTCTGAAGAAGTTTACACTTTTTATTCTGATAATAAGGAAACAGGATGTGGGTCTCCTATTGACAGGGTGGGGCAGAAAGTCAGAGGCTTGTGACCGGGAGCTGAAGGGGGCTATGATAGGCTAGTGCCAGTCTTCCAGGAATGAGATCCCACAAAGGGCTGTTAAACGGGGAGACAGGGAAGGGCTGATTCTTTCTCTTTGCTTCAGATAGTGAAGGCAGTGTGACTACCTACTGGAGTCTGAGGATGGGGTCAGTAGATGGAATGGCAACAACCTGGATGCATAAGGATCTCGATCAGTAAAAGGCCCTTTTAACGAGAGGGGTGGGCACATTTTTTTTTCTTTTTTCTCAGTAGCAATGATAGCTACTGACTTTTTAGAGGTAAACCATTACTGCTGCTTTAACTCCCATGTGTTGAGTATCAAAACCTGTTTTTGGGGGAAAGGGGTGTGTTAGTTAGGTTTTCTATTGCTGTGAAGAGACATCATGACCACAGCAACTCTTATAAAGGAAAACATTTAATTGGGGTGGTTTGCATTTTCAGAGGTTTAGTCCATTATTGTCATGGTGCAACATGGTGGCATGCAGGTAGACATGGTCCTGGAGAAGCAGTGAGATTCCTACATCTTAACTTGAAGGCATGGGAGTGGTCTGGGACACTGGGCCATATCTTGAGCATATATGAGACCTCAAAGCCCACCTCCACAGTGACACACTTCCTCTGACAAGACTACACCTACTCCAACAAGGCCACACTTCCTAATAGTGCCACTCCCTTTGAGGGCCATTTTCTTTCAAACCCCCACAGGAGTGAGATGATGTTGAAAATTCTCAGCCTTGTTTTGAACAGCAGCATCCTCTGGTTGAGGAAGGGATGGGCACACATGTGTGTATCTCGCTTGGCCAACTTGTCCTGTAGGTTCAAGGAGCTGCCACCTGTAAAGTTGTCCTCTGCTGTGTCTCATCCAACCACCAGCAGAATGTCTGAAGGTCCCAGTGTGGTTGCACTTGGCGTTTCAGTCTCTGAAGCATCTTCAGATGAAGGTGACACATGAGTCAGTCTTGTAAGGACATCAGTAGCAATATCTAGAAAATCCATGGAGTGAAGTAAGAGCTTTGCCAGACATGTACTTTGCTTACCAGAATTCCTAGTCTGGAATGTGCAGACTAGGGGTGCTTAGGAGGATTCTGGGGAGGTAGTGTCTGGGCTATTTCAAATAATGTTTAGTCATCAGTCAAATGAAGAAGAATGATCTTAGAACAAGGAGGACGATATGTGTAGTGGGAAACAGCATTGAGGGGAAAATAAGGGAGAGGTAAGTGAATCTTGCCTGTGTCTTAGCTGGAAATGTATGAGGTGGGGCAGGAGCTGGGGAGGTGATGAGGGCCCTGACTGCTATGCTGACAGTCCAGGGTTACCTTTAGCCCAAGATCAGTGTTTGACAAAGTTCCATCTCCATTGTCTTTACATCATAACCATCTGCAGTGGCAGTTAGAAATCCAGACATTCTGCATCCAAGCCATAGAAGAAGGCACCCAGAACCTGCATTTTAAGTAAGCTCTCAGGGGATTCTGCTGTTGCCTGAAGTTGAGGACTGCTACAGAAGGAGACAAGAGCCATTGAAGAGTTTCAAGTGGCCAAATCTGTGCTTCAGACAATTCTCTCTGCAGCGGAACATAGGGTAGAAAAGATAAAGTCAGGAGACCACTTGGGAGGCTCTTGAAATAATTCTGGTGGGTGGCTGGGGACAATATGACCACAGAAGGATGAGGCAGGATGCAGAGATGCTGCTATGACCTCAGAAGCATCGGTCTGTGAACATTGAGGCAGCTGTCTGAGAACTGGCTAGCAGGATGTCTGCACACACAATGTACATGTACTATGCACACATGCTCATGCAGAGAGCAAAAGACACTGCTGTCAGTTGTAAAAGAAAAGATGTTCAATTTTTATGAAGGCAAAAGACCGTTTGAGACAATAGGTGTTTTTTTTTTTTTTTTTTTTTAAACTGGGGAATGGGATCTTATGTTACCAGGCTAGCCTTGAATGTAGTTGTAGATGACTTTGAATTTCTGATTCTCCTGCCTGTACTTTCCAAGCTGGGATTTCAGATGTGTGGGCTACAGCTGGTTTTTATGTGATATTGGGGATCAAACATGGGGCTTTGAACATGTTAGGCAAGTGTTTACTGAGTCATGATTTTAGCCCACACTGAGCAATTAAAAAAAAAAATGAAAGAACTTTCATTGCATCCATGCACTTATTTATTTTGTGTGTGCATGCATGTGGGCATATGTGCCATGGCAAGAGTTGGCTTTTTCTTTCTACTATGTGGGTACCAAGGAGAGAATTCATGTTGTTACCAGCTTGAACCCAATGCCAGTGTCTGAAATGGGGGGATCTGAGTTCCTTTCTCCTCAGCCCAAATCTAGTTTTCTCCCAGGACTTCATTGCCAATTGTTTGTGCTTAACATGCCAGACTTTCCTCCACATGTGCACACCTGCATTTCCATGGATGAATATAGTTTTATCTCAGGCACCCTTGCCTTTCCTATGTGCACGGGACACTGCATGAGTTACATAACTGAAGGTGACTGTAGTGGCTCATGCTTGTAATGGCAGTACTTAGGAGGCTGAGGCAGGAGGATCATGAGTTCAAAGCTAGACTGGGCTAAATACTTTCTAAAACCCTTGTCCTAGCAAAATATTGGGGCTAGTGGTATAGCCCATGGAGCTTGCCTTCAAACATCAACACTAGAGGAAAACTGTATTAGATTTCCCTACTTTTAGCAATTTTTTTGGAGGCTGTACCCTAATAGTTTGTATATATCTGACTCATTCTTTTCTTTTACATATACATATACATATACATATACATATACATATACATATACATATACATATACATATACATATATATTTAAATAGTTCATGACAGGTTCTCACTGTATGTATTGCTCAGGCTGGTTTTGAACACCTGACTTAAGTTTTCCTCACTCCTCATCTTCTGGCTTCTGGGACTACAGGTGCACGTCACAGTGCTTGGCCTGACACAGTCTTTTTAAAGGGCCGTGTTGTCTCCTCTTCTCCTCATGACCGCCCCCCCCCCCCAGGCACTGGTTTCTTTTTCCTCACATGCAAATGCAGACCCATTTCTGTCTAGGCTCCCACTGACTCTCAAACTACAGTTTCATCTTATTCTTTAGAGTTCCATGCAGCTTAACTTCTTCCTAGCAGTGCAGTCCGTGTGCTATTTTATTTTATTTTTTTAATTTTGAGACAGGGTCTCCTTATGTAGCCGCTATGGCCTTGAATTTGAGATTCTTTTTCCTAGCCTCCTGGAGGTTGAGACTGCAGGCATCTACCTGCAGGGAAATAACAGCTGGAAATCTGTACCCAACGGTGGAAGGCTTTGTGGCTTCCCTAAAGAGCACATTAATCTCTGGCGCCCCTTCTCCCTCCCTGGCCCTGGGATCCTGAGGCTACTTCTTGTGTTGGGAACACTCCTTCAAGCTGAGCATTCTCTCTCATTTACTGCTCAGTCTACTACAGGAAACACAGGAGAGAGCTCACCTGAAGAAAAAAGAAAAGCACTTGAAAAAAGATTTGAAAAAACACATTTCTCATTTCAACACTTGAAAGAGATGTGAAGGTGACAGTACATTTGTCCCAACAGCACCTCTTCTTGCGGACCTTGCAGAGGTGACTTGTAACCACACCGGTCCAAAGCCATGATTTATTGGCTGAAAATAATTGGAAGGTCCTTGTGAACCATGGAACGAGGGTCGCCGAGCTACCGCCGGCTTCTCCACCCACATGCTAATGATAGAGCCGCGTGGGCTTGCTTAATTGAAACAGTCAGAGTGGAAACCGCAGAAAACCTGCTGCTTCTATTTATTCTCTGGGTTTCTATGGGGAGAGGAGCTCCGAGGGGCGATCTTTTAAAGTAGGATGCATGAAGAACACAGCCCCCCCTCCGTGGTCGGGGGGTACCCAGTCTTGGGTGTAGTTAGTTTTAGGTGTGTCCTGTGGTTATGCGAAAAGAAGAGAAAAGGAACTTACACCCACTGGGTTGAACCAACAGTAGTTATAGTTGTAAAATAAAAAAAGGGTACACTCGCACGTTCTTTTGGAGAGAACCTGTTGTATTCACTTAACTGTGTTACTTAATCCTCAGGCATCCATGAGGGGTGATTACTCTTGTTTCACTACCCTGCCTCAGAGAGGTTAAAGAAGCTGCTCAGAGTGCAGTGAGGGGAGAGACAGAAAGACAACAGACTGGCAGAGAAGGTCCTGTTCAATTTATTATGAGATTGTTAGTTTTAGACACTCTGATTGGGCCGATGGACATGGGAGCCTTCTCTTTAGCGTTTGCAATGTCTCATGTTTTCTCACTATGTGACATCATGAGTATCCTGGAAAACAGGGCCAGGACTTAGCATTATTCACCCCCCTCCCTCTCCCTCTCCCTCTCCCTCTCCCTCTCCCTCTCCCCCTCCCCCTCCCTCTCCCTCTCCCTCTCCCTCTCCCTCTCCCTCTCCCTCTCCCTCTCCCTCTCCCTCTCCCTCTCCCTCTCCCTCTCCCTCTCCCTCCCTCTCCCTCTCCCTCTCCCCCTCCCCCTCCCCCTTTCCCTCCCTCTCCCTCTTCTTCTCCCTCCCCCTCTCCTCCCCCTTCCCCTCCCCCTCTCCCCCTCCCTCTCTCCCTCTTACTCCTCTCCTCATGTAGCCCTTGCTGGCCTCAAACTCACTATGAAACCAATGCTAGCTTTGACTACTTGATTCTCCTGTGCCACCTTCCAGGTTCTGGGACTGTAGGCATGTCCAGTTATGTTCCATCTCTTTCTTAAGGGTCAGGAGGGCACAGGACTAACGTTATTTTTATTTTTGAGATGGTTTCACTTTGTTGCCCAGGCTAGTCTTAGACTCTTGTGTTCAAGTGATCCTCTTGACTCAGTCTTCTAAATGTTTGGATTAGAAGTGTGAACCATCAAGTCTGACTCCAAAACACATCTCAAAAGGCAACATTGGGCTGTGTGGAGACAGAGGGAGATATCTTTGAAGTGGTGTGATACACTGTAGCCAGGCAAATCTTTCAAACACAGGACAGGAGACAAGGTCTTCCAGGAGGGGCAAAAGAGTTAATAAAATCACAAGACCTTATGCTCGGAGCGGGCTTGGATGAGTATGGATGGAGCAAGGCATTTCTGATATTGTGAGTGGAGAGTAGATGTAAGGGCTTTACCTATGGTGGTACTGGGCACAGGGACAAGATTGCATCCTTAAAGAGCTAAGCCACTGGGATAGGGCCCATCCTATGCCTTACCCATATGCCCTTATGGTCTATGAAGTGCTCGTAGTGCATCTCAGTTTGAAAAGGCTTCCGTGTTCATTCAATTGCACGAAGGGAAACTCTACTGTATGACTTGGAGGTTCCTGCATGTCCACATGTACTATGGCATTTTTGGAAGAACTCTTTGCTTTGCTTAAGTCTGGGATGTAAGTCAGCCTTAACTTTTGGGTTAGCTTGTGTTCTTTTTTATTCTAAAAAAATATTCATTTTTCACAATTTCATATGTATATAAAATGTGCTTTGATCATAACCCTCCCATTATCTTTTTTTATTCTCTTCTTCATCCCACTGAATTCCTTCTTTATCCCAACAAGTTCCCTCTGTGTTTGTCTTTTTTTATCTGCTCCCTGCATTTAATTAGGGCTGCCCGCATAGAGCAGGGGTGAAGGGTTACTTATTTGAGCAAGGGCAACTTACTAGCAGCTACTAAGAAAGATGGCTCATCCTTCGCCAGAACCTATCAGCTCCTGAGGGAGGGGTGGAACCCTGTGGACCTGCCCTTATCCATGATGGAATGTTGATTTGCTCAGTCTTGTATAGGTTTTGTACAGACAGCCACAGCTGCTGTAAAGTTCATAAATATAACTAACCTCCCATGTCATATGGAAGTCTAGCGAATGATCTTGAGACACAACGGGCAACAGGTATTTTTCTTTAAACAGTTCTGAGAGAAAGTTTACAGAGAACCACAGAGGTGCACAGGCTGGGCTCCTTCTTGGTGGGAATGAATAGCTGAGAATTACCTTTGAAGTGAAAGAGGGTACAAGAGCTCTCAGGGCAAAGAGAGACCATAGGGAAGCAATCTACTACTGGTGGCATCTCTCATGTCTAACCCTATTAGCCTTTTATCTGCTTTTCTCTCTTATAGACATTCTGTGTTTGGGAGTCACACAAACCCACAGCTATTTCTTTTGGTAGCAGGATGCAGGATTTCCTTTGGGTCACTACCATCCCCTCATGCTTGAGCTGTAAGGTTTGAATGAAGAGTGGGGTGGGTCATATGATCATAAGTGGCCAGTCAGGCTCACTGAATTCCATTAGTCTTAATAATTGACTCACTGGCAGTCACGTGATTTGGATTTTGTCAGGGCTCTAGAGAAGGGCTGTCCTTCTTACCTTTGGTTTTGACACTGGGAAAATGAGAGGCTCTCACTACGAGCATTTGCTTTGCTGCGGATGGGAGAACTTCTTTGAGAAGAGCCAACAGATTTTACACAACCTAGAGAGAGAGACTTGCTTCTGATGTCATCTATGGAGCCCCTGCATCAAGCTCATACCAGGACGTGTCTCCAGATTTTCCTGGAGAAATGTAAAAGAACAGCCTATTTACTCCAAATAGGAAAGGCGATGACAGTACAAAGAGAGATTTGGTGAAGTCCAGCTAAGTGAGCAAATGGGTTTATTGGATTTACTTACAGGGTCATGGGTGACTCATAGCAGCTGCACTGTAGAGAGCTCCTATCTTCCCCAATCAAGGTTTTACCTTTGATGTCATTGGTTATGTTCAGCTGGGGCAGGAAGGAGTGCTGATTGGAATCTCAGGGGAAGGTCTTGTGAAGATTTTGCGACTCTCTCTCTCTCTCTCTCTCTCTCTCTCTCTCTCTCTCTCTCTCTCTCTCTCTCTCTCTCTCTCTGCATCTTCAAGAGGGAATGTTAACAGCCTCATTACCATAGATTTAGTTCTCTGCTGTCTAGTTATGTTCATTTTGTTGTTGTGACTGTGGGCAAAGGTCTCTGCTTCAGGATGGCGTTGATCATACATTAAACCCAGAGGAAATGGTTGTTACTACAAGATGGAGAACTCAGAAGTCACACTTGAAGGACGAATGATGTGGGGATTATTTATAGAGGATGAAAGGAATGAGGAAGCACAGGGAAGCACCTAATGACAACCAACAGTGGGGAGCTCTCAGCATCCCCAGACCTGCAGGGGGAGAGAGCAGTGTTACTAGAGACAGGCAAGAGTTGGACCATGAGAGAGGTCCACTGGCCGTCATGGAATGCAGGCACTCAGGTACAGGGCAAGGAGGAAATGGGATGGGCTTGGGGGAAGTCAATGCTCCACATGTCTTTCCATCTCCTGCTGGTGCTGGTCATGAAAGCACAAACTCAAAGCTAGAGAGGAAGGTCTGTCTGTTGGGTGTGAAGCAGAGTACAAAGGGGCAGCCAGCCTGAGGTGGAGGAGACAAATGGATAATACCAGCACCAAGATGTTCTTGATGCTCTGATAGAGTTATTACTTTAGAGTCAACAGTGGTTCAAGCCAGCATTGGGTGGGTATTCTGTCATTTCCACTACCAGACTCCTATGTGATACATACATCTCACTAGCTAGCTCTCATTAGCCTGACTGATTATGGCATCCTCCTGTCTAAATGTAAGTTCTTGGAGAGTCAAGACTTAGTTTATGTTTCTGTCTTCTCAGTATGTTGTCTGTCACATTTATGGGCAGGTGCTGAAGAAATGATGGTTGGGTTGCACTGAGTTCCAGGCAGGCAGAGAGAATGGCTAGTGTGGCATGAAAGGCACACTCCAGTGTGGTGCTTGGTTGCAAGGTGGTGACCATCCTGAGCTGTTCACCTCTGTTGGTTGCTAAGAAGGCTCCAGCTCCTGGAAAAGGAACTGAGGCAAATGTGTGGGAGGTTGGGAGAGGATCCAATCACTTTGATAGGTAGGTTCATCAAGGTGAGACTTATCAGGGCGCATGTTCAGCAGGAAAACTTAAGGTGAAGGGCACCATTGCAAAGCAAGCTTTTGTGGTGTGTATCTGTAATCATAGCACTTGTGAGACTGAGGCTGGAGGATTGCTCCGAGTTTTAGGCTAGCCTGAGCTACATAATTAATTCTGGGAGAGCTTGGGTTGCTTTCTCAAAGCGCGCACGCGCGCGCGCACGCATACACACACACACACACACACACACACACACACACACACACACACACACACACACACAGTCACAGTTATACCCCATAACCCACCCAGACAGACACATAAAATACCATTAGAAGTCAGCTGATGGGAGTCACAGTGTGGGGATCAAGTGTGAAGGTAGGATGCATGACTTTAAAGCACCACCATAAAATTTTATGATCCAGTATAATGTGCTTATACTGCAGGGGAAGAAGAAACTGCAAGTTAGAGAGGGAGAGAGGAAAATATCAGAGAAAGGTTCTGATTGGCTGGGTGGAATTTGATGCTTCTCCCTCCCACCAATCACAAAGGCCAGGAGTTCTCATGCATCTTTCTGCACCAGTTACAGGGAGGTAAATTCATTCTGTATTCTTGTCTATTCTGTCCAGCACAGAACCTGAGTATTTTTTTCTTCCAGAATGCCTTGCACAGATTGCAAACAAGATAGGTAGCCTGGGCTTCCCAAAGACCATAAAATGCTTCAGGCAAGAAAGAGGGGGGGTATTCTTAAACAGAAGACCAAAAACCCCAGAAGGACCACAGTTAAATTCTAAACACATTCTGGGCATTTAATCTATCATACTTCAAGCAATTGATTCTCAGAATGTGGCCTAGAAATACGGGGGGAATTCTGAAACCCTTTTCAGAGGGTCCTCTAAGTAAAACTGGTTTCATAATAAACCATTACCTGTATTTTCCTCTCATCCTTGCATAAGCATGCTAGTGGGAGAGAGGGAAACATTTTAGGAGCTGCCTGAAATGTGGTAACACTCCAGATAGAATGCAGAAGTCAACTATCAAATCAGTCTGCAAAAAATCAAAGCAAATCAAATCAAATCAAAACAAAACAAACAGAAAAAACAGTAATAATGCTTTCTCACCAATTAAATGTGTTTTCTTAAAGTTACATAAAATAAGTTGTTTGCATTAAGGGGTAATATGTTTACTGTTGCTAAAGATTAGTTAAATATTTTAGAGATGTCTCAGTGCTAATTTCTGGTATGTAAGTATTAATAGGTTTAAGTTACATAATTGATTTTTAAGAGTATAAAGGGTCCTGGGACTGGGCAGTTTAAGAGTTCTGTTGTGAAGTCGCTGTAAGTCCTTGATAGTGCACAGGGAGAGGGGATTCACAGTTTTTTTTCTTGCTTGCATCTCCATTTCTAGCATTTTGCCTTTATACTGAGGCACATGGAGTGAGTACTTGCTATCCTCTGGAGATCCCCATGGAGATAGGAGAATTTGTTGGGATGTGCAGGAAGTTGCTGTAAGGACTTTGGTTATGTGGTCCTGTCTTCAGCTTCTCTTATTGTTTCTCATTGGTAAAATGTGGATGGAAGTAGTGCCCAGCTCTCTGGAATGCTATGCAAAGTAAAGGTGCTTATAGAAGCTTTGAGCCCAACACCATGTGTACAGCAGGTGCTCCGTCGCCTCAGTCCCCTTGCCTCCCTCCCCTCTTGGTTGGGGAAGGGTCAGGCCCTGCAGCATCTCTAGTGAGAGTTCTTGTTTTCAAGAAGTTCTTCATCCTGAACCCCTTTTACCATGTCTTTTGCTCTTAAAGAACTAATTTTCTATTTATGGAACCCCTTCTTTTACAATGCTTTCAACATTGACTTACATGATCTGGATTTATATTTAAAAGAAAGTGTGTGTGTGTGTGTGTGTGTGTGTGTGTGTGTGTGTGTGTGTGTGTGTGTGTGTTATCTGTGTACATTTGTGTATGTGGATGATGCATGAGCCATGGTGTGTATCTCTGGGTGTTAGTCCTTACCTACCACCTCGTTTGAGACAAAATCTCTCAGCTTTTTTAGTGGAGATGTTCATGGGCTTTCTGAGTGTCTCCTGTCTTAACCTCCCATCTCCACATGGGGGATACTGGCTTCCAGACCCTCTTGCAACCAAGTCAGGCATTTTGTGGTAATTCTAGGGGTTTGAATTATGATTCTCACATCTGTGGGACAAGCACTTTATCTACTAAGATACCCTTGTAACTCATCTACTTGGTTTTCATAGTCTTCGTAAACGTAGTGAAATAAAAAAAAAAGTGTTAGAGATATATCTTTAATGGAGTTTTCATAACCATGTTTTCTTTATTCCTTTGGGATCAGAATTAGCTTGGAGAAGATGAAGCAAGTTCCCCCCTCCCCCTCTGTGTTGGTTTTGTTTTGTTTTTTTAGCTTTTCCTGGTTGTCCTGGAACTCATTATGCAGACCAGGCTGGTTTCAAACTCAGAGATCTGCCCACGTCTCCCTTCCCAGTATTGGGATTGAAGGAAGGCACCGCTATACCCAGCTATTTTGGGTGTTGTTTGTTTTTCCTTTGAGAGTTACCTAGCAACTATTGGAACTCAGGTGAAATCTGATAATTGGATTGATACAGAATATGGTTGGAAGGAGTTTCCTAGCAACTAATGTTCTCCTAGACCTCGACATATATTTTGGCTGACCTCATCCTTGCTGCTTTGCAAAGGGTTTCCTCCAAGTTTGCTTACTCATGGAATATTTCCATCCATATTAGGATGCTCTCCCTCTCTGGTGTATCTCTCCCTGGCTTCCTCTCACTCTTTCTAGATTCCAGTTAGCAAAGCAGGCAGGTGAAAGAGAGTTGTATTTTCTGCAAAAGAATAAGATCTACTGGAAAGACCATGGGTTCTGCAGCCAGTTAAGTCCAAGTTTCCAAACCATTCTGCCACAATGAGTTAAATAATTCACCTCACTTAAGAGTCACTGTCTTCATCAATGAGCTAAGAGATAAAGCATGGATAGAATTTGATCACATGGCCCTGTCTTTAAACATCTAGTTCCTCTGGGCAAGTTATCAACATTACTTACTATTTCTGAGCTGTAGGTTCTCTTCAGTAAAATGGACATGTTATGTTAGTAGCTGCTGTCACACTGAGGGTGAGCTCAGAAGGTTACCCGAGTTAAAATTAAACGAGACTCAGAGTGCTTGTTGTATGTTGGTATTCACTGATATTTCTCCTCATGGACCCAATCACATAGTAACATAAAAGACAAATATTACAGAGAAATACATGATGGTTATTAATACAAAATTTTATATTTTATATTTCCTGGTCCATTGACACATGAGTGAGCAGCCTCACACTCCTGCCACCATAGCAGTATGCCACACTTGCTGCCATGCCTTTCCCACTTTTCCTCCAACAATATGACAAAATAAATCCTTGATACCTTAAGCTGTCCCTTATTAGGTCTTTGTTCATAGGAACTAGAAAATTAGTATTGGGTAGTTGAGTTCTTGTTGCAATAAACCTACCATGTGGTTCTTAGGCCTTTAGAACTGGTTTGCAGGAGAGATGTGGAAACATTTGGAATTGTAGGCTAGAATAGTCCTAGAACGCTCTAAGTAGAGCTTGCTTGGTGGATGAGTGGAGGACCAGAATGCTGATAGAAATGTAGACAGTCATTAAAGGTTATGCTCATAAGATTTTGGAGAAGAAAGAGGACTCAATTAGAAATTGGACTAGAGGCTATTTGTGTTATATCTTGGCATAGCACCTGGCTATATTATTCCTGTATCCAAAAATTTGAATGAGGATGAATTCAGAGATAATGGCCTAATTTATTTGGCAGGGAAAATTTTAAGATAGCCTAGCATTAAGGCTATGGCATGGTTATTACTCATTTATGGAGAAAAAGAGTGAGGGAAGGAAAGAGAGTGAGCGAGCAAAAATCAGAACAGAAAGAAGTGAAATGTGTGCAAGCTTGTCAGGGAAAGGAGCCTAAGTGAGTTTAAAGATGCTACAGTTGTGGGTGCATGGGGATAAAACCTATCTCAGTGTTAGAGATTAATGCTATTAAAGAGAAACCATGAACTTGGCACTGGAACAGTAGGAAGGTGTGCTGAAGGCAAGACATCATCAGTTGGGGGCTCTTGGGTGGAACAATGCAAATTCATTTGAAAGGAGATGGTAAGAAAGATAGAGCTTTCAACAGTATCCTACAAGAGAACAGCAAGCATTTTCCCATAGAGGACAATGTAAACAATAGTCCAAGGGGACCAAACCACACTTCAACCTGGCGACAGAATTTGGCATTGTCTGCACGAAGCTGGTTTCATGGGCATGCAGGATATGAGAGTGAGCCATGGAAGCTTTCCCCAAGGTTTCAGAAAGCAATTGAAGCCAGGTAATGTGTAGTTAGACCAGATTTCCTAAGTGGAATTCCTGAGTGGGCTAGACATGAAGCTGTGAAGGTAAAGCCCAGGTATTTGTGGAGACCCCAGGATACTGAAAAAACCCAGGTCCAATATTTCCTTGACACCCTCCCACTCCTTTTTGTAATGGGAATATTTTCTCTGTACCTGTATGATAGTATGCATTCTTTTAGTTTCTTTCTTTCTTTCTTTCTTTCTTTCTTTCTTTCTTTCTTTCTCTCTCTCTCTCTCTCTCTCTCTCTCTCTCTCTCTCTCTCTCTCTCTCTCTCTTTCTTTCTTTCTTTCACATTGGCTTATTTAAGAGCATGACTTAAGTCTCAGAATAGATTTTAGACTATCCTTTTAAACAATGTAGAAAGTATTGACTCTATAGGGACTTTTAGGGTTGTACTAAACACGTTTCACATTATGAGATGACCATGAGCCTATAGACACAGGAGTGCTATGATTTAGTTTTAAAATGTCCTCACAGGTTCACTTACTTTAATACTTGGTCTTCAGCTGGTGGTGCGGTTTTAGGAGGTTGTATAACTGGGAGATGGGGCTTAGCTGGAGGAAGTGAATCTCTTGGGGTAGAGCCTTGTTTACTTCCTATCTGCTCTCTGCTTCTGATCTACTGAGATGTGAGCAAGCAGCCTCGTTCTCCTGCCACCACTGCAAGCCATTCCTGCTGCCATTATAACTGCTGTCATTAGTTAACCATTATAACTTTATGTACCCCTAACCTATGATATCTCCTTAAAATAAGTTACTATTTGTAGCTGGAGAGATGGTTTAGTGTTAAAGTGCTTGCTGTGCAAATGTAAAAATCAGAGTTTGGATCTCTAGAGCCCACATGCACTCAGGGGTAGTCATGGCAGGTCTGTAATTCCAGTGCTCAGAAGGCAGGGATGGTGATATCTGGGCAAACTGGCTAGTTAGACTAGCTGTATTGGTGAATTCTAGGTTCAACTGAGAGACCCCCCTCCCCAGTGACTGAGATGGAGAGTGACTGGACTGACTGAGCAGTGTTGTCCATAAGCACACACAAACATGTGCACATGCACTTACATACATGTGTGCACATACACGCACATATGCATGCACACATTTGTGTGCACCATAAACACACACCTATGAGAAGAATTATATTCTATTTAAACATATTGAGAACAATTTCACCCAACAGTTCTTCAGAACTGGACATGGGAAAAGAACAAAATATATTTGCATGTTAGTGAAGATTTCTTTGTTTGCCATCCTGTACAGGGAATAGGTTCTCAGATCAGAGTGGTTTTTGTTTTTGTTTTTTAAAATTAGGAATGTGAAGATGCTGTGTTGAAGCAGCTCCTTAGAGATGGTCAGTTCCTAATTTCCAGGACCTCTAAAGGTACAACTTCCCATGGCATTAGAGGTTTGTGAATGACTAAAATGGGATGATGTGGTCAAGAGACATTATAGGATCATGGGGTCCTTATAAGGGAAAAGAGTCAGGAGAGAAGGTGACAGGAACAGAGATGGGAGAGCAGGGGCATTTGAAGATGCTCCATGGTTGATTCTCAGGAATGGGTCATGAGGCATTTAGGTGGCCTCTAGAAGGCGGGAAAGGCAAGAGGATCAACCTTGCAGCCTCAAGAGAAGGGCAGCCCTGCCAACCTCTTGATCTTCAACCAGGGAGATCCATTTTAGAGATGTGATATCCAGAATCATAAAATAATAATTTGTGTTCTTTGAAAGCTCCAAATTTGTGATAATCGGCCACAGGGAAGGACTGCAGATGACTTTGAGAGTTTAGAAGAACACTTAAACACCTGGAGACCTTCACTTCCCTGAATCCCACGGTGCCTTTGGCTACCTGAGGCAAGTAAATTTTTTCCTGGAAACTAATTTTTCCATCTGTTTATTAAAGATACTGGATTAATCTAGGATTTCTCTTGGGCCTTTTCCTGTGAAGTGTTTGTATGGTTTCCTGCCCCAGTGCGGTCTAGTGGAGACAGTGGAGTGAGTAACCAGGCATTGTGACTTACACTTTAGAGGCCTCGTGTTCATTCAACAAACTGGGGGCTTAATAGGCACCAGGTGCTGTGCTAATTGCTGGGAGAATAAAGACAAATAAGCTGTTTCTGTCCTTGCAGAAACCAGAATCTGGTGGGAGAGGGAGGGATGCTAAAACACAAGAGTTGGGCTGGGGGTACTTGGAAGCAGTAGAGGCAGAGCCTTGGCGGCTGACCCTTGTGAGAGTAAAGCAAGATTCCCAGGAGAGATAAAGGCCAGTGGTGGTTAGCAGGAGAGATGAGTGAGGACTAATTCTATGACAGGGCCTGTGCACAGGTAGGGAGATGTGGGACTGTGGCTGGCTGGGTTGCAGAAAACAGGAAATTTGTTTGCAAGAGTGGAGGATGAAGTGGTAGTTAGTTTAGGCTACAGGTGAAAGCATAGTCCTGGGCTGGGACAAGGTGTGTCTGTCTGGTTATAAGGCACATGGAGGAAGTGAGGGCTCACGATCATCGGTCTTCTGCTGGGCCTGGCAAGGTGTCCTTCATGTGTTGTAATGATTTTTTTTTCACTGTGATCTTTAAACTATCGGGACGATGGGTTAGAGAAGTTGTCAACTAATGACTGTAATACTGAGGATATCAAGCAGTGGGAAGACCTTGGGGAAGGTTTGTTGCCATTATTAACTCTGGAGCTACACTGCCTGACATTCAGTCTTGGTTAACAGTATGGTCTTGAATAAATCAGCCAACTTGTGGCTGCCTCAGTCTCCTTATTTATAGAATGGAAGGCAGTGTGGTAAGTACCTTGAGGATTAAGTAAGTGTAACATGAACACTGCCCAGACTACAGCCTGTATTGTGTCTTTGTTTTCTATTGAAATTTCTGATAATATTCTACATATCAGAGTCCATTTGACATTGACACTCAATGACACACTTTTGGATAAGGGAGGGGTTCTTTCAGAATGTGTTCAAGGGACCTCATTACTGCATGAAGTCAGGTACCAGGGTGGACCTTGTTAAAGCAGTAACTCTGCTTAGCAGCAAAGACTCCAAGGAGACCATTAAGGTGACACTGAAGTATTTCAGGAATGTTCTATGTATCCTAGTGTCCCCCAGTTGACGAGGCCTGGCAGGTGACCCAAGGCAAACTTATATGCTGCCAAGATTACTGTTGGCTTCCTTCACTTTCTCTTGAGAGAGTCTGCTAGGCTATTTGACCTTAGCTAAGGCTCTACCTCTTTGAGGTTTAACTTTCTTGCCTATAAACAGGGAATAGGGATAATTTCATTTTCTCCTTACTCAAGGAACCAAGCACACATTGTGTTGAACCTATGGCTATGTTATTACACTAAAGTTAGCAGCATAGAATAACAAATAATTTATTGTGGGCCTGTTTCTCCTGATCTGGAACCTGGGCAGGGCTTAGCTGAGCATCACTGGCCTTGGGTCTCTTGGGTTTGCAGTCAAGCTGTGGCCAAGATGCAATCCTTTCAAGGCTAATGGTGCTGTAAGGCTCCAACCACCTCCAAGTTCACTATCTTGCCACGATCCATCTATTATTCCCATATGGCTGCATGGACTTAGAGACTTAAAGGACAGAAGTTTTCTTATCACAGGCCTGGAGTTTTGAAATCCAAGACCAAGGAGCTAGCAGGGTTGGTTTTTCCTGAGGCTGCTTTGTCTTCTTTTTATGCTCTTCCATGGCCTTTATATGTGTGCCTGAGCACACCCAGTGTCTCTTCTCTGTATGAAGCTCCCAGTTCTATTGTATTAGACGTGGACTTGGATTGTTGCATGCCTTCATTTAACTTTTTAAAACCTATTTAGAGGAATCATCTACAAATACATACAGTCACATTACAGGGGGTAGGCTTTCACTGGGTGAATTCTAGGGGACCATAGTTTGGTTAGGAGTGGTTTCTCGCCACAAGGGAGAGAGAATATGTGTGCTCTACAAGCTGGCTGTCCTCAGCTGGTGACCTAAGAAAGTCTGCAAGAACTCCCAAATATTCTCTTTCAGTAAACTAATCTTGGAAGTTACATCTCATCTCTTTTGCAGTGACCTATTTGTCAGACCCTCTGGCCCATCTACAGCTAAGGAGAGAAACTATATGATGTCAGATACATATGATGGCCCCCAATGTTCTCTCATAAGGGTGCCCATCGCAACCCTTCATACAACAGAAACTTACTAAGAACTATCTTAATTTTTTTTTTCATGTGTATGGGTGTTTTGCTTGTGTACCACCTGCCTGACTTGTGTCCTTGGAGGACATAAAAGAGTGTCAGATCAGGAGCAGAAGTAACAGATGATTGTGCACTGCCATGTGAGAATCTGGAACTCTGGGAGCCCAGATCCTCTGGAAGAGCAACAAATGCTCTTAACCACTGAGCCATCTCACCTGCTCCAAGTGCCTTCCATATCAAATAGGATAAAGGCAATTCTGTACTTAGAGCACCTGCACTTTGCCAGAGGGTGTACACTATACATCTACAGCTCTCTCTCTCTCTCTCTCTCTCTCTCTCTCTCTCTCTCTCTCTCTCTCTCTCTCTCTCTGTCTCTCTCGTCTCTCTCTCTGTCTCTCTGTTTCTCTGTCTCTCTCTCTGTCTCTCTCTGTCTCTCTCTCTCTCTCTCGGAGTGTTCAGTATACAAAATAGAGTCATTCTTGTCATACCCACTGAAATGGTTAACCTAGATTGTCAACTTGATGGCTATAGAGTTACCATGGAAACAAACCTTAGGACATGTCAATGAGGGAGTTTCTGAATTGAGTTAACTGAAGTGGGAAGATCCACACTAAATATAGGTTGCACCATTCCAAGAGACTCACTGACTGAGTCAAAACAAAAGAGAAAGTTAGCTGAACACCAGCATCCATCACTCTGTTTCCTGACTGTGGAGACCGTGTGACCAGGTGCCTCCTATTGATGCTGCAGAGATGTCTGCACTCCCTATGATGGATTGAATTTCTCAAACCATCGGGCAAAACAAACCCTTATTTTCTCAAGTTGCTTTTGCCAGGTACTTTGTTTCAGCAATGGGAGAAGTAACTATTATATACACTAACATAGCATGGTGGGCCATGAGGGAGAAAGGGAAATACTTGTGCCACAGATGCCTGCCCAAACGAACAGCTACTATCTATGTGAGCATATGTGCATATCTGGAAAAGGACAGAAGAGAGTGTACATTTCCTGGAGCTAGAGTTACAGGAAGTTTTGAGCCATCAAACCTGGAAACTGAACTTGAGTCCTCTGCAAGAGCAGTGTGTACTTTTAAACCACTGAGCCTTGTCTCCAGCCCTCAGATATTCTATCTTTAAGACCCTTTGGCATGTTAAGCTCTGTTAGCTCTTACCTTAAGACTAGCTTTGCATAGCTTTCCAGTCAGAGATCTCTAGCTCCCACAAACACCAGAGTGCCCCAAACCCTTCATTTAAAATAACTTTATAGCTTTCTATATTCTAATTAAAGTCCCATCTTCTCTTTGTGGTCCATACATACTAGGCCACACTATCCCGAATGTGGTTATCTTGGGGCCTATTCATTTAATCCTAAAACAAAAGGCCATTTATTGGAGGTTTGTCTCCTTGTTTTTGTTTAACTTGAACAAAAGAGATAACGATGTTTCTGTATCCATTCTGCTAGAGGATACTCCTATGGAAGTAGGTATGCCACAGAAGTAGACGTAGTTGTAGATATGTGCATGTTTAGGGTTGGACAAAAATCAGTGTAGGGCTTGGCGTAATGGAGAGAAAAGTGTATTGGAGAGGGGTGGTTGAGAGTTCATGGGGGCTGTGGAGTAAAGTGTCTAGGGTTGGGGGGGGTGGAGTCTGTTCTGCACCTGCTGTAAAACTTCACCGGGACCACATGTGTGGAAGTGCCAGTAAATGGAGAAATGTGTGTATCTGCCAAGTGACTGACTCATTACTGTTGACAGTTTATGTTGCCCTACCCTCTGATACCCCCTCATCCATCTGTTTTGTTGAGATATTAGCTGATTAGTGTGTGTAGATTTCTCGGACACACACTGTCATGGAGTGTCCTTTTCTCATTTACAACCTACCTTCTTCAACTGTGGCTCACAATCTCCATGTGGGATTGTGTAAATGAATGTGAGGTCATGAAAAAAAAATTGGCAGCAGCTAAAAGTTTTTGAATGTGTGCTGACCAAAACCAAATTCAGAATCAAAGGTGCAATGAGTCTGAGGTGTTTCAGGCAGGGATCACTTGTGTTATGCCACGTGACTTCACTGCAGCCTCAAGCCTGAGCATATATAATGTTTACTTTACACTGTGCATGATATGCTCCGCAATGCCAGTGAATGCTTCCTGAAGCATCTTGGCTCACGCTAGAGACTGTTATATGTCATAAAAGTTGCAGTGAGTTTTACTGCACACAGTGTTTTCTGATCCTCTAGAAACACAATGTTTTAATTAGGGAAAACAAAGTCTTTTAATATTTCCTTACTGTCATCCCTCAGCATGTAAATATCAGATTACTATGGCTTTGGAGTGTATCATGCCAGAATGTTTGATTTTAAAAACTGCTGTTTGAGTTGCTGACTTGAGTTTCATAAAATGACATTAAATGGATTTTGGTTTGGGATTAGGACAGACTGTCCAATGGTGTCTTTAGTGACCCCAAGTATATTTCTGCCATTTTATAATATGTATTTACGCAAAGGGATGTTTTCACCACTGTTGATTACAAAGTTAAAATATTGATTAACTCTGAAAAACATTGAAAATGTTCTATGTTCCGCAGTATCAACATATTCAGTCAATATTTAATTCTTCATGTAAAAATAAACATATGTATTCATCTCATTAGTATGCCAATTTGCTTTAGCCTTTAACAAATGGTGAAATTGTATATATATGTGTATATACACATATATATATATATATAAATTTTTTAAAAATAAGTTTCTTTATGGTTTATTATCAGTGTTTGATTTGTATACTTGTTTTATATCCTTATATAGCCTTAATTTTTTTCTCAGAATAAATTTGAGTCAAAAAAGTTTAAGAAGCCCTGATGTAGCATATCTTTTCCCATTTGCATTATAAAAATTATCATTTGTTTATTTTTGAGACAAGGTCTCATGTAGCCCAGGATGGTTTCATGTTTGCTATACAGCCAAAGATGATCCTGAATCCCTGGTCCTCTTGTTTGACCTTCCAAGTGATGGGATTACAGGTATGTTCTGTTACACCAGGCACGAGAATAGCGTCTTTAAAATGTTTGCGGTTTTCGTTTAGACTCTGTCTTTGGCTCTTGGTATCGCTATCCCTACCTCTTTGTGCTTGCCTGATGCATGTTTGTTAATTGAGTCTTCAACTTCCTGGTGTTATTCTGTGTTCTTACTTTACAAATAGCACGTAACTAACTGCACCTTTCTTTTTTAAACCCATTTTAAGGACCATTGTCTTTCATGATGGAACTCAACCCTCTCACATGTGCTAGCATCCATGATGTTAGGGTTGTCTCCGCTATTTAATTATTTATGTTCTCTTTATTGCATTATCTCTCAGCTCCCCGCTTCTCCTTTGCTTATGCTTCTTAAATTGATGAAGTTCCTTCATTACCCTTTCCCCACTCCCAGTGAACTGGTAGCTCAATACGAATTTATATTCGTCCAGTGTTTACATTTAATATGTATACTTCAACATATTTCTATTTCAGAAATTAAATAATGGCCATGGTTCTTTGGTCCTGTTGAAAAATTGATATTTTAGGTTTATGTTATTAATATATTTTCATTTCATTTTTTTCACTTTTCTTTTTTATAAAAAAATTTTGTACAATGTATTCTGATTAGTTTCTTCTCCCTCTACCCTGCAAAGATCTTCCACACCCCCAAACTTTTAGATAATCCTTTTTATATCTGAAGAAGCCATTAAAATTTGCATTGAACTTTCAATGCTCTCACTACACAAAACATTACAGATGCTTAGGAGCCTGGGAAATTCCTTTTAGTTAAACAAAAAATGGGGCAAAAGCCTAACTTTTATTGAACCTGAACAAGGTACCATAGGAAGATTTGACTAGAGATAACTTTTTATAACATTTCTGGCCCTAGAGTTGGACACAGACCAAGGGGATGAGCTGTGATTGGTGTTCTTTGTCTGCCCTGTACTTCCTGAACTTAGTTCCAGGGATGAGCTAGGCAGTGATGGCACACACCTTTAATCCCAGCACTTGGGAGGCAAAGAAAGGCAGATATCTGTGAGTTTGAGGCCACCCTGGTCTACATGACAAGGTCCCAGACAGCCAGGGCAACACAGAGAAACCCTGTCTTGAAAAACCAGAAAGAAAGGAAGAAAGGAACAAAAGAATGAAGGAAGAAAAGAAAGAAGGGGAGAAAATTTCAAGAACATTTCATGTTACAATTTACTTCGATTTAGTTACTTTTAAATTTGTATTCCAGTGAGTATAGTAACCATTAAGAAAGTAGTTTCTTGCTGGGCAGAAGTGGATTGTGCTTATAATCCCAACATTCTGGTAGCTGAAGCAGAAGCTATGACCCAAAACAAAACAAATCCCCCAATTCTTTGTTATATTTACCCAGCACCTTCCCACATGGTAAATCATCCACTAACAAGGAAGGGAGATATCACCTGCCCTGAGGTGGGACCTATGTTTGTGCAAGCTTAATTAACATTACTCATTATTGGCTTCCTCAGGTCTGGAACAGGAAGGATATAAGCCTTCAGCTAGTGCTCTGGTGCCATGCCTACCTGCCTGCTGTCACGTTCCTAGTCATCATGATTATAGATTCTATTACCTGCAACCGTGAGCCCTAAATGAAACACATCTGCCTATAAATTGCCTTGGTTATAGTGTTTTGTCACAGCAATTGAAACATAACTAAGACACATCCTCTGAACCTTGCAGGCTGATTTTGAGGTCTCAAAATCTCATACCATTCAGTCTCTCTCTGCCACCAACTTGTAGGTAAGATGTAAACTCTCAGCTATTGTTCTAGTACCATGCCTGCCTGGCTGCTCCCAAGCTTTCTGCTATGATGGTTATGGGCTTAACCCTGAAACTGTAAGCAAGCCCCCAATTAAATGCTTTCTTCTATAAATTGCTTTGGTCATGGTGTCTCTTCACAGCAACTGAACAGTGACTAAGACACATGGTAAGCAAACTTTAGCATGTAAGTGTGACATGCTAGAGAGGCTGGAGAAATCTTTGTCTTCATTCTGACTGGCACTGTCACAGGGCGAGAGTTTAGGTAAGTTACCATCTAGTTTCTGTGTCTGTGAAAAGAGAAGGAAGAGGATGCACGCGACAATTCCATGGCTCAGTTCAAAGTCTAAGAACTTCATATTTCACCCAGGAATGCACAAAGAAACATGTTCTAAGGTTTTCTGTGTGAGGCAGGCAAGACTGGAAAGATTGACCAGAATCACACACACACACACACACACACACACACACAGAGAGAGAGAGAGAGAGAGAGAGAGAGAGAGAGAGAGAGAGAGAGAGAGAGAGAGAGAGAGAGACTTTCCAACACCTTGGAAAGATTCATAGCAGTGGTGAGTGTGCTCTGGGTCTGTCCAGCCTCCAATTCTTCCTAAGACCATCTGGTGTGGGTGTGGGGAGTATCTATCTCTTCTCCAGCTGGGGCAGGCCTGACAATGTCCTTAACTCTATAAATAAAGAGTGGACTTGTGACCCAAACTAAGTGGCTCCTGATTTCCTGTAATCTGAGCAAATTAGAGATGGCTACAAGTGTCTGGTGACACCTCATCCACAGGTTGCCTCTTCCTGCCTGCTGATTTTGAAGTGAGACCATTTATTCCTGTTTTTTCTCCTTTTCGGAACTATTTGTATCCCTAAACAGGGTCCGGGCACGATGGGCAGGCTTCCAGCTGATTCTGAGAGCATCAGTCTCCTCCCATGGTATCTCCTTTGCTTCTGTTAGAGAAATAAACTTGTACTGTTTGCAACCACAGATCTCTGAATGTTGAAGGAATTTCTTCTTAAACTTAAATATGAGTTTGAGGTGAGAGTTTTTTCTCTGTGATTCTAGATCTTTCTCTGCTATTTAGGCTTTGGAGTGGACATACTTAAGCCAAATCATATATGCTGTCAGTTAGCCCCTTTCCTCACTGGTACCCTTGAGTTACTCACCCAAACTCCTTAAGCCTCACTTTTTGAGTCTATAATTTGAGGGAAATAAGACCAGCCACAGAGAATGGCTCTAATGGCTAAAGAAAACACACAGCAAGTTCTCAGTGAACATCCGTTTTGATTGCATTTGCAATCACGAAAGCTCAGATTATGGAGCTGTGTTGGGATTCATCTGTCTCTAGGGGCTGTAAGTAACTAGGAGCAGAGACTGCGAATGATAGTAATAGCAGTGGGGTGTGCTTGTCCAATGCTTACTCTAGCTTGGGAGCTGTCCTAAGTGATTTACATATTAACTTACTGATTCCTCACAACCGTCTTACATGGATGGCATAGCACTTTTACTACTCTACTTAGAGCGTGAGCGATCGAGGCAGAAAGCAGTTGAAGAATTCGTCTCCAGAAGTGCTGGCTCGGCTCTCATGTTTTCTGTCTGATTCTGATGAGGGAAGGCTGGGCAGACAGGCCGATAACACACACACCCTGTGAAATTTCTCTGCTTTCTCTTCATGGCTCTCTTGATCTCTGGGAAGACCTTGTTGCTGCAAGGCAGGGGAGGAGGCACTTGCTTCATCAGTAGGCATGTTGCACAGCCTGGCTGTGCTTCTGGACTTCTTCCTGAAGTGAGAGTTCATTGTGTTGATCACAAATAGACAGGCCGCCCCGTGTCCTGTTGATGGTCCTTTCTTTCTCGTCTGAACTACAGGGATCTTGGAGGGCTGGTGGGATTGGACATGCAGCAGGTTTGAAAAGAGGACTGAGCAAGTAATGAAGTCCCTGAAGGTGTTTCCCACTTAGCTGGATGTATTGAGCTGATGTGAAGATGGACTTAATCACTCCATCTTGGCTGCAGCCCTGAAGATGAGTGCCCTAATTTGGGTTACTACTGCTATGATGAAATAACATGGCCAGCAGCAAGCTGGGGAGGAAAGGGTTTGTTTGGCTTACACTTTCACATCGTAACCCGTAACCTGTTACTGAAGAATTCATGACAGGAATTCAAGGTTAGAGACTGGAGGCAGGGGATGATGAAGAGACCTTGGGGGAGGGTTGCTTACTGGCTCGCTCATTGTGGCTTATTCAGCCTGCTTTCTTATAGAACCCAGGACCACCAGCCTAGGGATGACACCATCCACAATGAGCTAATTGATGAGCACCCCCATCAATCACTAATTAAGAAAATGCCTTATAGCCAGAAGTTATGGAGGCATTTTTTCTCAGTTGAGGTTACCTCCTTTCAAATGACTCTAGCTTGTTTTAAGCTGCTATAAAACTAGGTATCATACTGTGTGGTGGAAGTGAACACCTTTAACTTCAGCACTTGGGAAGCAGAGGCAGAGGATATCTGTGAGTTTGAGGCCAGCCTGGTCTACTGAGCGAGTTCCAGGACAGGCTCCAAAGTTACACAGAAAAATCCTATCTTGAAAAATCAAACCAACCAACCAAACAAAAACTAAGTATTATGATGAGTAGGGCTCCACTGGGAAGCTTCAACATGGAGTAGGTATCTACTACTGAGGGCAGAGGGAGACTTGCCAGAAGCTATGGCTGCAGATAGGTGCAGCCAATAGAGATGAAGCAGGCAGGGTATAAGGTCAGGTTTTACTGAGGAGGCAGGCAAGGATGCTGGAGGACACCTTGCATTGAGATCCTCCCCACAGACACACTTAAGCACCAGGGGAGGGTGAGCATGGACCAGAGGACAAGGCTCTTGCTTTTCAGTGAGGGGCTGTGACAAGTTAAATCCAGGCTTCCACTAGTTATTGTTTTCTGTTCTCAAGCCCCCAGAGACGGTGCCAGTCACTGTCCCTGGAGTCAGTGTGAGAACGGGATTTATCTTTACTTCTGGCACTTCTGTGGGAGCAATCACTGTTTTCCCCAAAACTGATTTGAGGTTTGTGAAGTCTGCTGGCTTGTCCTGAGGGTAGAGAGGCCAGTTCTTTTTACCAGGACTGCTGGCTTACCTTATGGAACAGGCTTGTACTTTCCCTCCCCACACCAGGGAGCCATTCGACAGGCTCTGTTATCAGCTAATTCTTAGGCCAACTCTGTGAAGGGTCCTACAAGACATCTAGAAGAGGCAGGATTCTGATTCAGACCTGCTGGACCCTGCCACCCTCCCTTCTTTTGGGTCTTATGGCATGGGTGCTACTTCTGATTACTGATGATATTTGATAACACAAAGAAAGACCACCAGATTGCATTGAACACCACTGGTACAGCCGAGCTCAGTGTGGCATCATGGGAAGCTTGTACTGAGGTTCTGGGGTTAGAGAAGCTGCAGCAGGTTAGAGGCCCTCTGGAATAATCTTGATTAGTGCTCTTTACTGAAGTCTTTTGGATGTCATAACAAGGTGAGGACACACTGCTGGCTTCTAGTGGGCACAGCCCAGGCCACACTATGCACACTCTAAAAGTCATCTGACATAAATTGCCAACACTGCCTAGCCTGAGAAAGCATGACCCCAGAAATACCTTCTTTACAGGGGTGGGGATTGAGTTCACAAAGGGGGGTCCTTCCTTCAGAGAACCCAGCTTAGGTGAAGGCCAAGAGCAAGTCAGAGCTAAGAGTTCCTCACTCCAGATGAGAGATGTTTTCATCACGCGAAGTGGCCTTGGTCAAAGCAGGGAGGAATAGGTTCTCCAATACAAGAACTGGTGCTGTGTATCTCTCCTGCCTAGGAGCTGCTGGGTCTCACTTTAGGGGAAAATGCTTCACGTTGGCTGTATCTACGAGGCCCAGGACCCAGTGAGGAAGGGCATTGTGGGTTCTCTTTGGGGCCAGCACGAATTGGGTGCTGCTGAGAGAGGTTGACTGGTCTCAGACAGCTCTATCTTCTCTTATGGCCCTGATGGGACCTTCATGCTCATCTGATGGGAAACATGGGTACTATGGCAGCTCCTGGTTCTTGGGTAGCTCTTGATGGTGTTGAATTTCCTGTCTGTATGGAGATCTGTGACCCTCACCATGAGTTAACAAGGTGGGCAGAGTAGATGATACTGAAGGGTAGGGAACTGAGGTTCCAGGGCCTCGCTTACTAACTGCACCTTAGCCAGGGACACCTGCTACTCTGTCCACCTGCGTTTCTGCTCGCTTCTGAGCGAGAGGGGAGCCCTTTGGTGAGACCACCTTGCTGCTCTTCCTCTTTCCTGCACACCTACTCCATTCTTACTCCTCGGTGAACACTCACAGTATGTAAGTTTCCATACGTTCCCCTTTCGTACACGAGTGTCTGGAGGAGGTGCAGTGTTTGCATGGTGTTGAGCGAGCTCAGAGTACAGTAGGGAAGACAGAAAGGTCACTGACCAGAGAATAGGCAGAGTACTCCCGAAGCCACTGGCCTCAGATTCCTGTGTGGTCCCTTACACTGCATAGGTATCTCCAGGAGACTTCACGCTCCCTCACCAGCAAAGTGTTTCTTTTCACTTGGGTCTGCCCAGCTTTAACAGAGTGTTTGACACAGGGCAGCTGCTTCCTGTTTCTTCTGGGGTGGGGGGATGAGAAGGACCACGCAGAGGAATGGTTAAAAGCATCGATCTAGGGGCTGAGGATGTGGCTCAGAGGATAGAATGCTTGACTGGTATGCATGAAGCCCTAGGGTTCCATCCCAGTCACAGCATAAATCAGGTGTGGCAGTGTATCCCTATGATCCTCGCGCTTGGGAGGTGGAGGCAGGAGCATCAGAAGTTCAAGGTCATCCTTGGCTGCATATTAAGTCATGCATCCTGGACTGCATGAGACCCTGTCTTAAAGAACAGAAGAAAAGAGTACAGCTTTTGGGGTCTTGTTTCCTTAAGGTACTTGCTATGTGACTTCAGACTCCTGATTTGGACAATGGGGATTACAACAATGGCTGCCTCATGTGAGAAGTGTTGAAGCCTATCTGTGTTAAATACTCAGCTTTGTGCATGATACAGCTCTGACTTAATGCTTTGACTCAAGTGTTGCCACCCCAGTGCCGCTCAGATCCTTGTTGAACTATTGGTTTAGCTTGCATGGTTTAGGCGCCAATGTTATGAGTATGTGTCTTTCACTGGTTTATTCCTGAGGGTGGGGAGCAAGGTAAGCTGCTACATGCTACAAGCTTTAATTTCCCACAAATCAACATGAGAATTATTGCTGCGTCATGATAGTGACGAGCCTGCTGTGATTGAGGACGTGTGGGGATGGCAATCTGGGTTTGAATTCCTCGATTTCCTTCCTACCTTCTGTGACTTCCACTTGAGTCCCTTGACTCTTACAAATCACCAGTTCCTGCATGTTCCCTGCTTCCAGAGGATGTCCTGAGGAATGATTGAGAACAGTCTTTTGTGGTGACGGAGAGATATTTTCAGTGGTTAAGAGTACTTCCTGTCCTTCCAGAGGATCCAAGTTTGGATCCTAGAACCCATGTCCAGTGGCTCACAATAGATTGTAACTCCAGCTCCAGGGAATCTGACATCCTCTTCTGGTCTCTGCAGGCACCAGACACACAGGTGACACACATACATATACATACATACACACATATTTACATATACATACACACATATATACATACACACATATACATAAAAACACATACACATACAAACACATAGGCACATACACATATACACAGAGACATACACATATACATAAAAAAGTCTTTAAAACAATGTTTTGTGACTAAGGATATTTTATGAGTGACGGGAAAAACCAAAGAACACAGACTTTCATTGGAAGGTGAGAGAGACTGCTGCACTAAGGCTGAGTGGCTCGTTCTGGATGCTAGGGTTCCAGGTGCTCATTTGGTAATCCCAGTTCCAGAGTGCCCAGATTCCATGGACCGGGTTGCCTGCTGGCAGCTGTCAGGAGCCTCAAGTCTCCAAAGCCTGGCTTGCTGACAATCGTAGGTCCTTCTGGAATCTGCCCGATGCCTTCTTCTTGCTAAGCCCAGAGTTGATTTGTTTGTAACTCATTAGTGGATCCTGACCATGGCTCATCTATGCTGATAATCTTTAGGCAGAGGTGGGGACTGATCCCATGTCCCTGAACTCTGACTGCCAGGGGCCTAACCTTAGAGGTCAGAATGTCCTTGAAACAATTGCTGGAGCTGGCTCAGAGTTTCTGTGCCATCTCCAGCATATGCAGATGGAAGCCCGAGTTCCATTTCTGTAGCAGACAGTCAAAGCCCGAGTGTCTCTCTGCATTTCCAGGTGTGTGTGTGTGTGTGTGTGTGTGTGTGTGTGTGTGTGTGTGTGTGTGTGTGTGTGTGTGTGTGTGTGTGTTGTGTGTGTGTGTGTTGTGTGTGTGTGTGTGTGTGTGTGTGTGTGTGTGTGTGTGTGTGTGTGTGTGTGTGTATGGTGTGTGTGTCTATGCTGTTAGGTGCTTGGCCCTGGGGACTAAGGTATTTGATGTTTTGGCTTCTAAGCAGGTACCTGGAGACTCACTGTTGGTCTGTGTCCTCTGTCTCAGGGCCCTGCCAGTGAACAGCATTTTTAGAGCCTGTCTCAGCACACAGTACAATGTTGCCTTTCTTGAGAGATTGCCCCTGTGCCTAGCAACTCCTACCAGGGAATTCACCATACTTTAATCTCCTCCTAGGTCTTATCATCTACTCTGTTCAGGCTTTTGCCTGGGTGGGAGCCCACTAGGGATTTTTCATCAGTTTTTAAGCACATCTTTTTCAGACTTTTAAAGAAATCTTGTGTTTTTATATGCTGATTTTTTTTTTTAAAAGAAGAGATCCCTCTGCTTCACTCTCTGCATTTCAGATGTCCCTGGAGATCAGAGATGTCAGATTCTCTGGAAGCTGGAGCTATAGGCAATCAGAGGACCTGGGTTAGATTCGTAGCACCCACATGGTGGTTCACCACCATCTCTAACTCCAGTTCCAGGGGATCCAATGCCCTATTCTGGACTCTGAGGACACCGCCTGAATGTGGTACATGTCCATACACACAGGCAAAGCATGCGCACACATAAAATAAATACATCTACATTTTGATATTTTATTTAGCTATTAGAATTTTTAAAATTTCCCCCTGGTAATAATACTATGTGGTTATGGAGCAGAGCAGATAATTTAAGGGGCAACTGGAGAGGACTGCAGGTGAGAAATGAGGTGCTTTCTCTGGTTTATAGTACCTCTGAACGCCTAATAACCACAGCTACCATTTATTGGAGGCTGTGCTGCATCGGACCGGGTGCTTTACAGACATTATTTTATTAAGTACTCACACAACACTATGAAGAAGATACTTAACAGTTTTCAAATCAAAACATAATAGCTGTATGTATTCAAGAGACATGGCTCACTGTTTTGATCTATGTATATAATATATAATGATCAAGTCAAATGAATTCATGTTTTTTTGTTTTATATATACATGTACATATACATACATATATATTTATAAAATTTGTGTTCATGAGTGTTTGCTGAGTGTATCAATGTGTGCTGCTAGGTGTGTCCAGTACCCATGGATGCCAGAAGAGGGTGTCAGATCCCCTGGGACTGGAGTTATAGGAGGTTGCAAGCTGACACATAGAAACCAAACACAAATTCTTGTAAGAGTAGCAAATGCTCTTAACTACTGAGCCACCTCTCTAGCCCCCATTCATATCTCCATCATGTCAAACATTTGTCTTTCTTGTTTTGTCACACCCAGCCTCATCCCTTTGCAGCTGCTTGAAATGTAGTTGATGGTTGTCCATGGCAGTAGTCCAGTTGTGCTGTGAAGCATGGAAACTCCTTTCTCCTATTTTGCTGTATTGTGGTAACTGTTTTCCATCCTTTCTCTTCCTCCCTTTTCTTCTATCCTTTCATTCCTAGATTCTGGTGACCTATGAAGTATATAGTCTTATCCACATTTTCAGATAAAGCTATTAAGAATCTGGGATGCTAGGCTGGTGTACACCTTTAATCCCAGCACTTGGGAGGCAGAGGTAGGTGGATGTCTGTGAGGCCAGCCTGGTCTACAAAGTTTGTGTCTTGCAATCCTCTGTAACCAGTCTCATGGGATCCAAAGCCCTCTTCTGGCCTCTGCAGACACTGCACACATGTGGCATACAGAAATAAATGTAGGCAAAATGCTTCTATACTACAAATAAATAATACATTTTAAAATTTAAAATAATAAAATTTAAAAAATGTTAACTACTGTGCTCTACTTTCCATTGTTATTCAGCCCTTGTGCTTGGAACTCAAGGTGTTGGCAATCTGGGGACTCAGAAAAATTGTGCACTAATGAGGCACGTGCTGCCATGGAAGAAGGAATGGTGTGTCTGGACCCTGGGGGAGGAAACTCAGCAGCATGAAAGACTCAAGGTAAGCTTTGCTTCTGAGTCACTGCCCAGAAAAGCATTTTCTACTTGAGAGGGAGGGAGGGAAGGAGGGAGGGAGGGAGGGAGGGAGGAGAGAGAGAGAGAGAGAGAGAGAGAGAGAGAGAGAGAGAGAGAGAGAGAGAGAGAGAGAGAGAGTGCCAGAGAGGTCAACCTTGGGTTTTGTTCTTAAGGACCACCCATCTTGGTTTTTGAGATCGGGTTTCTCACAGGCTTGGAGCTTGTTGAGGTCTAGGCTAGCTGGCTAGTGAGCCCAGAGACCTGCTTGTCTTTTCCTCTCCTCCTCAAGTGCTGGGATTATAAATACACATCACCATGCCTCGAATTTTCATATTGCTTCTGGGAATTGAACTCATATCCTTATGTCTGCATAGTGAGCTCTTTACTGATTGAGCTATCTCTGCAGCCCGATCATGGGCGATTTTGAGAGGATGCTTCCTCATGCCCGCAGTCTTTGGGCAAGGGAAGATGGTAAAACTCCTCCACTGACTGGCAGCTGGGTTGCTGTTTTGACTTTAAAGATTCCTTAGAACAAGGGTTAGAACTGCTAAGAAGGGACTGCACTCTACATGAACAGAGCAGCCAGCTGGGCTAGGATGGCATCTAGTGCTCTAAAGAGAAATGTATTTAAATACAACTTGACATTTTTGGGAGGGCATCTCTTAAGTCAATGTAAATTTACTGCATCTGGAGGGAGAAAGGGCACATTTAGGCTTTCAGAGATGAGAAGCTAAGAGTGGGCATCCATCAGGGTGTCACCACGTTATATATCATAGCTGAGACTGCACTGATGCTGTCCCCGACTACATGAGTCAGTACATAATAAGCTCCCAAATTGCCGGACCAAAGGCTTCTGTTCATGCCTGTGATTGATGACAGACATCACGAGCTGCCACATTAACTTCCCCACTTCCCATTCACGTTTGCATGAACTTCAGAAAGGAAGGAGACACTTAACTCTTTGTCTGACATGGTCACCACCACCACCATGACCTTGCTGTGTACCTTTTAAGGTGTGCCTGGGTGTTTGTTGTCACCTAGAAAGATGCCTTTGCATTCACCAGCTCTCCTTTCATTCCGTCTTTGAGACTCCTCACGGGGATCAGCTCATCAACAGGTTTAATTGCTCTTCTGGAGAAGCCAGGTAGTTGAGCACTCTTTATTTGAATGCAATAGCCAAATTAATTTATGACACTATTACTGGTCAAATGCACAGTTGCATACAAGTGGCTCTTACTATTTGCAGGCTTTTTAAAAAGTTAAAATTACATTCCTGAAATATTTCAGGGTTGAGAGCTTAGACATTCAGTATCAAGATGGTGGGAAAATGACAGAAAATGCTGATACTTTTTATCTTACTCTGTTCAGATTTCTGTAACAAAATGCTTTAGACTGGAGATTCATGAACAGCAGATGTTTACTCCTCACATTTCTGGAGGCTGAGGTGCCTAAGATCAAGGCATTAGAAGATTTAGGGAACTGGTAAGGATCTGTTTTCCATAACAGTAGTTTTCACTGTGGTTTTGCAAGGTTTAAGGGGAAAATGTGTTCCATTAGTCCTGGCTTATAAGAGCAGCAATCCTCTTAACAAGGGCTCTGTCTACATGGTCTAATTACTGCCCTGTCATTCACACCTTTCCTTATGTCAACAACTTGGTGGGGGTGAGGAGGTGCGGGGTTCGGGGATCAGGTGGTGGGGTGGTGGTGGGTTGGTGGGATGGTGGGGTGGAGGGTGGCACTGAGATTTCAGCATATAAAATTGGGGAGGGAGCTCATAAGTGTGGGATGTTTGTACACTGTGTGAAACTGTATTGGTATAATAAAAAGCTGAATGGCCAATAGCTAGGCAGGAGGTATGGGCAGGACTTGAAGGTACAGAGAGAGGAAGGAGAAAAAGGAGGAGGAGAAGGAGATAACCAAGGTGTGCATCAGATACCAATGAGACATGGAGGGAATTCGACGTACAGAATGAAAAAGGTAAAAAGCCACGAGGCAAAATGTAGATTAGTATAAATGGGTTAATTTAAATTACAACAGCTAATAAATGGGGCAAGCCTAAGCTAAGGCTAAGTCTTCATAATTAATAATAAGTCTTTGTGTCTTTGTTTGGGAGCTGGTTGGCATCCCAAAGAAAATTTCAACTACAAATGGCACCCAATGTGGGATGTTTGTCTCATCAGCCAGCTCCCACATAATGACACAGAGACTAATTATGAAAGCTCAGCCTTAGCTTAGGTTTGTGCCACTAGCTTTTTAAACTTAATTTAACCTGTTTCTGTTCATTTATGGTTTTGCTTCAGGACTTTTTACCTTTTTTTCATTCTCTATGTCCTAATTTCCTGCTTCCTCTGTGTCTGGCTGCCTGGCACCTGGTGTCTCTTTGTCTAAATTCCGCTTTTTATTAGAGCAATTAGGTGCCTTAGGCAGGCAAGGTAAAACAGCAACATATTTTTACATAATTAAACAAATGCAACACATCTTTGCACAGTTAAACAAATATTCCACAACATAAACAATGCAACACCTTGAACAATTTGTTTACACTTGGCTTCACCATCAGGAGGCACAATGTCAGGGAAGGGAGAGAGGAAGTGGTCCTTCCTGGCTGCCTCCTGTTTGTCTGTGTCTCAAGTCATGCTTCTGCTCCCTGGCAAAAGTAGTGTCTCCTTTTGTGGCAGCAGAATCTACTTTGTACTTTTTTCAATATTGCAGAAGCAGATTTCTCCCATACATTTGGAGTAGCATCAATCAATCCACCCCATCCTGTGGATCCAAGTTTCAGAATTATGGAACACTCCTTCTCCAAGCCTTTAGCTACTTGTAATTGCACCAAGGAGATTTGTTTCTGAGCCCTGCTTGGGACTTCGATGATACTTTAGGGTTCTCTTGGCATCTGTAGTTACACAGCTAATAGTTCTTGCCCCTCAGGTCCAAGTAACTTGTGCAGTTTTAAATCTGCCATTCATTATGGTATTGAAATACTTGAGGCAGGTTAATCTTTATGAAGAAAAGAGGTTCATGTGTCTCTTAGTTTTGGAGGTTGAGTCGAAATAGTGTGATGTTGCTCCAGTGGGGATTTCTCACACCAGATGGAGGAGCACATGTGGGAGAAAGGATTGTATTTCAAACATGAAACCCGAAACATTGATATCCTTTCCAAAGGCTCAACCCTAACTGTTCTAAGAACTTCCACTAGGACTCTCTCCTTAAAAGTTTTGCTTCCTCTCTATGTCATTACTCTTTGGACCAAGCTTCCACACACGGACTTCCAGGGATGTACTTAGCATATTTGACTCATAGCAGGTGTTAACCAAACTCTCACCTTCTGTGTATACCACAATGGATGTGTGGGACTTTCTGAGTCTCTCTGTTTTTAAAGGCAGGGTCTCACTCTGTAGCTCTGGCTGGTCTGGAGCTTGTTGTGGAGACTGGGCTGTCTTTGAACTCACAGAGGTCAGCCTGCCTCTGCCTCCCAAATGCTGGGATTAAAGGCGTGTGCCATCACAGCTGGCAGTGTTCTGTGTCTCTCGATTGCCCTCTATGTCGTTGTCCTGTGTTGTGTATGGCTCTCTTCCTAACGTTATTTAAGACACAGCAGAAGCCCACTCATTTAATCCAAACTCCTGGAGAGATCTTGTTTTCCTTTCTCTTCATCATCCACTGGACTCTCAGCCACTTTGTTTTCCTAACTTGCTTTATCTTCCATTGAATCAACATTAAACAAGATTCCAGCACAGGGGATCAAATCCAGGGCTTCACACATCAGTTAAATGCTCTACCACTGAGTTATACCTCCATTTCTTATCTCGTCTCCTAACTCTTTGTCTTGCTTCTGGGAGAAGGAAAAGAAAATCAATTATTTTAGCTCACACTTGCTTTCCTGTAATTTGTCTTGCCTGGCCTAAGCAGTCCATTTACTTCACAGTTTGTAACCTGCTTCCCTTCCTAATTTTGCAAGAGTCTGTGGAGGAATTTCCTATCAAGATACAACTTGTTTTGTTAAGTAACCGATTGTCTACCAACAAACATGACATGTATCTCCTTTTATTACATTTTTGTCTCAAATGGTAGTGAGGAAGACACGAAGCAGAAAGGTGGTATAAGGCCAAGAAGCAGTATATGGTCTGATGGTAGGGATTCTCCTAGACTGCTTTGCAAAATTCCATCTCGCCAGGGAGATGAGAGCCCCCAAGGAGAGTTGCAGAATCAGCTCCCTTAAGCACCATAGCCAAATCTTAACTCTTCCAACCCACCCAAAATGCACCTAGCTCAGTCTCTTTCCCAGAGTGCCTTTCTGCCCCAGATGCTAATTGCATTTAACTATTCCACCAGCAAAATGTCCACACAGAATTCCATTTTAATTAGCATACCACACTCTTTGTGCAAATTTGCTCTCAGAGGAGTCCCATTGCAGCTGCATGCAGACACTAATGACGGTGCCCCTTGATGTTTTCCCGATAGCTTTCAGCTGCAAAAGCACTTAGGCAGAATGCCATGAGCATCCTGCCCAACTGTATTACTGCAGGATGCCCGATTGGCTAGAAGTTGATCCTCCGGTAACTTTCCTGTTTCTTTACATTTCCTCTTGAACCCCAAATGGACCATTTCTTACCAGGATGCCATGGAAGGTTGCAGTGTTTAGGATGAAAGAAGAATTAGGCTCTGGGTTATTTTCCCTCCTCTGTAGTCTTGAAATTTCATCACTGAAAGGGATTTTGAATTTGTTTCATCCACCTGGTTCATTTTATAAGTGGGAAAACTATGACGCACATACTTGTGACTTGAACTGGAATGAAAATCTTCACTGAGAGTCCTCTTTGAGCTCTTGAAAATATTTATTTATTATTTATTTGTACAAGCATCTGCGTGCATGCATGAATATGCACCATGTTCAGAACTGGTGCCCTTGGAAGCCAGAAGAGAGAATTGGATCCTCTGGAACCAGAGTTACAGATGGTTGTGAGCTGACATGAAGGTTCTGAGACTCAGGAGGCAAAGGTAGGCCAGCCTGGTCTATAGAGGGAGTTCAAGTTCAGCCAGGGCTACAAAGAGAAACCCTGTCTCAAAAAGAAAGAAAAAAGAAAGAAAGAAAGAAAAAGCAATAAACTCCAAATGCTGTACCTATCTAGGATGTTTTATCAGGCAGACTTGCCATTTTTTTATTATGTTCCCAAATTCATATATTAAAGTTTTTACACTTGTTAGAGTGTGAGTGTAGAAGGGAGTGATGTCTGGATCACACGTTAATGTTATCTCCATCAAAAGAAATGGGTAGGACACAGACACGAAGCAGGGATTGTGTGAAGACACTGAACAAGGATGTCCATCACAGACCACAGAGACACCAGCCCACAGAGGGAACAAGGCAGTCTGTGAGAAAATATTTATCATGAGAGCTACCTAGTCTGGGGTACCTTGCTATACAGACTGAGCTGGCTAATACCGTCCTCTTCCTATTCTAGTGGGTAGCTGAGGCACAGCATGGTGGGTGGGTTCAGAACCTGGAATTTAATAAAAGCTGCTAGATTGTCTCTACAAGTGTAGGGTAGAGTATGCGAAACATTCCCAGCGTTCATAACACCTGACTTTAAACATCCAGATCTTCCCAAAAGATTCACAAGTAATAACTGTAATCGCAGAGGGCAAGCACACCCTCACAGAGCACTTGCAAGCTTAAAGATCCAGGTTATTATGCATATTCTTGTAATACTGCTTGGAATTGTTTTATGGATGCTCTCTATAAGGCTAGGCAAGGAAGGAATTTGTGCTTCAGTGGAGAATTTTATACACAGTTTAGAATATATACTTTCAGATGGTTTTATTCAGACTCCATGGGATTCCTTTATGGTTACAAATTCAATTGTGTCTCCCCTGTATTTCTACGTTAAAGTTCTATTTCCTGCTTAGAATGAGACCTGGCCAGGGAACGGGGTCACTGCAGATGTAATTAGAGATGAGGTTATATTGGCATAGGAAGTGTTCTTTTTTTTTTAACATTTATTTATTTTATGCTGGACATAATTATACATATCTTTTTTAAAAAAAAATGAAAACAAACATTTATAAACAATATTTGGGAATTTGGGCGTCATTCTTTCCAAACTGCTTCCTGCTGGTAGGGGGCGCTGTCATGGGGGAAATCCTAAGAAGATGCAGAAATCCTGGCTGTAGTGGTCTGCAAGGCTGCATTGTCCCATTGACATTGCTTCAGGGGGTCTTGCTCGATCAAACCACATTAGTCTGGAAGGGATCCACAGCTTTTCATAGGAACCATTTTTAATTCAAGATGACTGGTATTTCCATGGAGGTGGGAAAGTTGGACACAGACACACATGAGGAGAAAGCTTTGAGATGAAAATGAAGGCACAAGTCAGATGCTGTGAGGGCAAAGGGTTACCAAAGCTACCAGGAGTCAATGGAGAGGCAGGAACACAGTTTCCTCCCCCAGACTTTACAAGTCCCCTTTGCCTGTGGATGCTGAGCTTTCACAGCTGAGCGGCAATAGGGCGCTGCTTACCAGATGATGGCACTTTAAGGCCATGGGGGCCTTAAATCCTAAGTACCTGAAATCAATGCAAAGTGATATGCATCTTGTCCTGTCTGCACGGATGTTTGTTTAGTCCCTCTCCCACTGTGAAAAGAGCTAGTTTTGTTCTGTTTGAGAATTAGTTCAATATTCTTTATTTGCAAATGTGTCTGTTCTTTCATTTTGTCCTTCGAACCAGTTGTAACATCTTATTTGTTCCCTCATTTGGTGGTGAGTTAAGTAAAACTTATAACATGTTTAGTTATATTTATCCATGCATTAGCTAGTTTTATGTCAATTTGACACAACTTAGAGCCATCAGAGAGGAGAGAGCCTTAATTGAGAAAATGTGTTCATGAGATTAGGTTGTAGGCAAGTCTGTAGGGCATTTTCTTAATTAGTGATTGATGGGGGAGTGCCCAGCCAAGTATTCGTGGTGCCACCCCTGGGGATGGTGGTCCTGGGTGCTAAGGGCTGAGCAAACCCTGAGGAGCAAGCCAGTAAGCAGCATTTTCTGTGGCTTCTGCATTGGCTCCTGCCTCCAGGTTCCTACCCCCTGAGTTCCTGTTCTGATTTTCTTTGATGGTAAACTGTGATGTGGAAGCATATGCCAAATAGACCCCTTCCTCTCTGTTGCTGGGACCTAACAGCTCCCTTGGGGGAGGGGGTGAAAAGATTCGAAGTTAAGACAGAGACCCTGGGAGTCAGAAGAAAGGAAAGTTCCTTTATTTAGCAACAGGTAGAAACTTATATACCCTCTCAGCACCCAGACATTCTGATGGTTGACATTGTGTAGTTGCCCCTCATTGGCTAGGCATGATCATGGCTTCTGACAACACTTGTTGCTAGGGCCTCAGGCAGGATGGATTGGCCGACCCACATTGGCTGGGCACAATCAGCACCACTGACAGCACGAGGCAGACTTCAGGTTGCTTCTTCTGGACCTGGTAGACCTTAACTCCCTACATCTCCTCAAGTTGCTTTGGTTACGGTGTTTCATCATAGCATTAGTAACCCTAACAAATACAATCCATTTATTTATTGTATATATTAATTATTGAAACAAATTTTAATTTGTAAAAATATTTTTACTTTACTATTGGTCACTAGAGACTTGGGACATTCTGAGAGAGGGAAGATGGAGCGAGGGGTAGATAGCAGAAGCCCAGGTACAGTTGCTAGAGGGTGAATTAGTTCTGGTATTCTGTAATACAGTAGGGAAATAATAGTCTACTGAAATTTATGACACATTACAAAAGAGCCATGTAAGTAGAATACAGCGATCCCCACCATATGGAAATGTAGATGGAGAGGCAGCTCAGCACATAAGGGCACTCACTGACCACTCTTCCAGAGGACCAAGGTTTGACTTCCAGCATCCACATAATGGCTCACAACTGTCTGTAATCTCAGTTCCAAGGAATCTATGGCCTCTTCTGGCCTCCATAGTCATCAGGCACTCACACGATGCACAGGCATGCATGTAGACAAAACACTCATACACAAAATGAAAATAGAAATGGTAAGTGTTTGGGGCTGGGAGATGGCTTAGTGTGTAGGAGTGCTTACTGTTAAATCAAGATGACTTAGTGTTCAAGTCATGGCTTCATATGTTTGTAATCCCATTGGGAATAAAGACAAATGGATCCAAGGAGCTGTCTGGCTGGAATAGTGAGCTTCAGGTTTAGTGAGAGACCTTGTCTCAAAAAATAAAGTGGGGAACAATAGAGGAAGACACTCAGTATTTTCCTCTGTCCTCGACCTGCACACATTGAAAATGCTATGCCCTGGTTTGATCATGCTACACTACACACATATATCTCATTATTGTACACTATCTTACAAACATGTAAAGATAGTTTTTGATAATGAGATTTCAGTGGGTCTGAGACAGAGCTATTCCACCTTGAGGAAATGTGGCTTGTGGATATGGTGACTTATCAAACATTTAACAGGCTGTCACTGTGTGGGTGAGGGTCCCTGTTTCCTCTAGTAGCTGTCAGTCATGAGGAGATAGACCTTAGCCCAATAGGAAAATGACTTTTTAAATCATCAGTGCTGTCCAATTCAGGACAGGCTGCCAAGAAGCTGTACACTTCTGTTTGTGGCAGGAAGGAAGAGGGGACTCTGGGTTCTTTTAGTGGGATGTTACATAAACTCTAACATCAAAGCTGTGAAACTTTTTGTTTGCTCCTGGGCATGACAGTCAGTGATTCAAAGATGAAAAGACAGATGTGACTACTCCTCTCCCATGCCTCTTTACTTATTTCTATCTCTAGCATTTTCTTGTCTTAGCAAAACAACAACAACAACAACAACAAACAAACAAACTAAAACAAAAAACCCAAAAACCAAAACAAAATAAAACCAAAAACAAAAAAAACACCAAACAAACAATAAAAAACACCAAACAAACAAACAACAACAACAACAAAACAAAAAACCTTTTCTGTCTTTAGTCTTTCTCTATTTCCCCTTCATCTTGAGATGTTGGTTTCTTTGAGGAAGGGGGAAGAGGTCCTGTTCTTTCATCATTAGGTTAGGTCACCTGGCTGCTCACCAAACTGAAGCAGGATGAAACATTTAGTGTCTCTGTTCTTGGAGCCTGGGGCTTTCTAGGGCTGCAAGATGCCTGTGACAAAGATGTAAGTGGCTATGTGACACTTTGGATGGGGTGTACTGCCTGACACCCTGTCTGGGGCTGCAATCTAGTAAAACTCAGAGGGTATAATTAATGCCATATGCATGTTATCTAATGTCATAATAAATCTGCCTGTGATGGCTTCTCGTGGGCATTCTCTGACTCTTGGTGCTAAGCTTCATGAGTCCCCGTCACTGTTTTCCAAGCATGCCACCATTTTTCAGGTTATAATTTGCAAGTTGACAGTGACTCCTATTAGCATGGAGCTAGTTAGAGTTGTGGCAGTTACTTCGTTACATACCATCCCTCTGCAGGTTTGTAATTGTGCAGTTGAAAAAATTGCCAAAGGAGCCATTTGCTGTACATGTATTTCCAGTCCACAAGAATCATTGCTTTATATTTTTTTTTGCATTTCCTTTTTGTTCTTTTTGAGACAAGGTCTCATAACCTGGTTGACCTTAGACTCACTATATAACTGAGGCTGGCTTTGAATTCCATTCTCCTGCCTCTACTTCTCAAGTGCTGGACTTATAGTCATATATCATCATGCCTGGCTTTGCCTTTTTTTTTAGTTGAAAAAAGTAGATGAACAATTAGGGACTGGAATGATGGGTAAGAGCACTGGCTACAGAAGATCTGAGTGTGGATCCTAGCACACACATACAGGCTGAGCATGGCCATTTATGTGCTTTAAATCCTCTACAGTTATTGAGAGAAGAGACAGGAAGCTTGCTAGGACTTATTGGGACCCAGCTCAGTTTGAGGTTCTGTATAATAATCCACCTGAAGGAAATAAGGCAGAGGGTGACAGAGTAGAGTATACGGTGTCTTCCTCTGGCCTTCACATGCGTGCATGAGCATGTGAACACATACGCATGCAGTATCCTGCACACACGTATATCATACACATATACATGCAATCAAGTTGCATGTGTTGTCATGCCTGGGAAGCCGACACAAGAGTATTCAAGGTCAACCCTAGCTGTATAGTGAGGCTAAAGTCAGCCTATGCTACATGTGCTGTTTTTACAACATAGACAGATGAACACTAGGAGGTTCCTGGTCCCAAGGATGACTCTGGATGCTCTCCTGTCCCCGAGCTGCAAGTAAGAGAGCTTCCAGGGCCCCCTCCTCAGGCTTAGTTCCCCCAGGTAACATCTGCCCCAGTCCCCAGGCCTACAGCCTGTAGGCAAGTCTATGGTGCCATTTTCTTTACTGATGATTGATATGGCAGGGCCTATCCTACCATAGTGCCACCCCTGGGAAGGTGGTTCTGGGTTGTATAAAAAGATGAATAAGCATAATGAATGAGCCACTGAGTAGTGTTCCTTCCTGTAGTGAGATATTCACTTTGTCTGCTCCTGAGGCACAGACCACAGCCATTGGGGATGGGGACAGGGGCAGATATTACCTGGGGGAACTAAGTCTGAGGAAGGGGCTCCGGAGCTCTCTTGCTTGCAGCACAGGGACAGGAGAACATCTGGAGGCATCCTTGGGACCAGGAAACTGCTGTTGTTCATCTGTCTATGTTGTAAGTTATTTCTTCCTGAATAAACATCTATTTGGCCTATTTGTTTCTCCTGATCCTTATTAAACCTCAATAATGGGCTCTGCTTTGGTTCCTGCCTCCAGGTTCCTGCTTCAAGCGTCTGCCCTGGCTTCTTATGGTGATGGACTATAAAATATAAGATGAGGTAATCCCTTTCCTCCTCAAGTGTTTTTTGATCATGGTCTTGTTCACAGCAACAGAAACCAAACTAGGACAGTACATAGTAAGATGCTATCTAAAAAAAAAAAAGTGAGTTTTTAAATGTGTTTACACAAAGATCCCAATGCAGTCTCAAAGCCTGTAGTTTCTAAGTATAATACTGGTTGAACCCTGGATCTTATAAAATGTTAGTTTTTGAGATAGCAGGTCACTTTTGTTATAATGGAAGGGGGCTCCCTGTCCACTTAATGTTGGGATTCTTTTACCCCTCCAGGATTCTGCTGCTGCAGACCACACAATTGATTCCAAGGTCTTCACTGTAGCAAGTGAAGAGCTTGTTATCCAAATCCTGGCCTGTAAGCTTGAGTCAAGTAGCACAAGCTGCAGGTACCTAGAGCACTTAGTCTGCTATTGAAGAAAGACAGGCAGACAGCAAGTTCATAGGCAGCTGTCACCTTTGCTCACCACTGGATGAAGAACTGCTTCCATTTGTCCCACCTAACAACTTTGGCCTCAAGGGTCAGGGTCCTGTAGCCACTGCCCCCCTATTGAGCATAGTGGTCAACTGGGAGTGTACTTTACCAAGCCTCGAGAACCAGAGCACTTCCTTTTCTATTTCTTCTAACTTCTAACTCCTGTGCCACTCACAGCCAACAAGTTCTATGCTTCCAGGCAGAATTCAGTGTTTATTTCCTCGGACCTTATGACCCCCTCAGTCATAATCAGGAGGGTGGTGTTCTAATTTCACTTCTGTTGCTATGAAAAATACCCTGACAAAAAGCCACTTAGAGGAGAAAGCATTTATTCAGATTACAATTCTAGGCTATAGTCTATGACCAAGGAGAGGTTCAAGGTGGGAACCCAGGAAGCTAGTCCACATCACATCAAAGTCAAAAGCAGAGAGAACTAGATGAACGTAGGCCTACTTGCTTCTTTGCTGGATTTCAGTCTCAGCTAGCTTTCTCTTATGCTCAGGACGCCTTGCCTAGGGAATGGTAAATTCTTATATGTCAGTTAAGGTACTCAAGACCCTCCCCTCATAGACAGGCCTACTGGTCAACCCAAAGTCTACAGTTCCTTTAGAAACTCTCTTCCCAGGCAGTTCTAGGCTATGACAAGTTGAAAAAGGAGTTTCTTCTCCTAGAAGATGGGTAGTGAGTTTGTCTCTTCACAGGGTATCTATCTGGGTGGTCTACTGACTTGAGCAACATTGCTGCCTCCAAGGGCATCACATAGTGCATTTTTCCTTTTCCTTTACAAATGAATGTTTAAGCATAAATCATGTATCTATACCAAGGAGAATCATTTTCAGGCCTTATAAGGACTGCCAAAAATAAAGTATTGTACCTCATTTTTTTTTTAATCCTTTGCAACTTGGGTATATATTTATCTCCTCGGGAGTCATAGGTTTGAAAAGCTCAGGATGAGTGGAATTCTTAAAAGCTGGATCTTATTTCACTACACATCAATATGACCATATCCAAGCTTAGATTTTAGATTGGTTTCTCTTTGATGATCATTTGGTATGTGTTCCTAATGACTGACCCAGGTTACACTGTCAAGTAGCTAATGAGCTACAAGCCAACCCTTTAATTTACTAAAGACTCAACGCTTTTCTTCATAAAATCATTGCAAGACAAGGTCAGGGAAGCTGGGTTTTAGTCTCAGTTTTGTTGCCAATTTGCAATAGGATCAGTGTACACTGACAGGCATCTTAGAACTCCCATCCTCTCTCCACTGCAGATGTAATAGATTAAGATAAGATGTATTATTTTTTTACTTCTTTCTTTCCCTGTCTCTCTCTCTCTTTTATTTTTTAGAAATCTGTTTTCTAATGTTTGGGTATCTATTGATGTGTGTAGTTTATGTGCCTGTGTGTGCAAGGGGTCTTAATTAGGGTTCTACGGTTGTGAAGAGACAGACACTATGACCACAGCAGTTCTTATGAAGGAAAGCATTTAATTGGGGTTCACTTATAGCCTCAGAGGTTTAGTATAGTATCAGCATGGTGGAAGCATGGCAGGAAGCATGGTGGCACGCAGGGTGACATGGTGCTGGAGAAGGAGCTGAGAGTGCTACATCCAGTTTTGCTGACAGCAGGAAGAGAGAGAGAGACACCAGACCTGGCTTGAGCATTTAAAACTTCAAAGCCCACCCTCAGTGACACATTTCCTCCAATAAGGCTACACCTCCTAAGAGTGCCACTCCCTGGTGATCAAGCATTCAAATCTTTGAGCCTATGGGGGAACATTCTTATTTAAAACACTACAGAGGAAATGTGGGGACCAGAGGAGGGCATTGGTGTCTTCCTCTGTCACTCTCTATCTTGCTACTTTGAAGCAGGATGGTTTCCTTAATCTGAAGCTCTGTTTTTCAGCTAGGCAGGCAGCCAGCAAGTGCCAGCAATCCTTCCATTTCTGTGCACTGACAACACTAGGGTTATAGGCACCTATGAAACTATTCACCCAGCTTATGATATAGGTGCTAGGATCTGAATTCAAATCCTCATATCTGTATGGCAAGTACTCCTAATGAACGTGAATCATCTCTGCAGCCTCTAGACAAAATTTCTAACCAGGTTCATAACCAATCTTGGAATCCTTCTCCACATGGCTCTCTAGGCAGTTCCTGCTAATTGCCTAGAATTACTAGAGATTAAAAGCTACTTGCCACCCTAGGGCAAAGCAATACCTTTTTTGTTAAGAATTCTATTGATTAATATTTATGTGTAAATATTTATTTATTCCCATCTTTTGGGAAGGTGTAGTAATAGGATAATATCTCTTCCTAGCTGAAGAATCATGGATTTGCACACAACAGAACTCTTAATGGGATGTACCATAATTTTAGGAACTTGGGTCTTGGGAAAGAGCAGTAAGTCAGGGTTCAGGGAAACAGTGGTTTTTGACAGCCACAGCGAAGAGACTCAGTGGCGGTGGCTTAGAAATACAGCACTTAATGCAGAATGCCAGACTGTCTTGAATGTTGGAGTGCAGGGAGTCTCGTTCAGGGCAGAAAATGGACTCATAAGCAAAAGACCAGATACTCAAGAGGATAAGTTGCCCACTTTTGCATCCATTCACAGCAAATTCTCAGCTAGTCAATAGGGGCTCAGTGGGCAGCCTTGACTACCAGGAGAAAGGGAACTTGCAGATGCAAGGTTGGTGTTAGGTCCTTAGCTAAGAGTGTGGTTTGAGTGACAGCTAGAGTTAAGATGGAGAATGCAAGGATACCAGCAGTCACAGGTCAGCAAAGGAAATCCTGACTGACTCCTAGTTCAACATAAATCCAGGGCAGGGTCGTTAAACCTGCTGTTTGAATTCAAAGGGACATGTCCAGGGAAAGCTGGGGCTAGGGCCAGTTTTGCAAGTGTTTTAACTTCATGGCACTCCTGTTTCAGAATTGTGTGTGCATATAACCAAGGATATCCTGTCTGACTTTCAAGCCCTTTTTTGCATTGTAGCTAGCTCTCTGAGACTCAGACTTAATAAGAAGTGTCCAGAGTTTGGGGCTCAGGTGTCACTCTCCGGCTATTTCAGAGCTGCTGAAGAATGAGGGCACGTAGCTCTTATAAAGCTTGTGGGAACATTTTTTTAAAAAATACTATTATTGAATTGGGTCTGAATAGCAAGTCTTGATTATGGGTTTCTTCTCCTGGCTGCCTATTGGTGGGCTCCAGGGACTGGGCCAATTAAAGTCCTAGTATTGGAGATAAAACTGCCCAGAAACCTAAGTAGCCTGACATGCTCTTTTATAACCATTGTCACTTAACAAAAGGAAGACCCACCTTTTCCCTGGCCACATACTGATCTCTGAGAATAGGAGCTTTCTGTCTCTATCTTCGCCTTTGTCTCTCTGTCCCTCTGTCTCTCTCTGCAGTCAGATCTGGATTAGGTTTCAGAGTTCCTGTGCTCACTGGAAAGTGCAGTGGGCCTCCATTTCAGCCATCTATGAGACTTACAGGAGGAACTTTAGAAACAAATCCTATGTCTGGACCAACACCCAGGGTTCAGATGGCTCCTGGGCATTTGGTACTGTAGTCAGTGTGTGCTGGCGCTGAGGGTCTCACTGAGAATTCCTGGTGTAGTTACTGGGCTCTGAAATAAGTGCTAAGCTCTAACAATGGCAGAGGTTAATTATAGGTTATAGGGAAGGTACTAAAAAGGGCCATCTTGGGACCCACCTGAAACATTGCTAAACTCTTCAATATATTCAGTTTATTTGTTCTACCAGTAGGCCGAGAGATAGGAACAGAGCTTGTGAGTAGTAAATGCCGTTCTAGGCCAGAGAGAGGTACAGAAGAGCCTGTAGCAATATGACTAATTATCTCCAGTCTTTCCTTGTTCCAAATCTCCACATGACCACCCATACTTTTACATTATTGAGAGAGAGAAATCCACATTTAAAAGAAGCATGCATTTTGGGTGAGTGGCTAGATGAATTTCTATCATGTGAGCACCACTCAGATAGGTACAATTTTAGAAACTGCTCTATGTCCATCAGATTTGTCATTGTTATGGTGACAAAATGCCTGAGAGAACAAGCTGAAAGTGGAAAGAATTACTTTAATTCACAATTTCAGAGCATCCGGTTTGTGATTTCCTGGCTTCATGGACTAGGGCAGAATATCATGGCAGTGAGAGTGTGGTATGGGAGATTCTTCATATTATATTGGGCATGGAGAGAAGTGTTGGGATGGAGAGAAGGAGAGAGTGATAGAGAGAGAAACAGGGAGAGGAGAAGAGAGGAGAAGGATAGGAAAGGAGGGCAGAGGGGAGAAGGGCAGAGGGGAGGAGAGAAGAGCAGAGCATAGGAGAGGAGAAATAAGAGTTTAAGGATAGTCTTCAAAGATGTGTTTCCAGTGGTCTGCTTCCTGCATCTTTGTCCCACCTCCTGAGTTTTCCGCCATCTCCAGAGAGCACTACTGGCCGAGGACCAAACATTCAGCACACAAGCAGTTCTGTACTGTCCAGAGAATGTCCTAGCCTTACTTTTGGTTTTGAATGAATGACTTCATTAAGTACATATCAGGCAAAAGTGAAGGAACAAATAGTATGTAGCAGGCAGAGAGGAGCCATGGACAGGTAGCAAAACATCATCAAATCTGGTGCTCACATCATCCAGCAGAGACAACGGGAGAAGGTCAAATTGAGATAGAAAGCAAAAGGAGCATCAGTGCTCAATCCTAAAGTCGGCTGGAGGAAGCAAAGAAGTGTGCTGGAGTTCCTGATCTAACCTTCCATGAATGGGCTTCTGCCTTCTCATTCCCATGACAGGCATTTTCATACTGAGACCAACATTAGACATCTCAGTTGCAAATAGCTTACTTGTTATTGGTTCTCAAGGACACCATGCTTTAAAAATATCTTGAGCTCCTTGATGAGTTTTTTTCTTCTTTTTCCATGTCACAGGGCGAAGGGGCCAGTCCAATAACAAAGGGGAGGACACTTGGAGACAAGCATGTTTGGGTGTGAAATGGTGTGTGTGTGTGTGTGTGTGTGTGTGTGTGTGTGTGTGTGTGTGTTTACTTTTCTAGAGCCAGAGCCATTAGTTATCTTCACAGCACATAACATTTACCAATATGATGCATAATCTATGGGCCTCTGGGGGAGAGTTCATTCTCAAACCATTGCAGCTTCTTGTACCCTTTGTGTGACAATAACCGTGCCCCCCCCCAACATGACCACTTTCTGATGAGATTCCTTTTGGGCCATTTTGTTTAGGATTTGCTCACCTGCTTCTAGGCAAAATTTGGGAAGTGTCAGCTGTGTGGTTTTCCAAACACTGTCTCAGCTCTGCCTTCCTTCTGATTTTTCTAGACTCCAGGGACAGGAAGGCATCCATTTGTTATAGTCTCATAGGACCTGGAGATTCTGCTGATTTTATCTAGTCCGTTTTCTCTGTGGACACATTCAATAATTTCTGCTGCTGCTTCGGTCTGTCCTGCTTGTTTCCTCTACCCTTCCATTCTGCCACTGTTGTTCATCAAGCAAGCCTTTAATCTTTGTTCTGCTCTTCACTTATAAGAATCCCTGTCATGTTTTTTATTTTGTTGTTGAGATTATTTCTCTGCTAAGGCTTTAAGCCCCCCCTCATTTGTATAAGAGTGGATGCAATCAACTGTTGACTTAAAAGTACTGATGGCATCGTGATATTTTTTAGACTATTTGGATATTTCTGGCATTGCACTGGAATCTACTATCCTCAACAATTTTCTCCTCTTCCTCCTCCTCCTCCTCCTCCTCCTCCTCCTTCTTCTTCTTCTCTCTCTCTCTCTCTCTCTCTCTCTCTCTCTCTCTCTCTCTCTCTCTCTCTCTCTCTCTCTCTCTCTCTCTCTCTCTCTCTCTCTCTCTCCTTCCTTGCCTTCTCCTCTTTCTCCTTCTCTTTTAACTTCTTCCTTCTTCCCCTTCTTCTCTTCCTCCCCCTCCTCCTCTTCCTCCTCCTCCTCTTTCTGCTGAAGAAATTTTTGGCTCTTGGTAGGATGAATGATTTCTTATTCACACCCATTTTCTTATTGTATTTTGGTGTTCTAGGTCTTTTAAAAGCACCGTCTTGGTTGGCTTTCTCGGGTATTGCTCCAGTAAGGGAAAGAGGCAAAAGTCCACACCTCCCTTGTCATCCAGTAGTGGAGTGGGAGGAGGTTCATTATAAACTTGAGTTCCAGGAAACCCAGGCTTCCTACGTGGTGTCCTCTGACTCTGTGGGAAGTTCCTTACTGGTTGTGGGAACAGAAGCCCTGGTCCAGTCCCTACTTGACTTGTCAGCCCCACCCTGTCAGGGAGGGTGAAGGTTTGTTACACTTTCCTGAGAGTGGGAGTCTAGGCTCTCAACTTGGTCTGTTTTATTCTGTTTTGTTTTGTTTTAATGGCTGCCCTGAAGGTTTTCTATTTGCTCTTCTGCTCCCAAGTCTGATAACTAGATGAACATGTCTCTGCTTAGGGACTTCAGAACTTCTCCATTCTGCAGGGTGATAACTAATTGAATTTGGAAAATTCTTAACTATTTTTTTTTCTGATACTAAATGTAGTAGCATCTTGCCTTGGCAGTGAATTTGTGTTAGTGGCCACACCCCTTTGGACATGGCTTCAGGTGCAGATGGGACCAGAAAATAGAGAAGTGCCAGGTGGGCTCTCTCTCTCTCCTGGGTGGTTTCTTCATCAGCATCCAGCCCTTTGTTAAACTCATCCAATGGACTTTTTGATTCTGATGTTTTACTTTTCAGTTACATAGATTTGGGGATTTAATATACCTATGAACCTATTTCATCTTTTCATCCAATTTGCTGAAATTTTCCTCTAATTTATTTATTTATTCTGTGCTTATTCGTTTAAAGGAGAAATGATTCACTTTTGCCTGTGATTCCAAAGGGATGAAATCCATCATGGTGGGAAGGTGAGTCACCAGGAGTGTGAGGCCAGCTTGTTATCTTGTGTCCTCACTCAGGAGACAGAGAGGCAGGAGAACAAGTGAGGCTGGGCTGTAAAACCTCAAAACTCATCCCCAGTGACATCCTCCAGCAAGGCCTGGGGGACCATGTGTCCAAACACATGAGTCTGTGGGGGACATATCACACTCACACTCAAATTACAGATTCATCTCTCTTTCTGTGTTTGTGTCTGTGTGTCTCTGTGTGTGTTTGTGTGTGTGTGTCTGTGTGTGTGTGTGTCTGTGTGCGTGTGTGTCTCTGTGTGTGTCTGTGTGTGTGTGTCTCTGTGTGTGAGTATGTCTGTGTGTGTGTGTGTGTGTGTGTGTGTGTGTGTCTGTGTGTCTTTGTACACACTTTGATGCTACAGCATGTGTGGAGGACTAGGGAACAACTTTCAGAAGTCAATTCTTTCCCTCCACTGTGTGGATTCTGGGGATTGAACTCAAGGCTTTCGAGCAAATGTTTTTGCCTGCTGATCTATCTTTCTAACCCTTAAACAGAGAGTTTACAAATCAGCAAATACATAATAGACAATAGAACTCATAGGCCGCCATCTACTTTCCAGTTGTAATTTGTATACATTTGCTGCTTTGTGGTATCCTTACCAAGTCCATAGACTATCCTATGGCAACAAGCCAAGGAATCATCAGGTCTCCTGTGTTGTAACTAACAACATACTGTCTAGATTTTTACTAGACCCTGAGTTCTTTGAAGACAGGTTCTGTGTTAGGTTTGTTCTTTTTTCCCTATGCTTGGTAGAGGGTAGAGACAAACGTTTATGAAGGACCTCAGCTAAAGGCTCATTTTACTGTTGAGGAATAGCAACTCACAGCAACTTTTCTAAAATAAAGTGTCAGCATCTCATCAAACACTTAGCATGAGAAGCCCAGACTTTGAAAGTGGATAAAGGAATGAACTAAGAGACTTGTGTGTCCTATAAAGTTTATCATGCATGGGTTTCTCACTTGAGGACCAGAGTCTGTGCATAGTTATATTTCAAAAAATAAAACAGTCAAGACAAGGGCTAATACATTCAAATAATAAAAATTATTATTTTAATTTTACTGACATGATTTAACATATAAAATTCTGTAGAAGTTAAAAATCCATCATACCATTTTTGGGAATTATCTATAGCAACTAGAGAACCAGACATGAATCTGAAATAATTTGGCCAAAAATGCTAATGAAATCTAGAAGGAAACTGTGTTATCCTGGGAAAACTTTAAAAAAAAATTATTTCTTGTCACAGCCCCCCTTCCCATCCTCTACTTCCACTCCCTCCTGTCCTTTCTCCTCCGTCCCGTCCACCCCTCCTCTGTAATCACTTTGAAAGGGGCAGGCCTCCCATGGGCTTCAGCAAAGCACAGTATATCTGGCTACTATAAGACCAAGCACCTCCCTCGGAGAACTCTTGGGCATATGTTGACTAAAGCAGTTTTGAGCATATTAGATGCTCTGGATGAAGTCAAAGGGGTTTAGTGACAAATATGTGAAGGCTACACTGATGTCTCCCCATAACTGAACCAAGAATGATGTCAAAGTCATCATAGGAGCTAAAATAAAACAACTACTTTGAATCTGTAGATTCTTTTGGTAAGGTGGCCATTTTTACTGTGAATCCTACCAATCCATATGCTTAGGAGAGCTTTCCATCTTCTGATATCTTCTTCAATTTCTTTCTTCAGAGGTCTTTCACTTGATTGGTTAGAGCTATATCAAAATATTTTATATTATTTAAGGCTATTGTAAAGGGGGTTGATTCTCTTGATTTCTTTCTCAGACTATTTGTCATTTGTATATAGGAGGGCTTCTGGTTTTTTGAGTTAATCTTATATTTGTCCATTTGAGTAAAGATATTTATCAGCTGTCGGAATCCCCTGGTAGTGTTTTTGGGTTTGCTTATAAATATGATCATATCATCTGCAAGTAATGATACGTTGACTTCTTCCTTTCCAATTTGTATCCCCTTGATCTCCTTTAGTTGTCTTACTGCTCTAGCTAGAACTTCAAGTACTACATTGAATAGATATGGAGAGACTGGACAGACTTGTCTTGTTTCTGATTTTAGTGGAATTGCTTTGAGTACATGAGCAATCAGTTTGTGGGGTGGTGGTGGCGCAGAGGAAGAGATTATTGAAAGAGACTACTGAAGGGGGTCACTTAGGGGTCAGGCAAAACTCTGGCTCAAGGGAATCTCCCAGGAATCTACAAGGATTATCCCAGCCGAGACTCCTAGCAATAGCAGATATGTAGACTAAACTGGCCATTTCCATTTCCTGTGATTAGATTGGTATCTAGCCCAATTGTCATCAGAGAGGTGTCATCTAGCAACTTATGGAAACAAATGAAGACCCACAGCCAGACATTAGGTGGAGTTTGGGGAATCCTGCAGAGGAGGAGGAGAAAGGATTATAGAAGCCAGAAGGTCAAGGACACCTCAAGAAAACTCAGAGATCAACTCACCTGGGCTCATAGGGGATCATAGAGACTGAACTGACAAACAGGGAGCCTGCATAGGACTGATCTATGTAACTCTTCATGTATGTTACAGTTGTAATTTGGAGCATGCATGGGGGGTGACTTAGGCATTATGTGTGTATTTTAGCTTGGTCCTCTTGTGGGACTATTAACAGTGGAAACAGGGGCTGTCTGACTCTTTTACTGGCTTTTGGAACCTTACTCTTCATACTGGGTTGCCCTGCCCAGCCTGAATACATGGGGAGGTGCTTATTAGTGTGTGTGTGTGTGTGTGTGTGTGTGTGTGTGTGTGTGTGTGTGTGTGTGTGTGGTTTCTCTGTATTGCTTTCAAGCCTGTAGCTCTGTGGACCAGGCTGGCTTCGAACTCACAGAGATCCGTCTATCTCTGCCTCCCCAGTGCTGGGATTAAAGGCTTGTGCCACCAATGCCTGGCTGGAACTTAGTCTTTCTTCAACTTGGTATACCATGTTTTGTTGATAACCATGGAAGAACTGCCCTTTCCTAAACAGAAAGGGAGGAGTGGATTTGGGGGAACAAGGGTAAGGTGGAGGAAGGACTGGGTAGAGAGGAGGGAGGGGAGACTGCAACTGGGATGTAAAATAAATAAGCAAATAAACAACAATAACAAAACAACTACTTTCTGCAATGCCTTTTTCCGGGTCTTACCAACCCTGAGATAACACATATTTGGGAGGGACATAAAGGTAACTTAAAAGTCTCAATCTATTGTTTCCCCATCTTTTGTACTATTTTATTTATTTAGTGCTCTTACAGTTATCATTATTTTATACCTCACTGACATGATTTTACATACATAAAATTCAGTAGAAGAAATGAATTCTTATCTGCATTTCTCTGGCATCTTTTTTTATTGTTAATGAAAATGATTTTGTTATATAAGGGAAGGGTAGACACTCTGATCCCAAATGGGCTAAGCTTTCTCTGCATCAAGGACTGTGCAACTTCTCCCAAGCCTGTGATGACAAGGAGGAGGAAAAGTTGTGAAGTGAGATGTGCAATGCAGTGTGGAGGGTCAAAGCAAGTTTAAGTCCATCAAGTTTAAAGATCTCACCTTCCACAGGAATAATGCATGTGCAGATGGGCGGATGACTGTGGCTCAGGTTACAAAGAGGTGTTTTCAAGGTGATGAAAGGCATACTATTTATTTCCAAGGACCTACAATAAAAAGAAAACATGACTAGCCAGTAAATAAATGAAATGATTGTACTGGTTAGTTTTGGACACTTTTTGCTCTTCCAGTGTCGCCACCACATAGACACTAGAGGGCGCTGTTTGCAGAGATTGCACACTCAGGACTGCCTCATGTATTGCCTGTGTACGTGAAGGGTGACCATGGACACAGAGATGTGAGCACAAAGCCCTCAGGTTGGAGATAGAGAGAGCCATAACCTCATAGACACAGCTACCATACAGTGGAGTGAGTTGGGGATAGAAAATCATCTACAGCACCAGTTGATAAAGACCTAACAGAATAGACAGTTGAGTGAGGCTTTTCTGAGTTCAGGGATGTTTCCAGAACAATAGCAATGTCTACCATGATCGTTTATTCTTTCCCCATAAGCATAACTGAAAAATGTAAGTGATTCTTACAAAAATGACTCATTGTTCACTTAACGAACAGTTTTTATTTCACGTGGGCTATAAAATGTTCTGAAGCAGTTTTACAAATTACCTTTATTATTTTGATATTGAATACTTGGTGGAGTCTTTTAGAATATAGATGTGTCTAACCGCAACATTTCCTCCAAACATGGTTAGCACTTGTCACCCATAACCAGAATCATGACACCCCCAGATGTCCTTGCTGTTTTTTCGTTGTTGTCTTTGGCACTGGAAGTGTCTGAGAGTCATCTTGTTTCAGTCACTTTGTAAAAGTAGCAACACACAGGACAGCATGTGATGAAATCATGTTGAAATGCAAATTCGAGAATTTGGGGAAGTTTATCCAACAGCCAAGATGATGACTTGACTTAGGTCAAGGATGTGTGTAAAATTGGGCTGAAACTTGTTTTTCAAGTAACTGGAAAATTGTATGTGCTATGGGTCCTTAGCATAATTTAGTCATGCTCAGAACTGAATGTGAAATCTTAAAGGCCTCATAGGAGACATATCTTCAGCAGAGGCAAAAAGTAGACAAGAAATAGCATTTGCCAAAATCAATACAAACAGAAAGATTTGGGGGCAGATTTGCTTGACAGACTTCTACTAGTTTCATGCACTGTATAGGAAATGAGTTCCCTGCATATTCTCTATTGTTTGGTGTGTTGACAGAACAATGCATTTTATATCTCCACATACAGGAGTTTAGGCATTCTTAGCAAATAATTTTGTTGTCTTCTTTAAGTTTCATGTTAAAGAGTGTTGGTTCAAAGATACCCAGTTTCTGTTAGATAGAATATATTTGAGTGATCTATTGTTAGCATGATGATGACATCATGTACTGGGTATTTCATATTGCTAAGATAGTAGAACATCATCATCAACAACAAAAAACCCAAGTAGATAATGAGGGGATATGAAATTGTAGGTGTTAGACTGATTTAATCATTCTGCAATGTGTGCATAAATCAAAAACATTATATCACATCTTATAAATATACATAATTAATTGCCAGTTAACATAGATCTCATTTGTCTGTCATCTATATATCATCTCATTTGTCTTTTATCTATCATCTATCTCATTTGTTTGTTATATCTATCTATCTATCTATCATCTATCTATCTATCTATCTATCTATCTATCTATCTATCTATCTATCTATCTATCTATCTCTTCAGATGTTTTATGCAGGTGATATTATCATTAGGGCTAAGAATTGGTCCTCAAAGCCACAAGCAAGAGGTTCCCCCTCCCCTTGCAGTTCTTCTTTGTGTGGTTTTATCCTCTTCTTGCTGGGCAGTGTACCTGTTCTAAATGACTTCCAACACCAGGCCAGGCACAAACACTGCTCAGTCCTTCCTACGTGTGTACCTGCTTGACTAGCTTCAAGAAATTAAAATACTCAGATATTTAAAGTTGTTCCACAGCGCTCAGAGGCAATTTAGATAATAAAAAGTTCCTCTAGAAATCATCACATCATCCATCATGTGATTTTGAAAAGATATTTTGTTGACCAAAAATCAATTTTTAACTTTCGTTTTCTTTCAGGAAACAAAACAAAACAAAACAAAACAAAACTTGCCTGGCAAGTCTGGCACACATGCCCCAAGGCATTGAGCTCTCTTTACATCACAGCCTGGTACTCTACTGTGGACTAGATAGGCTCAGGCCCTCTGTCAATTCAGTGACAATGATGCTTCAGAGGCCCTTTCCCCCAGAGCCCAGAGAGACTCAGAACCCTCAATGGTTCTTGCCTCTTAAAGTGGGACCACAGGGGCTCTGTAAGTGCTCTCCTTCTCTGAGTTTTGGTGCTGCGGTCTTCTCTTGTCTCTACTTCCTTAGCTTGTTTTTCTATCTGCCCTGTGCTGGGTAGAGACCTCCAGCCATGTCCTGCCATGGCCTCTGCCTGCTTCCTTAGACACCACACCAGAGAAGGTTCCTTTCTTCTGAGTGTTCACTGTCCTTGGCTTGTGTTGTGAGCTAAAGGTTCATGTCTCTCAAAATTCATAAATTGTAGCCCAGTGCTCAATGTGATATTAGCTGGTGGAGCCTGTGAGAGACTTAAGGTCATGGGTGGGGGAACACTTCTACGCATGAGATCAGTGTCCTTTTATAAAGTTGGCCCATGTGCTTCCTTTCCCTTTCTGATTTGGGAGACCACAGTGAGAAGATTGTGGTCTACAGATCAGGCCCCTTCCTGACGCTTAGTTTGCTGATGCCTTGATGTTGGGCATCCCAGCATTCAGAACTGTTATCAAAGAGTTTCTGTTGCTGATAACCCATCCAGCTAGTGGCATTTTGTTCCAGACTGGGGCAGTGGTTCCTTATTTCTGGTTTCTGCATTCCACTGATGAACCCACCTTGCCATAATGCTCACTCAGCACCCCCTGAAGCCCAGTCAAATACTCTCCAGTCTAGGGAAACTAGCCTCTGGTGTTCATGGTTTCCAATTATGTTGACATTCCCCAAGGTAGGCGACACACTGTGGCATGGGCAATGTAGTTGCTCGTCTAGATTCTCCTCAGAGTGCTATCCTCAGGGCTCTGGCAGCCCACACTTGTCTTTTAATTAGAGGCCCAGTCTGCCCGCCACAATGACTACTCTTCATACTTTGGATCAGTTGAAAGGTCAGCAGCATTGTCCTCAGGCCAGTGGATACTGCAGAAGGAACTGAGTAATTTGTAGCAATATGGGGATGCTGAAAAGACTTCACTTCACTGGAACATTTGTTGACACAGAAAGCAAAAAAGGAACAAAACATATCATTTGAGACTTACACCCTCAGTCTACTTGAAGGAGATAGTTAGTACACTAGAAATACGTAAGATGTGTAGCAAGTTAGATGCTGTTGGATGTTCTGGAGCCCCATAGGGCAGAGTAAAGGGGCCTGAGGAATGCTTGGGAGGAGTAGAATTCAATAGAGTGTGATTGGGGGAGACCTCATCTAAGATCTGGATAAAAAGGAGAGGCAGGACACATGGGTTTCTGAGAGAAGACGTCCTAAGGAGAGACCCTTGATAGTGCAGAGGGTGGGGTAGGAGTGGTCCAGGTTTGAGGAGCTATGATGACAATGGGTAGGACACAAGGTGTGTTGAGGGTAGGGTGTAAGGACGGAGAGCTGATGGTGGGGAGGGGCTTGGCAATGCATTGTGGAGCTCTTGGAGGAGTTACACCCAGGAAAGCCATGCCTAGGATATTGTGACTGTGGTGCATACATTTCCATCCAGGTTTTGTCTGTACTTTTTAACATACTAGCTTGGGGGAAACCTAGGTTCACAATAATAATAATAAAACTCTGAGGTTCTGCCCTTATCTGATGTGCCAGAATCCCAGTCTGTCCTAAAAGTTATCTCAATAAATTCAGGAAGACTTGTGTTCTCATGTGCATGTGTGTGTGTGTGTGCGTGTGCGTGTGCGTGTGTGTGTGTGTGTGTGTGTGTGTGTGTGTGTGTGTGTGTATGAGCATGCTTACATGTGTTCATGTTGGTGCATGTGTGTGCATGTATATTTGGAGGCCAGAGGTGTCAACCGCTCTGGCCTCCCAGGGTCTCTCACTGGTCTGAGGTTTGCTGTATAGGATGGAGTGATTGGATTGTGAACCCCAGGACCCTCCTGTCTCTGTCTCCCACTGTTAGGATTGCAAATGTGCATACCATGCCCTGCTTTGATTTGATTTTACATAGGTTCTGGTTAATGAACTTAGATCCTCATGAACGCTTTATGGTATCTTCAAGAGTTCATTTATCTAGTCCCCTGTTAGCATGTTCACGAAATCTCCCCTTGCTTCTAATCAGGCTGTAGTGAAGAGATTTCCTCTGGATTTTGACATCCCCAAATTCTTTGTTTCTCCCCTAAACGCACTTCCCACACTATGCTGCCCTTTTCATATCCATCAAGGATTTGCATTGTAAACAGAAAGTATCCTTGCTGATTTAAGCAGAAAAGCTGTGTATGAAAGGATAGTGGCTTGTATAAAGACACATGGAAATGGGGATAGGCTTTGGGCAACACAATCAGAGACTTTTTGGGTTGAAGGCTTCATTCCTTGATGTGCATGCGCAGTGTGGCTGCACTGGCCTGCAGAGGGAAGAGATCTTTGCTGCCTCCGATTGGCAGCCATCAGCGGGCATGGGTTAGCACTATGCCTCGTGCCCCGGCCGCAAAGAAAACTGACACACTCCAGATTTTGATTCCTAGTGGGCGAGCAACTATGCTGTCGAGTATCCAAACTGTTCTGGGTACCAGAGATTATGAAAAATAATCCCTGTTCCCTGTTTTGACTGTTGAGTCTATTTTGTCTTTGGCATTGACTTTCAGGAGGCAATAATGACTTTCACCTCTCATTAATACCACAGGCTCCCAGATTTATTATTATAATTATCAATTACTAGATGGAAGAAATAGAGTCTGAGAAATAGCCTTACTTTTTAAGAGTATTTTTATTTTTGTTGAAGAGGTATATTTTTATACTTTTAAAAAAAGCCAAGTATGGCTGAAAGACTAACTTAAAAAAAGTACCGAGTCTGCCCTTGCTTCATAGCCTTCCTCCATCTCTCCAGAAACACTCTGTTTTTAATTGTTTTCTCTTGGTATTTACTTCTGTGTTTCTAAGAAATATGGCTACCAAGCTCTCTCTTCATTGATCATTTTTAGACAGGACTTATTTCAAGGAGATGAGAATTCTAAATCTCCTTCACCCTCTTGATGCAATTCTAGCATTATATAACTATAGAAAAATCTCACGTTTGCTGTTTTTTTTTTTTTTTTTCTTGGCATACACTTTAGTATTCTTCATTCCAGGACTGGGAGTGTACTGTCTTATTTTCTTTTGAAACAAGTTGATTTCCCTAAAATTAATGTTTTCCCTTCTTTTTGTCTTCTGGAACTGCTGGATAACTCTTTCCACATCTGGCTATAGTTCTACAACTATTTAATGGGTGGACAGGAATAAGCAAGGGTGTGCTTGGCCATTCTCCACACACTGGCTTAACTTGGAGTTTATGGTATTAGTCAGACCACAGAAGCCTCCTGAGCACCTCTGGCTTTTTACTTCCTCTATGTGTCTATTCACTCTTCCGAATCGTCTTCACTTCTCACTCCTCATCCAGGTTGGCTTTGGTGTATGCACTTTCACTCGGATTCAACAGTGTAATGATAGTTTCCCAACTTCTGTTAGCACTGTCTCTCTGCCATAATAGGATGGGAGGATACTTTTTCTATTTCTTTCCCTCCCAGCATATTTTTTTATTAGTTATTTGGGAATATCCCCTCCCCCATTATTTTTGAGACAGGGTTTCTTTGTGTAGCTTTGGCTGTTTTAGAAGATCAGGCTGTTTGTAAATCAGGCTGGCCTCGAACCTCTGCTTCCTGAGTGCTGTGATAAAAGGTGTTCACCACTACTGCCCATTTTTGGGAATTTCATACAATGCACCCTGATCACACTCAATTCTCATTCATTCTTCTCAGGTTCATCCTCCACTCTTGTGTTCACCCTCCACCCCCACCCCCCAGATTGTGTTGCCTATATACTCGCTGGAGCATTGTCTAACTCCCTGTGCCCAGCCCCTTAAAGAAAACTGAGTGGGGGACTTTTAAGGGCTTTAGAGTTCCCAAATAACCCCTCATGGGCACTGTCCTTGGTGGTCTGTGTGCCCCAAGAGGATCACAGACAGCAAGATCCCTGTTCTTAGCTTATTCCCTCCTTTCCTGTCCCCATCCTGTATTTTGGCCTGGCTGCCTTTATAGTACTCGGGGGCTACAGGCTGCCTTGTGATGGGCACCTGTGAGCACCTGTGTTTTCTGGCAACTATCTTTGTATGAACAGCTTGAGTGTGATCTTTGTGATATTGGGCTTTGGATTTTCAAAGTGCATCCTAAATGTTTACTATCCTTGGTTCACTATATTTTGAAAAATTGGAACCATACCCTCCTGTCAGTATACTTCTTTTTTGGGGGTCTTTTACATAATAAAAAGCTTGGGTTTCAACATTAATCATTGTGATTAGTGTGATTCCACTAATAACCTTTTTCTACTTGGGAAGGCTCCAATTATGGCTGTATTTTGTGTCTGGCCTTGGGCCAGTTTCTAACTCACTGTGGCTGGTTTCATGATGCCTCAGCATGAACATTAACCTCTCCTGTCTCCATATTCTCCTGCAGACTTCAGGCAGAGCCCATCCTCGGGACCTTCTGCTGACCCACCCTTGGATAAATAAGCCTGGCTGCCTGAGGAGGGAAGGTCTGCTTCTCTCCCTTTCAGAATGGTTCAGACACAGGGCTATTCAAGGATTCTGGATGGTTTCCCCAAAGGTGATGTCAAACCACATTCAGCCTTCATAATTCTTTGGCTCACCAGTCACCCTTATAATTAATACTGGAATCTTGCCAGAAGTACTGATCTTTTAGAATGCTCTGGAAGCAGAGTACTCAGAGGGATTCCTAGTATAAACTCTTCCCAAGATCTAGGCTCTTTTTAGATGTAGTAGAGGAACTAGGCTGGCTCTTCAGAGAGGTAATAAGAGATAAATGGAAGTGGCCTTTAAGGTCAGACAATGAGATGTGTGACTTTGAGAAAATTGTTTAACTTCTCTGGGTCTCAGTTGACTCCTTTGTGAAATGGTGCCACACCCACGTGACCAGAGCACTGAGCTGGCAGAGGGTGTTGGGATTGAAGAACTTAACAGACCACCACAAGAAGTGAAGAAAAAGCTGCTGTTTATTACAGAGAGTAATGGGCTTATATACCCAAGCCAGGGGATGGGCTAAGCATAGGAGGAAATCATGCACCACTCACACCTGGGGTCAAGGTACAGGCACTGTGCACTGGAAAGTTCTGAGAACAACCTTCATTGCTCAACCTTGAGAGCATGGAAGTTCTACAGCTGGGTGGGGAGGAAGAGAGCTGTAAGGGCAAGTACTTAAATTTCCCAACAAAATGGGAGTATGGTTATCTTTAGGGTTGGGAAGAGGATTAAAAGGACAAAAGGAATGATGCCTATAATTTGACCAGTGGTCCATTTCTACTGACACAGTAATCCAATGTGCTAGAAAATACCCGGCAATGCTAAATCCACCATCTGTATGAACAGCCTTGCATTTTGTTTTTTTCATCAACAGATTTTATTCTTGATTTTTGCATCTGTTCTCACAATGGTATGTAAAAAGTGTTCAGTAGCTATATATATTATGGATAAACTCAAATGTATGTTATAACACTCAGCAACCATAATATAAGATTCTTATTTATCACATACCAATATGGGTTCACTAGCAGTTTTCATAATATATTAGCTTCTAATGTTATTCATAATTCTTATGCCTCATCATATGGGATAACAAAATGGAACCAGAACAAACATCCTTTTAAATTCTTAGACATTAGAGGGGAAATCCCAGGAGCTATCAGAGGGAACTGAAGGGCAGAGATGATGGTACAGAAAGTTCATAGAAGTTGGAGTTTCTTGATAGTGTTAAATATGAGATTTTGGTTTTAAGTTAATGTAAAGGAAGGTAGATCTTAGGTCTCTGTATGGCAGAATGCTGAAACTGATACCTCTGAAAAGAGCTTGGGCACCCAGGAGGCTCCTATAACTTTGAGAAAAAGCAAGGTGGAAAGAGCCTACATACCAGCAGGGACACTGCAGGGAGATTTATGTGTCTCTTTCTGAGTACTAGGTGGGAGAAAATTTGCCTTTCAGCATATAGGATGGTATTCATTTATATCCATCTCTCCATACATGCTTGGGATTCCAAATCATACTACCTGTATAGTCTTAGGGCCTCCTAAGATGAAAAATGAATAGATTCTAGGTTGGTGTAGAAGCAATGAACTACTCTTGAGAGCTAAATAGACCCTTGACTCAGGCCATTTGCTATTTGCATAAAAAGAGCCCCACTGGAATTGAACTAAAGGAAACAAAATTACAATGAGAAAATCAGCCACCAAAAACTAAGACTCAATAGGCAAAAGGTATAGCAAGGCTGGAGTCTGAGGAGCTTCCAAAAACAGAGCTATTAAATGCAGGCCATGAAATAAGTACACTAGTCTCTGTAAGAAGAATAGCAAATCACACCAAACCCTCTCTATAGTGTAATTTTTCCTACACACACACACACACACACACACACACACACACACACACACACACACACACGTACGGTAATGTTAAATTTGCAAATTAGGAACAGTATGTAGTAACTAAAAGTGATAATTAAGTAGAATAATTACAACAATATTCTAAGATAAAATTTACCTTTTCACTCAATGCAAACACTTCACAGCATCTTTTGTTCACCTGTGGTGCTCTTGCATTATCTTACCATTATTAAAAATCATTTCTACCTGAACAAAAGTAACGTGTTACAGTGAAAATCCATTTGATGATTAGTTACTAAGTAATAGATGGGTGGGTAGTCTATACAGGGTGGATATTCTGGACAAAAGTACAAGGGTTCATTATGAAAAATCAGAATAGCATGCAGTTGGAAACTTACAGGTTTTTAATTTCTGGAATTTTCCAGAAATTTCTTTTCAGACCAGTGTTGACAGTGGATAACTGAAACCATAGAAACTAAACTGTGGATAAGACTACAGCATACTTAAAAAAATCATCAAGGACACAATAGAAGGAAGTGAGACTACAGGAAAATACTGAAGTAGAAGAGCCAAGGTGAACTTGCAGAAAGGATAAAGCAATCATTGGAATATAAAATAAGAGGGCAGGGCAGAAGCACAATAGGGAGATGCCCAGTAACCCAAGCAACATCAAATGCTTGCCATAAATAGATGCTTAGAATTTCCAGGGCTCTTTCTTTTCTTCTTAAAAAATTTATTCTCCTCTCATATGTTACCTCTCTACTAAAATTTCCCCTCCCTTCTTCCCTTCCAGTCCCCCTTCTACCTCCCTGCCATCCATTCCTCCTTCATTTCCCTTCAGAAAAGTGTAGGCCTACCAGGGATTATCAAACAAACATGGCATATCAAGTTGCAGTAAGACTAGGTACTTTCCCTCAAATTAAAGCTGGATGAGGCAACCCAGCAGGAGGAAAAGGGTTTCCAAAGCAGGCGAACGAGTCAGGGACAGCTCCTGTTCCTACTGTTAGGAATTCCACAATAAGACCAAACTACACAACTGTAACATATATACAAAGGGCCCAGGTCAGCCCATGCAGGCTCTGTGGTTGTTGGTTCAGCCTCACAGAGGCCACGTTAGTTGTTTCTGAAGGTTTTCTTGTGGTGTCCTTGACCCCTTTGGTTCCTACAATCTTTTCTCTCCCTCTTCTGCTGGGTTCCCCAAACTCCATTGGCTATTGGTCTCTGCATTTGTTTCCATCAGTTGCTGGGTGAAGCCTCTCTAACAACAATTATGCTAGGCTCCTATGAGTATAGCAGAATGTCATTAGGAATCATTTCATTGACTTTCTTTTCCCTGTCATTGTTTGTTTGTTTGTTCTTTTGCTTGTCCTAGGTCTCTGGCTCATCCAGGCTCTGATTCCTAGCCCTCCAGGCACTATCAGGAGTGGGCTTCTTCTTGTTCTTCTTGTAATATGAATCTCAAGCTCGACCAGTCATTGGTTGGTCACTCCCCAAATTTCTTGTAGGCAGGACAAATTGTAGGTTAAAGGTTTTGTGTCTGGCTTGGTGTCCTAATCTCTTGACTGAAAGTCTTGCTAATCCCCTTTCTTTGGTAAAATTCAGATATTTAGTTATAAATAAATGTAAAAACATCTATATTAATCTGTAGATCAGTAAATTAATTTTAGATTTTTGGAGCAGTTTGTATTCACAGTGTAGGCAGTTCCCATCCTCCATCCTCTTTTTTTTTTTTGCTCCTATAATAACCACGTCAACAACTGCCACCTGTTGCTGTCTGGTACTGGAGCTGTGTGCCTGTGGTTTAAGAGAGAGAGAGAGACCTGTACTGACAACATTAGCACTCCCAGCCCATCATTTATATTAGGGGTCTGGATAGTTTTATGTCAACTTGACACAAGCTAAAGTCATCTGAGAGGAGGGAGCCTTAATTAAGAAAATGCCTCCATAAGTTACAGCTGTAGTCAAATTTCTTTAGTGGTTGACGTGGGAGGACCCAGTCTATCACGGGTGGTGCCATCCCTGACCTGGTGATCCTGGGTTCTAAAGGAAGCAGACTGAGCAAGTCATGGGGAGCAATGCAGTAAGCAGCGCTCCTGGTCCCTGCAGCAGCTCCTGCCCTTCAGGTTTCTGCCCAGTTTGAGTTCCTGCCTTGACTTCCCTCAGTGATGACACTCACCTGGAAGTGTAAGCTGAAATAAACCCTTTCCTCTCCCAGTTGTCTTGGTCATGGTATTTCATCGCAGCAATAGAAACTTTAAGACCTAACACCTTCTGAGTTTAACAAATATATAATGATGTGTGTCTACCACTGAAGGATTGGACACATCCTTTTATTGAAACGCCCATGTGTTCTGCCTATTCACTCTCCTGGCAACCACAGATATGTATATCTTATTGTCATCATCATTACAGGTATTTTCTTTGCAAGAACAACAACAAAGAATGTTAGGATCATACAGCACCTCCCTTTTCAGTTTGGCTTCTTTCATTTGGCGACATGTACTGGAGGCTCCTCTGTGCCTTCCGTGGCTTGCTGACTCATTTACTTATTTATTTACTTACTTTGAGACGGAGGTTCTCTGTGAATCCCTGGCTATACTCCAACTCACTCTGTAGATCAGGCTGGCCTCGAACTTAGATATCTGCCTACCCCTGTCTCCCAAGTGCTGAGATTAAAGGTATGTGCCACCACCATTTTTTAGGTCTCCCCCCAATACATCTCAACTGCAGTTTCCCCTCTCTCCACTCTTCCCAGCCCCCCTTGCCTCCCCTCCAGATCCACTTTTTTCCTGGTGCCCTTCAGAAAAGACCAGGCCTCCCAGGAATATCCACTGAACATGGCATTACAAGATACACTAAGTCAAGGCACAAACCCTCATATCAAGGCCAGAGGAGGTAAGGAATCTACAAGGGTGACCCTAGCAAGGAATCCTAATGATGGGAGATTTGGAGCCTGGACCAGCTATCCTCTGTAACCAGGCAGGGCTTCCAGAGCTTGGACTGGGACACCAACCCAGCCACAAAACCTTCTACCTATAATCTATCCTACCTACAAGACATAGTAGAGCAATGGAATCCCAGACCTTGTGGGAGTGGCCAACTAATGAAGGTCTAATTTGAGGTTGTCACCTCAAGAGGGAGGCTTTCAGATCTTAACAACACTAACCGAATTTACCACAATATCCATTCACTGACTTACTGAAGGGCATCTTTGTTGCTTCTGAGTTCTGGCAATTTCATCAGCTGTTGAAAACATGAAAGCGTAGGTGTGTGTGTGTGTGTGTGTGTGTGTGTGTGTGTGTGTGTGTGTGTGTGTGTGTGTGTTTTCAATTCATTTGGATAAATAGCAAAGAGCACAATTGCTAGATCATTTGTAAGAATGTGTTTTCTTTCGTAAGAACCTGCCAAACTGTTTTCCCAAGTGGCTGTGTATGTCACATAACCATTGGCAGGGGATGGGAATTCCCAGCATTCCATGTCCTCACCAGCACTTCTGGGTGTTGATGTAGTGGATTTTGGCTATGCTAAGTATGCAGAGGCATCTTGATAATTTTTGCTTCTAAGTTAAATACATTAAACTTAAACATGTTTAAACTTGTTAAACGTTAAACATGTAACAGTGTGATTTTTGTTTTGTTTATTTACCATTTCATTTTATTGCGACACTCTCTTACTTTGATGACCTGGATCTCTTATTCCACCCCAAAAGAGTGCTGTCTTAAGACTATGTGCAGCCTAGAACTCTGGAACAATGTTTAGGCTTTGGGTTTAAAAAACCTGAACTCAACTAATGGAAGCTGCATCTATCAAATCTGAATCACATCCCTTTTTATTTTAAGAGTGTTATTGACAAGATTAAACAGATCTTTGTCACAGTATCTCATAAGCTGCAAGACTCAGTATGAGGCTATGAGATTGCTATTATGATATATCTATATAAGGTTGCGACTAATTACAGACTTCCAGGGTCATTTCTCACACATTGATTTGGTTTTTCTTGGGAAGTCTCTAAGCCAAGTGAACAGCTCTCTAATGGCAAGCTTTTTTTTTAACCTTTTAAAAAACCTGGCCAAATGGTACTTTAATGCCCTCAACAGTTTTCTTGTGTATGTATTATGTGAGTGTTGTATGCATGTGCATGTTTGTGTCTGTACACATGTGTGTATATTTGCACATGTCTATTTGTGTGTGGAGATTAGAGGTGGACATTGGGTGTTGGGTATCTTTCTCTCCTGCTCTCTATCTTATTTCTGACCCATGGTCTCTCGCCTATCCTCGAGCTCACCGATTCAGCAAGATGAGATAGCTAGTGATCTACAGGGATCCTCCTGCCCCTACCTCCTCTGCACTAAGATAACAGGTGTGAAATACAACACTTTGGTTTTTTTATGTGGGTGTTGGGAATCTGAACTTAGGTTCTCACACTTGCATAGCAAACACTTTACCAACTGAGCCATATATTATATATTTGTGTATGTGATTTGGGGCAGGGTGATGTGAGGTAAAATCTTTCTATAGAATGATAGTATATCAAAATCCATTTTTTTTTTTAAATCAAAGCTGGGCTTAGGGAAGGAAAAGTCTCCATATCTGCACTCCCAGAACTTCTAGGTGTGCATATTTAAGGGCTCTCATGTTTGCTACATATTTGCATAGTCAAAAAAGTCCTTCAGGTAGGAGTGCCATTTTTGCTTTGCTGTATTAGACTGCTGGTCTTTTCTTATTGAATATGCTCTTTATGTATTCAATGATTATGTCTTTATTTGAGATATAATTTACATTTTTTTCCAACCTTGTAACTCATCTTTCACCTTACTATTTCAAAGATTTAGAGATTTTAAAGAATGTGGTTAATAATAGAGTCAAAACTCTGATGTAGCCTGGATATGGTGGTGTATGTGCTTAGACTCAACATTCTGGAGACAGAGAAAGGCAGACCTCTGTGGGTTTCAGGCCAGCCTGGTGTATATACAAATTCTAGGCTATCCTTAGTTACATGACAAGACCCTGTCTCAAAGAAAAGCAAAACAAAAAAACAACCGCCAGATTTTTATGGCAAATGGAAACAATATTACTATCATTCTAGGTGCTTATCAAACAGATTATAAATTATTATTTATGCACAAAAAGTAATTAATATGCAGATGCTAGGCTTTATTGTTATAAATACAAATAATTTAAGAAATAATTAGATAGCTTATTTTTCTGATAAATATCTTATTAGCTAAAGTTATTTGACATGTTAACTTATTAATTAGAGTGATAGACTGGAAACTCGAACATCTTCAATGCTTTAACATTGAATTGTGGTATTGGAATCTGATCTATTAAATACATATATACATATGAAAATCTCTCTGGTTTTTGTGCTACCCTTATTTTCTCATACACATTCTTCTGAAACTCTTATGGCTTTATTTTGGTGAAAGACATGAGCCCTGCATCCTCTTTATTCTGTGAACCTTTTTTGGATCTAGATAAATTTCTTTTGTTTCTCCTTCTCTGGTGTGCTCCTATAGGTCTCTGACATCTATCTGCCTCTTTTCTTTCCAGAAACCTCAGTGATTTCTCTGACTCCTCAGTAAATCTAGTGGGAAAGGCACGTGTATTATTCCTCTATCTGCAGCAGTCTCTTGAGAATCTTTTTCCAACAGAGGCCCAGTGCCTCTATTAATACATCAGAAGGATTTAGTGGCTGATATGGAGTCAGTCATAGATGCATTTCAAAGCCAAACTTATTAGACAACCAGAGGCAACTCCTGAAAGTCTACTCACCAGTAAATTTGAGGCCTGGGAGCTTGGGTTGGCAGAGCCAAAAGAGAGAGAGGCAGAGGGTGAAATTTCTTGGGTTCCACAGGGGTTGTTGCGATATAACTAGTGAAAACAGGTCCCAGTTGTGAGGCATAATTGATCTGTTTTGTACAGTGGCTCTTACAGTGTTATCTGAGTGAGAACTGCTCGGTCTGAGCTTTCCTATCTCCCCTTTGCTGCCTGTACTTTACTCCCTTCATTCCCAGAGTTTTCTTGGCAGTTTGGATGCAGTCGTGGTGGCAGAAGTTCCTACTACCTGGCGCCATCTGTTAGGTGTCTTGCCTTTGATAGATCATATCAACTTTGACTTCTGTGGGTGACTTCTCACCTTGTGAACACACAGGCATACTGATCATGAATAGCCCAAGGACCTCACTAAATCATGCATATTAATTCAGAACTACAATTGCCTTCTAACCTTTTCTTTACATGGGGGAGAAGAAACTATTTTTATTTTATTTAACAAGTTAACAAGATTCCCAAAGTGATCACTCCAGCAAGGTTTCCTGTCTACAAGGAACAAAGGGTAAGGCCCAGGCCCAAGAGCGCAGTATAATACAACTTGGATATCTACTAGGTTCTAAAATAGACCTTTATAATGATTGCTTTAAATGCTCTTATTTTGCTGATTAGAAACAAAAATAGAAGAGTTAAACACTGAAGGTCACAGAGCAAGTGGCCGAGACACAGCTGGATCTCAGGTCTTTTGACTTGAGTTTCTTTGTTCTAATGATAGATCATGCATGGATTGTTTCTTGAAAGTCAAGATTGAAGGCTACCTAGTGGTTGACACAAAAATACCAGACCAGCGTGGGTTGGATGGAGAGGGGATGAAGGTAGCTTTTCCTCTTTATTATTAACAGAACTCTAAGCTACATGATCATGATGTAGCTCTTAACATTCCAAAGACTCCTTTGCAGATAATCTGACCATGTAATGTAAGTCTGGCTAATAAGATGAAAGTAAATGTTGCTAGCTAAAACTACCAAGAAGGTTCCTGTCTTAATATATTGTGACAAAAGCAACTTAAAGGAGAAAGGGTTCATTTGGCTCACACTTTTAGGTTGTAGTCCATCATGGAAGAGAAATCACAGCAGCAGGATCTGAGAGATCTGATCACATTGCATCCACAGTCCAGAGCAGACAGAAATGAATAGTACATGCCAGGGCTCAGCTACCATTATCCTTTTATTCAGTCCAGGATCCTGAGCTCAGGGAGTGGCACCACCCACAGGGAGCAGTGCCCCCACATCATTAATGTAATTAGAATAATTCCTCACAGACATTCTAACAGGCCCATCTCCCAGGTGATTATGGGTTGAATCAGTTGACAATTACACATTAATAATCACAGTTCTCTTCCAGCAAGTGAGACCCAATGAATGTGGTGTATTCTCGTTCACTCTTTTTTGCCTAGGATTTGGATGCCGTATGACCATTAACCCAAAGGAACTGAACAACTTCTACATGTGTGACCTGACAAATTGTCACTAACCACCTCTTTTATGACTAGCTTAAATTGTTAGGAGTTGGGCTTTATCTTACTCATAGTTATATTCCTGTGATATAATAGACAAATCTGTGTAGACATGATTTTCTGGGAAGTGCCCCTTTACATTATTAAATAGTATGAAATACATTAGCAAACATTATCAGAGGGCAGAACTATCGCCACTACCTAAGGATTTTTCACATCAACATAAGAGCTATAGAACCCTGTAAGTTGCATATTTTTAAACATTTGTTTATGGATCACTTCATAATTAACATCAAAGAAATATGAGTTGTTCCATATTTTTGCTGATTGAGAACAACAGAAAGAACAAACTTGAAAGTATCATGTTCAAGAAGATACTAATATTATTAATTAGTTACCACCTTTTAATTAGACATGGAACTCAAATGTTATGTGACCAGCCAAACACTAGGCACCTGACCTCCCCAGCTGAGGAGACTTGAATGGATTTATTTCTGATCTTGTACATTTATTTCCATGAAACATCAAGTATCTTTTCATTTCGGCTAAAAAATCCTTCTAGATTTTCATTTTAAAAATTTAAATACATTTCCATTTTTAAATTCTTTTCTTGGCAAGAGGGAGAACTGGGGATTGAACCTAGGGCCTTTGCGTGCCAGACCAACACTCAACTACTGAGCCACGTCTCCAGCCCTAAAAGTCCCTCTATCCTCTTAGACACTCAGCTTTCTATTTCTAGAGGTCTTATCCTCCAACTCCAGCATTGAATCGGCTGTCAAATCTTATGTGCATGGGACATGTAGAGAAGTGACCAAAAGTGGACTTACCCAGTTGTTCTCTGTGACCTCAATTGCATATGCTCTTTGCTCTTGACCACTCATTAGTTGCTCATGTGGAAAATGTCAATTTGTATGATGGTGACATTTGAGGCTTATGCGATTGCTTTGATGTATTAGTTTTGGAGACCAAGCAGCCAATTACAGCCAACAGACCACTTTTAATTGGGGCACAGAGGTAATAGGACTTTCCGTTGCTATAGTTGCAGAGGCTCTTATGTGGTCAGCTTCCTAAAGCTGGATTTATTTTCAGATGTTAGATACTTCTGACAGTGAGCCCCGGTGGCTGGGGGACATCTGCTGTTCTGGAAGGAGTGGAGTACAGACTGTAGCTCAGCAGAATCTGCCTGTTAAGCAGAACATGTTCTGGAATGGTGCTGGCTCTCATCTGTTTACTTACATGTTCTTAAATTATGGGTGCCTAGCTAAAGAGGAGTTATTAACCTGTCCCTTAATGAATGTTTTAGCAATAGATTGTTGTTCTGAGTGGCAGGGGAGGAGGAAAGAAAAGGAAAGAAGACAAAGGGGACTTAAAAGCAGGGGATTGATTTCAGCACCTGGATCCCCCGAGGAATCTCCTAGAAATGACCAAAGGCACAAAAGGAGGGAGCCATCTGCACTGGCGACTAGGAATGATGGTATCTATGTAAGTGTCAGCAACCAGACAGTGCCTGATAATGCAGCTCAAAAGGACCAATCATATTCATTACTCATCTTATACTTAAATCGAGTTTACCTGGGAGGAGAGTAGGAGGAACTTTATCTGAATTCAGTGATCATTTCCTTCCGACAGAGGAGGGAGTCCCTTCTCTTGGCACTGTCTAGTCCCAGTGTGTGTGTGTGTGTGTGTGTGTGTGTGTGTGTGTGTGTGTGTGTGTGTTTATCATCTCAGAGACACTTCAGTACCTTCTAAATGATGACTTCTTATTTCTGCCTTGTATTGTGCCTGTTGTTCCCCTCTGGGCAGGATAAAAAAATACTTGCCATCCAAGATAGGGCACAGGCAGCCTGACAGAAAGGATTCTATCCAAGTTCAGCTTGGCAAAGCAATGGGTTTGATTAGGGCTACTGAGAAGCATAATGGGCCCAAAGAAATTAGAGCATGAGACAGTCCCACATACAACTATGGTTAGCTACACCCTGGGAAATTCTCTCCAGTCAATTGTTTACCCTTTCTGGTGTGTGTGTGTGTGTGTGTGTGTGTGTGTGTGTGTGTGTGTGTGTAACTTGTATAGGTATGTATGTGTAGGAGTATATTATATATGTCTACATGTGCTTATAGGCCAGAAGACAACTTCTGGTGTTGTTCCTCAAGTGCTATCTGCCTTGATTTATGAGACAGGGTCTTTCATTACTCTGGGACTTGTCAAGTAGACCCTGTTATTTGGCCAGTGAGCCCCAGGGATCCACCTTCCAGAGCTGGAACTGCATTTGTAGAATAATGAATACAAAGTGGAGGGCATGGGCTGTGAGAAGGAAGAAATGGGCTTGGAGATCTCCTTCAGAACAATGCCGCACCAGTAGCTCACTGGATAGGAAGGCAAATATTCTCTACCCATTTCCCAACACTTAGTAGCTTAAGGCTGTTGTTGGTAGGAGATGTCTCCCCTCATTTTCTTTTCCAGAGAGGCTCTACCTCTCACTGGTGACACCCAAGGGCATATGTGATAGCTGTCTGGTGCTGTGACAAAATAGCTGAGAAAAATCAATTTAAAATATTTGTTTTGGTTTACTTCAATCTATGGCCACTGGTCTCTGTTATTTTTGGGTTATGATCAGCCATAATATCATCATCATCATAGGGAGTGTTGGTTAGGACAAAGCTGGTCACTTCATGGTGAAAGAGAGACAGGATGGAGACAGAGAAGGAGAAGGGTAAGGAGAAGAAGGGGAAGAATAAGAAGGAAAAGGGACAAGGGGGAGGGGAGGAAGAAAGGGAAGAAGAAGAAAGCTTGAGGATTGCAAAGGTTATATGAAGTATACCTTTAAAATTGACTGTTCTGATGCATTCCCCAGTGCGATAGCGGTGAAACAATTTGGAGGGATAACCAATCTCTTTCCCTAATTTTAATTATTTTTGGTTTGTTTTACATCCCAATCAAAGTTTCATCTCCTTCCCATCTTTCAACCCCCTCCTCCTGACCCCACATCCACTCCTCCTCCTTTATTTTTCTTCCGATACAGGCAGGCTTGTCATGTATATCAGCCAGCCATGGTATATCAAGTTGCAGTGAGACTAAGTCTAGATGACACAGTGTGGTAGGAGGAATGGGTCCCCAAAGCAGGCAACACAGTCAGAGACAGTCCCTGCTCTCGCTGTTAGGAGTCTCACATGAAGACCAAGTTACACAACTGTAACATACATGCAGAGAGGTCATCATGCAGGCTACCTGGTTGTTGGTTCAGTCTCTGTGAGCCCCTTTGAGCCCAGGTTAGTTGGTTCTGTGTGTTTTCTTGTGGTGCCCTTGACACCTCTGGTTTCTAAATTCTCTCTCTTCAAACAGGATTCCATCAGGATTCCCCAAACTCTGCCTGATGTTTGGCTTTGGGTCTTTGCATCTGTTTTCATGAGTTGTTGAGTGGAGCCTCTCTGATGATAGTTGGACTAGGCATCAGTCTATGAGGATAGCAGAATATCATTAGGAACCATTTCATTGGATTTTTTTTTGTCATTTATGTTTGGTTCTATTCTAGGTCTCTGGGAACACCCTGCCTCTGGGTCCTGGCTGTCAGAGGTAAGCTGTCTCTCAGGGTATAGGTCTCCCACTATGCCAGTCATTAGTTGGTCACTCCCCCAATTTCTGTGATATTTTTACTCCAGCACTAATTGTAGGAAGGACAAACTGTAGGTTGAAGGGTTTGTGGTTGGTTTGGTTTCCCAGTCCTTCCCTTGGAAGTCTTGTGTGGTTATGGAAGATGGCCAATTCAGGCTCCACATTTCCTATTGTTAAGAGTCTTAGCTGGGGTTGCCATCATAGATTCTTGGGAATTTCCATTGCTCTTCATTTCTAGCTCATCCCAGAGATGCCCCCAGAGTCCAGTTGTCTCTCCCAGTACTCTCTCCTTCCACCCCTCCCCAATGTGATCCCTCCTGTTCCCATCCCCATTCTCCCTTCCAGGCCCCTCTCTCTTCTGCTGCAATGTCCATTCTACTTTCCTTCACAGTGAGATTCATACATATCCCCCCCCCATTCTACTCCACTTGAGCCCTCCTTGTACCTTAGCTTCTCTGAGTCTGTGCGTTGTAGCATGGTTTCCCTTTACTTCCGAGTACAAACCATGCTTGTCTCCTGGGTCTGGGTTACCTCACTCAGTATGATCTGTTCTGGTCCCATTCATCTGCTAGCAAATTTCCTGATAACATTGTTTTTAATAGCTAAGGAATATGTCATTGTGTAAATGTTCCACATTTTATTTATTCACTCCTCCTCAGTTGAGGGATATCTAAATTGTTTTCAGTTTCTGGCTATTATAAATAAAGCTTCTATGAACATAGTTGTGCAAGTATCCTTGTGGTATAGTAGAACATCCTTTGGGTCTATGCCCAGGGGCAGTATAGCTTGATCTTGAGGTAGATTGATTCCCAATTTTCTAAGAAACCACTACATTGATTTTCAAACTGGCTGTACAAATTTGTACTCCTAGTAGCAGTGGAGGAGTGTCCCCAGCATGAGCTGTCACGTGAGTTTTGATCTTAGCCATTCTGACATGGGTAAAATGGAATCTCAGAGTTGTTTTGATTTGTGTTTCCTCCAATGGCTAAGAATGTTGAACATTTCTTTAAGTGTTTCTCAGCTATTTGCAATTTTGTTGAGAATTCTGTTTAGATCTCTACCCCATTTTTAAAAATGAATTATTTGGTTTCTTTGATGTCTGGTTTCTTCAGTTCTTTATATATTTTGGAAATCAGCCTTCTGTCAGATGTGAGGTTGGTAAAGATGTTTTCCCATTCTGTGGTGTTCCCATTCTGTGGTGACAGTGTCATTTGCCTTACCAAAGTTTTTCCATTTCTTGAGTATCCATTTGTTAATTATTGATCTCAGTGCTTCCACAATCTGTATTCTTTTCAGAAAGCTGTCAACTGTGCCAATGTGTTCAGGGCTATTCCCCACTTTCTTTTCCAGTGGGCTCAATGTATCTGGTTTTGTGTTGGTATCTTTGGTCTATTTGTACTTGAGTTTTGTGCAGAGTGATAGATATGGATTTATTTGCATTCTTCTATATTCCAATATCTGGTTACATTAGCAGATGCTTTCTTTCTTTCTTTTCTTTCTTTCTTTCTTTCTTTCTTTCTTTCTTTCTTTCTTTCTTTCTTTTCCTTATTGTACAATTTTGGCTTCTTTGTCAAAAATCAAGTGTCCATAGGTGTGTGGATTTACTTCTGTGTCTTTGATTTAATCGATCAGCCTGTCTGTTTATTCCAACACTGTGGTGTTTTTATTACTGTAGGTCTATAGAACAGCTTGAAATCAATCAGGGACGGTGATACCTCTAGAAGTTCTTTTATTGTACAGGGTTTTTTTGAGCTATCTTGGGTTTTTTTTGTTTGTTTTTCCATATGAAGTTGAATATTTTTCTTTCAAGTTCTGTAAAAAATTGTGATGAGATTTTGATGGGGATTGCATTGAATCTGTTGATTTATTTTGGTAAGATGCCCATTCTTACTATGTTAATCCTGTTGGCCCATGAGCATTGGGAATCTTTCCATATTCTAATATCTTCAACTTATTATTTTTGAAGACTTGAAGTTCTTGTTGCACAGGTCTTTCACTTGCTTGATTACAGTTACACCAAGATATTTTATATTATTTGTGGCTATTGTGAATGGTGTTGTTTCCCTGATTTCTTTCTTAGCCTTTTTATAATTTGTATTTAGGAAGGCTACTGATTAATTATGAGTTAATTTGTTATCCAGCCACTTCACTGAAGGTGTTTATTATCTATAGGAGTTTCCTGGCAGTGTTTTTGGGTTTGCTTATGTATGCTATCATATCGTCTATGCATACTAATATTTTGATTTCTTTCCTTCCAATTTTGACCTTCTTAAGTTGTCTTTTTGCTCCAGTTAAACTTTCAAGTACTATGTCGAATAGATAGTGGACAGTCTTGTTTTGTTCCTGATTTTAGTGGAATTGCTTTAAGTTTCCCTTCAATTAATTTGATGTTGATAAGAAGCTATTGGCTTGCTATATATTACCTTTATTATGTATGCCTCTTGTGTTACTGATATCTCCAAGATTTTTATTGTGAAGAAGTGCTGCATTTTGTCAAATGTGTTTTCAGCATCTAGTGAGATGATCATGTATTTTCTTTTCATGTTGTTTATATGGTGGATTACACTGACAGATTTTCATATGTTCAACAACCCCTGCATCTTTGGAAGGAAGCCTACTTGGTCATGGCAGATGCTCTTTTTGATGTATTCTTGGATTTGGCTTGCCAGTATTTTGAGTCATAATATCTGTCAGTTCCATTATTTCTCTGTTTAGTTTCCATCTGGATGACCTATCCATTTGACAAAAGTGGGGTGTTGAAGTCTCCCACTATTAATTTGTGGGGTTTGGTATGTGATTTAAGCTTTAGAAATGTTTCTTTTACAAATGTGAGCACCCTTACATTTGGGAAAAAGATGTTCAGAACTGTATTTTTCCATTAATGAGTATGAAATGTCATTCTCCACCTCTTTTGATTAATTTTGGTTGCAAGTCTATTTTGTTAGATATCAGGATAGTTATACCAATTTGCTTCTTATGTTCATTTGATTGGAAAATCTTTTTCCAGCCCTTTACTTTGAGGTAACGTCTGTCTTTGTTCTTGAGGTGTGTTTCTTGTATGCAGCAGAAGAATGGATCCTGTTTACCTATTCATTCTATTACCCTGTGTCTTTTTATTGGTGAATTGAGTCAATTGATATTGAGAGATAGTAGTGATCACTGATTGTTAATTCCTGTTATTATGTTGTTGGTAGTGATGACAGTGTGTCTCTGTGTGTATGTTTTCCTTCTTTGGATATTTTTGGTGTGAGATTATTGTCTGTATTTTCATGGGTGTAAGTAACTTCTTTGGGTTGGAGTTTTTCTTCTAGTACCTTCTGTAGGGCTTGGTTTTTGTATAGATATTGTTTAAATTTGAGTTTGTCATAAAATATCTTATTTTCTCTATCTCTGCTGATTTAAAGTTTTCCTGGAATTATTAGTCTGGGTTGGCATCCATGGTCTCTAAGAGCCTACAAGACATCTATCCAGCACCTTCTGGCTTTTAGAGTCTCCATTAAGAAGTTGGGTGTAATTCTTATAGGCTGCCTTTATATGTTACTTGGCCTTTTTCCCTTGCTGCTTTAATATTCTTTCTTTGTTCTGTATGTTTAGTGCTTTGATTTGTGACTGGTGGATTTCCCTTTTTGATTCAAGTTATTTGGTGAGCTTCTTGTACCTTTATAGCCATGTCCTTCTTTAGGTTAGGGACATTTTCTTCTATGATTTGTTAAATACATTTTCTGAGTTTTGTATTGAGGTTCTTCTCCTTCTTTTAGTCCCATTATTCTTAAGTTTGGTAATTTCATGGTAGTTCAGATTCCCTAAGTGTTTTGTGTTAGGAGTTTTGTAGATTTAACATTTTCTTTGAAAGATGAATCTATTTCTTCTATTGTATCTTCAACACCTGAGATCCTCTCTTCCATCTCTTGTACTCTGTTGCTGATGCTTGTGTCTGTAGTTTCTGTTCACTTACCTAGATTTTCCATTTCCCAAATTCCCCTAGTTTGTGTTTTCTCTATTGCTTCTGTTTTAATTTTCATGTCACAAATAGTTTCCTTCACTTTTTTCTCTTGGCATTCTTAAGGGATTTGTTGATTTCCTCTAATATTTTGGTTGTCTTTTTCTAGATTTCTTTAAGGGCATTTTCCATTTCCTCTTATGGACCTCTATCATTTTCGTAAAATTGTTTTCAAGGTTTTTTCTTGTGCTGCAGCTGTGTTAGAATATTAAGGTATTGCTATCATAGGGCTCTGATGGTGTCATATTGCTCTGCATTGCTGTTGACTGTATTTTTTTTTCACTGGCAGTTAGGTATCTGGGTTTAGTTCTAGTCCCTTATTTCTGAGCTTGTCTCTGTTGGATGAGTGTTTTCTTCCTTGGTGTCAGTTTCCTCTTTTTTTTATTTTTTTTTTTGTCTTTATGACCTGGATTTCTGGCAGCTCATATGATTTCTGGTCTAGTTGATGGTGTGATCTCTGTCCAAGTGGGGAGTTGGTGGTTTGGCAGTTAGCTTGACTTTTGGTGCAGCAGACCATCTCTGTTCTGACTGGTGTGGCCTGCACCTGAACAGCTGGAGTCTGATCAAGCTCATGTGGCTTGTGCCTGTTCTGACTGGGGTAGCTTGCTCCTGAGTGATGGAAGTCCACTGGTGTTGGAGGCAGGGTTCAGCAGCAGGACCAGAGATGATCTGGCATGGTGCGAGCTGTGGGAAGGGTCTTGGGATACAGGTTTGTTCTCAGGGCAATCACTCACCAGTTCTAACTAGTATAGCATACATCTGAGTGGCAGAGGTCCTCTAGTGTTGACACATGGACCTAGCAGTGGGGCTACAGACACTGTGGGTAATAGCAAGGGTCTTGGAAGAGAGAATACAGGGAGGGAGGGTAGTTCCACTGGTAGGTGGGTCACTCATCAGTTATGGCTGGTGTGACCTGGCAACAATCACTTTCTTAAGTAATTAAAAAAAAAACCCACATTACGCGTGCACGTGAGTGTGTGCGAGTGTGTGTGTGTGTGTGTGTGTGTGTGTGTGTGTACACATGCACATGCACGTTCTTGCATATGGATGTCGGAGGACTATTTGTGGTAGTCTGTTCTCTTCTGTTTTGTGGGCTCTGGGGATTGAACTCAGTGTGTCAGGCTTGTATGGTAAGTGACTACTTGCTAAGCCATCCCTCCTACTCCCAACTACGTTCTGATTGGATTCTAGGTGTTCCATATATGCTTGGTACTGTAAACTTGGTAGAAAAAGAAACCTGTGTGTGGAGGCCCTGGAGGGATATAAACCACCATTGTCTGCCTTCTAAGTAGACCAGAGCTGTTCTCAACCTTGGTCAGAAAAGCTGCTTTTTGTGGTGGGTGACAGCGAATGCAGACATTTATAACTGATTAATGTGCAGAGAATAAGTGACTATGCATGTTTGGCCCTAAATAGGACATCTCTGTCACTCCCTCTAAAAGTCTGAGGATGTTGTGCAAGAAGGGAAAGAATGTAAAAACTGGGGGATGAGAAGAAGTGCTTTGAAACACCGCCTTCTGGATTTGACATGGTCACTGCAATCACCCCCCCCCCACACACACACGATGGGAGATGTTATTCTGTAAATATATTTCTCATACTGGTTAATTAATACAGCCCTGTTGGCCAATAGGAAACTAGATAGGCAGGGCTAGGAGACTAGGAGGAGGAAAGAGGAAGTAGTTAGGAGGAGTCAGGATGTAGAGCATGGAGAAAGAAGATGCTGGCGGCGGCTCCCCGATAAGATGACCATGTGGAAATACTTAGATAAGTAGAAATGGGTTAATAATTAAGACAGAGCTAGCCCATAAACAATAATGGTAATTGGCCAACAGGATTGTATCAAATACAGAGTCTCTGAGTGTTATTTGGGGCTGGCGCACCGGACCAGTGGCGGGCCAACTGGCGGGAAAACATACGCTACACACACACACACACACACACACACACACACACACACACACACACCTGCTATGGTTACCTGCATAAAAATTGAACAATATTGAGACCTTCATCATCCCATCACAGATACAGAAGAACTATGAAGCCCTAGCTTCATAGTTACTAGTCTTAGTAACTATTGAGATTTACCAGTTGCTGAGGAAGGAGGAGCCACTGCTAAGTTTCTCATATTCCATTAAATAACTCCCTACAGTCATGCAAACAACTCCAACTAAACTCAGTAGGTCACAAAAGACATGAAAGTAAGAGGGGGGTTAATCATGAAGAGGGGTCCACAGAGGGGGGGGTAAGAGATGATAATGGAGGTGTTAAATATGATCATGATTCATTGTGGAGATGTATGGGTTTGTAAAAAAGAAATAAATGTTTCTATTTTTCATGTCTCTCCTTGCTTGTAGTTAGCTAAGCATTTTGTTTGTTTCTAGGAAGCAAACAGGCAGACACCAGTTCAGTATTGGGAGAATCCATCTGGGTTTCAAAGAGGCTTTTAAAACTGGAGATTGATGGGTGACCACTGTGAGCTTCCATTTGCTGCATGTGTGCAGCCAAGTAGAACAGACAATACTTTTCTCTGTGGTAATTGTCCACTTTCTCCTTTGTTTATAATTTATTCTAAATAGCTGGAGGTTAGGGAATCTATAAATAGTCTCTTAAAGAGGGGAGAATAAACTAATACTTATAAAAGATTTATATTTCAGCATTTTGTATATAATTTGAACTTAACTGCACTTTTCCATCTGTTTTAAGGTCTAGATTCAATGGATCAAGATTCCATGAACAATTTGAAGTCCAAATTGCTCTCAAATGCTTCATAATTTTCTTGGGACTTAAGGTCTCTGAGCACTTTTTTTTTTTTTTAATCTGAAGAAGTTGAGTGAACTACCATGTCCCCTTTCAGGCATTATTCAAGTAGATTTGGGAATAGCTCTCCATAGTCTGCCTCAAATCCCAACCTCGTGTTATGAAGAGCTTTCATGTATGTGAAACAAACTTCATAGAAGGTTAGCATATTGGTCAGTGTTCTTCAGAGAAACAGAACCAATAAATACACAGATAATATAGATAAACAGGAAGATGTTTATCATGAGGCACTGGTCCACATGGACCCAAAAACCAAAAAGACTCATGACCTTCCATTATCACTCTGCAGCTGTAGGAAATTAATTTGTAATAGTTTCCAGCCCAAACCTCAGATTCCTAGAGTCATAGGAGCCAAGGTCATAGGTGCCAGTCTGAATCTTAAGTCCTGAGGGCTGGGGTCTAGAGATGTAAGTCCTGGACTAAGTTTAAATGTCCAAGAGCCACAAGCACCTACACTACTTGCTGAGCTGTGTGATGTATGTCAGATACCATCAACACTCCAGAGATGGAACTGGAGAGAAATTCATGGGTTGGATAGTTGACTCTGAAATGTTGGCTTCGTCTGACCAACAGAAGATCAACTCATTGAGTCTCCTGTCTCTATGAAAGACTGTCCATAACCAAAACAGAGCATGTGTGAGAGGAGCTCCCTTTTTAACATTTTAGTTATGTGTCACCAGATCAGGTACAACGGGATAGTGGAGAAGTTGACTCAGGGACAGATTGACAAATCTGGAAACTCTGAATGGAGCTGCACCTATGTTCTTGCACTAAGTGTTCTATGCACTAAGTTCTTGGTTCAACCTATGGAGGAGGGTTTCTCAACACCAACCCCTATCTCCTTTCTTCTGTGCATTGTAAACCTGGCAAGCTGGGTGTTGCTAATTGAATTTTTGAGTGCTTATGATGTTCTATCCCATAATCCCTATCATGCAGTGGAAGTAAAAAATGGATGTGTTATTGGGCACCTGAATCTTGGGAGACTTAAAGTTGAAAATAGTTCCTAAGCTTGGCATGGTGGCATATACCTTTAGTCCCAGCACTCAGGAGGCAGAGGCAGGCGGATCTCTGAGTTCAAGTTCAGCTTGGTCTACAGAGCTAATTTTAGGACAACAAAGACTACACAGAGAAATCCTATCTTGAAAAATCCAGAGAGAGAGAGAGAGAGAGAGAGAGAGAGAGAGAGAGAGAGAGAGAGAGAGAGAGAGAGAGAGAGAGAGATCCTAGTTAACTGCAGGAGAACTTACAGGAGGAAGCTTGTAAGAAGTAAGATTGTTTGGCTAGAATAAGAGCATGGTTCCTTTCCTAGCTGTTTCTTCAATATATATGGCCAGATTCTTGGTCTTAAGCTGTGCCTGGTAACACACATCTGTAATCCTAACATTCGGGAGACTTATGAATTAGAGATCAATAAGGGATACACAGCGAGTTCCAGGTAACTATGGGCTATGAAGTGAGGCACTGTCTTAAACCTATCTCCTAAATTCTTGTTGCCAGCCTTAGTTTTATTTGCAATTCATAAGAGAGACCTGGGCCATTCCAGATCTGACATTTTCTAATTCTCCCACAAGTTCTGGAGACAGAGATCCTTGTCCACTCTTGACTTGACTGAAAGGCTTGGTACGGCTGTGTTACATAGAGACTGTCTGTCTGTCTGTCTGTCTGTCTATCTTGGCTAATTCTTAGTTCTGGCCTTTTTTTCTGCTGATGGACTTCTTGTCTCTCTGCTGGAATCACCATCCATTTATTTCTCCCCAGCTCTTCCTTCTTTGTCCTTCTATTGACCAATGGTATAGAAACAGATCCATGGAAAGTAACAGAGTTGCTTGTAGCTAATGAAGGTTCTGCTAAATCGCTGTGATGTCCTTAAGCTATGTACCTATGGGAATATTGATTTTGATTTTATTTTCTCCGTTTGTTTAAGTCTTAATTGAACAGCAGGGTAGCCATGATTACCACAGGCTCACCCCTATTCAGTCCCAAACACAGTTTCCTGAAGTTTCTACTCAATCAATACTACCTACTTTCAATGAGAAGAGAAAGGTTACGAATTTTATATATAAAAGTGGGTATTGAAAAATTCCTCTGGTCAGCTTTGGGTCAGCATTCCATTCATAGTACTTTATGAGAGCAATTCTTTCAGAGAGAGATTCTTTTTTTTCCAGCCATGAAGTGACTTTCAGAAGCTATGGGGGCAAGTGGGATGTCACTTGGAAAATTCTTCTTTGTGTAAAAATCTGGTGTGGGTTTGAAAAGGCAGCCAGACCTGTTCATGTTTAGCTGGGTTTGGAGGGGAGAAGGGTCTGGTAGGAATGTGATCCTATGGACACTTAGGAGGAACTGCTGGATACCTGGAGGGAACCTACTCACTGCTTCCTTCTCAGTTTTTTTTTTTTTTTTTTTTACTACTAGTCTCTATACTGGTTATAAAAACTTTACTTCATTTCATTTACCCAGTAACTGCTACATACATACTACAAGTGACTTTCCTGTGCCAGAGAGCTTAATTTCTACAACCCGATTACTCTCTTGGTACACTGGGACCACTTTATTTTATTTTATTTTATTTTTCAGAGAGATGTGCTAATCCGGTCCCTTTAAGAAGCAGGAAGCAAGAAGAGCTCACCAGGGCAAATGGGAATGGGAGGAAATAAGAAGGCTGAGTGAGTCAACAGTCTGTGGTGTGGTTCTGGCCCTCAGATGAAGTCCCAAGGAAGGAAAGAAGGAAGGGAGGAAGGGAGGAAGGAAGGGAGGAAGGAAGAAAGGGACAGAAGGAAACAAGGAAGGGTGTCATGCCTAAAAAGAACCTGCCAGTGGGGAATCCAGAACCAAAGTATCCCTCACTGTGAGCCCTGCCCCAGCAGTAAACAGGACCCCTGCTATGTTCAGTCAGAGTGGGAGCCTGCACAGGATGTGTGACTGTGGGAACATAGCAGTAGATTTCAGAGTGTAGCATCAGGGCTCTGGGTCAGTTAGTCTCCCAACAGGAAAGGGTCGAGAGCCAAGGCCTTGAACCAAATGTCTGTTTTGCCTATGATCCAGGTCATTATAAGCAAGCCAAGTAATTTCTCTCAGTCTTCTTTCTTCTCATTTTTTAAAGGAAGACAATTCATCCCCCCCCCAAACCATACAGTGGGATATGTTATGCAATGCTTATAAAATTGCTTTGAACAGTGCTTGGCACATAGGGAAATCTTGGTGAATACTAATTTGTACTAGGCTTCGTTACATCAGTGGTTCAAGCTTTAATTTTTCAAATAAAGTATTTTTTAAATTTAATTATGAAAAACAGAGGAGAGTGGAGTGTTACTGCAGGTTTTTTCCCGCTGGCGCCAGCCTGCTAGCCTGCTACCCGCCTGCCGCCAGTCTGGGCCCAAAGCTGTACCAGACCCAAATAACACTCAGAGACTCTGATTAGATACAATCCTGTTGGCCAGTTACCATTATTGTTTATGGGCTAGCTCTGTCTTAATTATTAACCCATTTCTACTTATCTAAGTATTTTCACGTGGCTCATCTTATCCGGGAGCCGCGGCTGGCGTCTTCTTCCTCCATGCCCTACATCTTGACCCCTCCTTCTACTTCCTCTTTCCTCTTCCTAGTCTCCTAGCCCCACCTATCTTGTTTCCTATTGGCCACCAGGGCTTTATTAACCAGTATGAGAAACATATATACAGAATAACATCTCCCATCAGTGGAGCTTTCTAGCTTAAGAGGAACAGGAAGTCTTATTTGGTTTCCATATATCTACCCCGACACCTAGGAGCATTTCTGGGGTAACCTAGGAACTGAATGAAGTATAAGGATGACTCACAGCACACATATTTTGTATTTGTATATATTTAAATTTTTATGATCATTTCAAATATTAATATGCAGTAAGACACTTTAGAGATATATAGTTTTATATATAGTTTTATATATAATCCTAACATATGTACAGGATTGCTTGAGTTTTTGAGGCAGGATATCACTATGTTGCCCAGGCTAACCTCAAACTTGTACACTCAAGAGATTCTCCTGCCTCAGCCTCCAGAGTAGCTGGGGTTATAGGTACATACCACTATACCTCACTGAGAATTTGTGTAACTATTACTATAATGGAAATACAGTTATTCCTGTATGGTCACACCCTCCCTGCTTCTAGCCCTGGCAACAACCCATCTATTCTTTCCACCATAGTTTTTGTCTTCCTGAAATAAATGGAGTCATTCAGTCCTCTGGGACTGGTTTCTTTCATTCAGCATGATGCCTTTAGTCTGTCCAAGATTATCTATCAACAACTGGTTCTTTTAATTGTCAAGTACTGTTCCACTGACTGGATAAACCACAGTTTGTGTAAATAACATTGGGCTCTTTCTATTCTAGAAGGTCACCTGGCATATAGTTGAGGATGATCAATAAACGCGAGCAGGTATTATGTGAAGTGTTAGTCTAATTAATCTTTATCAATAAAAATCAGGAGTCAGATATTTGGATAAAAACCTGAAAGATCAGAGAAGCAGGGAAACAGCTGCCAGTTGCTTCTTACCTCTTCCGTTCCTTTGTCAGAAAAGGATGAGATCCTCTCTCTGCTCCACCTTACTACTTCCTGTCTCCTTTCTCTACAGTCTTCCAAAACTCTATGGTTAGCTAGTGGCTAGTTCTGCCCTCTGACTCCAAGCAAGCTTTATTTGTCAGAACACAATCAAAATACCACACAATTATAGGGGCTAAGAATTGGGCTCTATGGTTGGTGTCCTCTTTGTTCTTCTTGACTCTATACTTTGGCTTTCTGTTACATTTCTTTTCCTTCTAAGTCATCAGTTGCAATGAGTCAAGTCCATTTTCTTTGGGCCTCAGTAACTAGTTAGGGGAGACATTCACCTAATATGGCTCTTCCTCATCACTTTCTTACTCTCTGGACAATTATTTCTCCCCAGTGTCAGCCCCCAAAACTCCCAAGTCAAAAGCAATGGCTTCAGATCAAACCTGTATCATTGACTGTCCTAGCACTGTAGCTCCCCAGCCTCAAGTTTTTCTCAGATTCCTGTACTTACTATTCCCTAGCCACTCATCTTTGCGGATACTTCTCAAGCATTTGAGCAATGCTGACCTCCTTCTTTATTTAACAAATTTATGATTATAGTCCCAAGCTGTTAAATATCCACCTTCACTAATAGTGCCATCATTAAGATATGTTTGAATAATGGAAGGACAACTGCCACTGCCACCGAAATTGGCCTCTAAGGATGGTAGAGATGCTTGTACTGAAGGCTGTCCATTCCACTGAGCCTGTGGAACAGGGTTTCCCCTTAGGGGGCTGGGGTACTGAAAGACCCTGTGACAAGAGAGGAGAGTTGGAAGTTCCTGGGGGTCTTTCCCAGAGGAAGGGACTCAGGAGGAACAAAGGAAGGAAAGTAAGAGAGAAGACCTCATGATGAGGGCACTAGGCTCAGGGCCACATAAGTTCACGTTGGCAGTGAAAGATCCTTAGGGAGGCGTTTTGGCTACTTTCCCAGTGTTTTCTAATTTGGGATCTTTAACACCAAGGGCACTCCTTCAGTGTCATCAGCAGCACAAACCAGAGTGACAGTTTATTACTTATGGGCCTTACGGTATGCATGGTATACCTGAGACCTTACACAGATGGTCAAGGAGCCTAGGCAGGGTAAAAGGAAAGCGAGAAGGAGGGACCCGTAGGCCTAGACCTGATTTGAGTACAGAACCATATCCCAAGTTTCCTGCAGAGTTCCTCCTGCAAGTTTAAAGCAAGCAGACAGGTAGGAGCTCCAGGTTGTACTCCATGTGGGGTGTGAGGGTCACCAGAGCTATTCAGGTAGGTCTCATCTAGTCGCCTATGGGGAGGTAGTCATTCCTTTATGGTGTACCCATTCCTTTATGGTGCTGAAAATATGAACTACGAAGTACCATTTGGTCTGCCCTCGGGGCTCTAAGTGGTTCAGAATAGATAGTCAGAGTCAAATGTGCTAAGACTGCTCTCCAGAGAAAGAGAATGTCTTAAATTGCCCATCTAGACTCCTCTTCTGTGCTTTCTGACCCCAGACCTCTTAGTGGCATCCATTACCTACTCTCTCAGCTTCTGAGAATAATTTCACCCTGGAAGAAGCGCAGGTTGGTTCTTATTTCTGTGCCAACAGAAGTGGGGCAAAATGAGTAGGCACTAGAAGGGGACATGCTGAATAAATTGAATTTATTGCAAAGAGGACTGTTCTTCATGCTTCTTATCACTCCCCCATCATCAAGGACCTGCTTCACATTGAAGAAAGATGAGGGATTTTGCAGACTGGACTGTGTGTTTTAGAAGTCATGTGTTGGAGTCCTGATCCCTCATCCTTAGATTGTGACTGTGTTGAAGACAGGACTTTAAAGAATTAATTCAGACTGAATAAGATAAAAAGGTGGGGCACTACTCAGTGGGATTAGTGTCCTTATAGGAGAAAGAAGTGGAATCAGGCATGCATGGACATGCACTAAGACAGAGGATATCTTCAGGTCACGATAAAAAAGTCCTGCTGGTATCTTGTCGTTGGGCTTTTAATCTCTGTGACAGTGAGAAGTGTGTTCTGCTGGTTAAACCACCCAGCCCGTGGCATTTCATTATGTCTTTTTTTTTTTTTTTTTGGACAATGAATACAAATGGTTAGGTGATCTCACTTTGGATCTCAAGAACCAGGGAGGACCAGGGAGGATGCAGCAGATGCTAGAGTACATTTCAGAACAAATGATGTCTCCATTACATATTAAATAGAGCATGGCAAAGAAGGGACAGCTGAGGTGCAGAGGCAAAGTGCTAAGATATGGTCCATGATTCAGCCAGGGCCTCCTGGGCTTGTGACCTTGGACAGCTATTTTCCTGAATACCAATGTTCTCCAGCAGTAACAAGGGAGCAGGAAGCCTTGATGACTGTTTCCGGAGCACTGTGGATATGATACCATATGTGGACTTTTTATTCCTTGGAAGGCCTGATGGATAGACTGGTAACTTGGTAAACTTCAGTTATCTCTTATCCAGGATCTGTTGGAATCACTTGATTGGTGGGCTAGAGATAATCAAAAACAAATGACTGTCACATTGAAAATGACCAACTTTGGAAGTGCCACTGTCACTTCTTACAGAAGAAAGATGCACTCTGAATGAAACCAAAGTTCCCCTTCTAAACCATGTGTGAGGCGATGCATCTGTTGTCACCAGGGATGGGTGTTTTGTCTGCTTTCATAAATATGGCTTCTTTGGGTAAAAACTTTTCCAAGAAGTAATTTGAAAAAAAAAAGATGTATCAAGATGTTTAAAAATAATTGTGTTGTTCTACACAGCAGTTCCATTTATAACAATTTATTCTAGGACGATAATTTGAAATGTAGAAAGCTGTAGGCTTAGCATGAGATGTTCCCTTGCAGCTTAACTAGCTATGGAATAAATTTGGAAAACTCCTGAATCCAGAGTGTCAGGAGTGTGGTTAAATAAGTTGTGGCACATTCATCTGACAAAAGATTATGGAATCACTAAACTATGTAAGCAAACTATCTATCAGTATATGAAAACAGCAGAACACAAACCAAACTGGAAGTGGATACAACACTGTGATTGGTTGAGATGGGATTTCTGACTTTTTTCCTTTGGCTTTATACTTCTGCTTTTGATAAACTTTCTATGGTTGAATATGGATTATATTTATAAGCTGGAGGACAAACAGGATGATATGTATGGTAATGTGTTAATAATGTCCTTACCTGTGGCCAGGAGACTATTTTGCCTACCATATGCTATACAGAAAATATGAAATGTAGTTCAAATGAAATAATGTATAAAACATTGATTTGATCACTATGTTCTGATTTGAGTAAAAGTTGTGTTGCTCCTATGAACCCTTTCATGAGGAACTTTCTGGTATGGCTCACAGACAAAAGGGGGTACTTTAGTTAGTTTATACATCGACAGCAAAGGACAGGAGGGGACATGAGCAGAATGGAAGGGGGGTAGGGCAAGGCAAGGAGTGGTAGACCTCCCATGCCCCCTCTGTGTTCACCACCCTTCAGGAAACCCCATGTAACCAGTTACTTGGAAGTTTCCTGATCTAGTCCTATTTGGGTTTCTAATAGAAGTTTCACAGCATGGGCAAAATTAGCAGGATCATTATTAATTGACCAATGATTAATTTGGATCAATTTAGCATCAAGCCCTTCTCTATTCCTTAGATGCCAAGAGTGGGGGTGGGAAACTAATCATTTCCAAGAGTGGGGGTGGGAAACTAATGATTTCCAAGAGCCAGAGAATTAGCCTCTTCCAGGCATGAGCTTCCTGGTTGGTTTTCCAATACAGAGTGGGCAGCCTTGAAACTGTGTACACACAAACAGTAACAATGGACTCAGCAGGCTGTATTTTTGTATCTATCTATCTATCTATCTATCTATCTATCTATCTATCTATCTCTATCTATCATCTATCTATCATCTATCTATCTATCATCTACCTATCTACATATACATGTAACAATAATTATCAAAGAGAAAGGCTATCAATTTGAGAGTGTTAAGACCTGGGATAGGTTGGACAGAGGAAAGAAAAGGGGGTCTGTGATGGATGTAATTATATCTTAATTAAAAATAAAAAACAAGCAAACAAGAATGTTGTTGAATAACCAAAGAGAGAAAAGAAGAAGAAGAATGGGATGGGACGGTAAGTTGCAACCTTCTAAATGCATGGCTGGCTTCCCTCACCACAAACTCCATCCTAATGCTACCAGGAGCCCATCAAAGTGGTGAATCTAGAACAAAAGGGTCTAGAACAAAAGAAAATTTCAAGTGATTTAGGGACATTGCCAGAAATTTGTATCAAAGACCAAATATTCAAAAAAAGATTGTTCTACCACCCCTATCAAATAAAAGTTTCAGCATGGATTGTGTGTCTGTTATCTGCCTGCCTCATCTGTGTATCTGTGTCTATCTCTAATTACATTTATTTCTATAAGTCCCCATATTGCAGACAGAATGTAACATTCTTGTGACTCTAAGATAGAGTGAACATTTGGGAAATGTTACATGATGCTAGAAATGTATACTGGTGCCATGCTAGTAACTCTGGATTCTGTTCTGAGAAAAGCAAAAAAAACCAAAAAAAAAAAAAAAAAAAAACCCAAAAAACCCCCCAAAAAACCAAAACCAACCAACCAACCAAACAACAACAAAAAACCCCAAAACAAAAAACAAAACAAAACAACAATAACAACAACAAAAGACCCTTACAACCATTATAAAAATTGTGCAGAGATCTCTCCTGCAGCTCAGTGTCTGGAGGGAGACACAGGTACTGTGTTCTGTCTGAGTGCTTAGCCTGTGGCTCTGTGACCTCAGGCAGCTCTGCAACCATGCTTTTTCATGCAATACCTGCTTTCTCTATGTGAGAATTCTCTTTCATCTCTAAACCTCTTTCTTCCCTGTTCTTTTTATAGCAGTTTAAGAAAAAGCCCCAGCCTTCACAAGCAGAGCACCTTGCAAGCCTGTCTCTAGGCACATCTGTCAAGTGGTTATTTTCAGTGATACCCCTCAGCTTATTCCTGGTTGTCACACTAGGGGGCTTCTCTTCCTGCTCCTCATCCTTTGAGGGGATGACTGTCCTTTCTACCGGGACAGAATCTGTGTCATAGCTTGAAAGCCTTGCTCCTTCTTCAAGAATATATTTTCCTAACAAAACAACAACACTTAAGCCTTAAGGTAGTTTAGGGAGTCAAGCCTGGTGATCAGGCTGTAGCTTGGAGGTGAAAGAGAATCTTAGTGCAGCATGCAACATTACAGTCCAGGCTGCTGTCTATGCCACTGCTGCCTGGATGGATCCCTCACAATGGTGTGAATGGGCATGAAGAGCGAGTGTGTGCTGTCTACGAGCAGAAACTCTAGTCCAGAATTCCTGTGATGTTACTGTCTACGTTGAGTAGTGAGTTGGTGGCGGCTTTTTAGGCTTGATGAGCACCAAGAGTGAGCAGATCCAAGGGATGCCTCTCTCCTCTTCCTCCCATTTCTCTTCCTCCTCCTCTTCTTCCCTCTCTTTCTTTCTCTGAGAAAACTCATTTGAAATGTTGTTGGAGAAGCAAATGCCCGCAGAAGGGAGACATCAACATAAATGTGCCTTTTGAGGTTGTTTTTTGGAACACAACCTTCTAGGTGCCAATCACATATATTTCCCATCTACTGTCACAACTTCACAAAAGCAAAAACAATGGGTACCTACCAAGTTCAGAGAAATACGTTAGATGCTTGAGGTCCAAAGATAAATAATCTCAACACAATGCCTGTCAAGGTGATCTCATTCAGGGTGATTACATGGCCTATAAATAGACAGAGGGCCCAGGAACACAAAGAAAGGGCATCTTCCAAAAGTCTTTTCGTTTTGGAAGTCTCGAGGTCACTGATGACCCAGGAGGGGGATCTTTTGCAGAGTGAGAAGAGGAGGTGTGTTCAATGGTTGAAATGAGAGGGCAATTGTAAATTACTCTTGAGAGCTTTGGCTATGCAAGTGCAGTTAGACTGTTTATTAGCTGGAGGGGCACCACTTTCCCAGCATGCTTTCATTTAAGCTTTTTAAAACCTGTCTATCAATGTGGAGAGAGACAACAATGAGAAGTACACTTTACAGCTTACAGGTCTGAGAGCATGCACAGACATCTGGGGCCACCTCCATAGAAGTGAGGGACTTAGGCAGGAAGGGAGAGAGGAGAGGGAGCAGCGAGTTAGACCTTGCCTGAGTCTGGATCCTTCTACCAATGGATTTCTTGAAGGCTTTAATTGAGGCTTGAAAACAAGCAGGCTTGAGTTTCCAGTTACACTGTGACTGAGAAATGTCACCACAGCCTATCTGCATTATCCACGTGGGATGTGAGGGCCAGCAGGGCCAGCCATTAGGCTTCATCTAGCACAGCTGCCTGTAGGAAGGTAAGTAGTCACTGGAGACAGTTGTGCTCACACTTTATTATGGTGTTATGAACACAAGCTATAGTCTACCACTTTGTCCTGACTGTGCAAGGCAATATTTATATTATTTCCATTTTTGATGCCGTGAATGATGATCTTAAGAACATTCATGGGCAAGTCTGTATGCATGTATATTTTACTTTTTCTTTACACAGTTAAAGGTGGAATGGCTAGATTGCTGGCAAATTCATGTTTTTACTTCTGAAGGAGCTTCCAAGTTGCTTGCTAACTGTGCTATTTTATACCCTAACAGCAATGCATGAGGGAATCTGGGTTTTCACATCTTCCCAACATTCATTATGGCCTGTCTTTTTTTATTATGGCCATTAGTGGGCATGGAATGCTGTCTCATTGTGTTTTTAATTTGCATTTCCCAAATGACTAATGCTTTTGAGCATTTTTATGTGCTTTACATTTTGAAAATTAAAGATATTCATTGTAGAAAATTAAAAATATCCAGTAAAAGTAAAGAAAAAAGCCTGCTGTTTCCACAATCTAAATATAAATACTGTTATTTTTGATATGGTGATTTTTCGTTTGTGTGTGTGTGTGTGTGTGTGTGTGTGTATGTGCATGCTGCGTACATGGATATTTGTAGATGTGTTTGGAAATGTGTGGGTACATAGGTTGATGTCAGATGTTTTCCTCAGTTACTATTCATCTTAGCTATTTAGGTAGGGTCTCTTTCTTGAACCCAGAGTTTAACAATTCAATTCAAATAGTCTGACTAGTTGGCTTGTTATAGGGAACCCCCTCTTTGTCTTTGACTCCCATCATGCTGTGATTTCAGGCACGTTCTCTGCAGCCCCCTGGAATTTACATGAGTGCTAGGGATCTGAGCTTCGGTTCTTATACTTGTGTGGCAAGTGTTTTACCTGCTGTGTCATCTTTTCAGCCTTGGTGATATATGCTGCTTTAAATGTCACATGTGGGCCAGAGAGATAGCTCAGTGGTTTGAACACTTTGCAGAGAAACTGAGTTTGATTCCCAGCACCTATATAGCTCACAATCATTTATATCCAATCCCAGGGGGATCTGATGCCTTCTTATGACCTTCCTGGGTGCTGGACAAATGGGCAAACGTGTTACACATATGTACATACAGGCAAAATACATATACATATAAATCAGGAAAAAGCCACATGTTTGCAATATACGTCTTCTTAAAAAGCAAACAAACAAAATTTAGGGTCTTCCTGTGTGTCTTGCTTTGAAAATGTTTTTCCCTCTGTATTTCCCGATAACTAAATTCTTTTCTGAAACTTTTTCTTCTGTGTAAGCATTCTAGTCATTCTTACAGATGAACTCTTCTGTGAATCCTGAAGGGCAAAGACGAAAGGCAGGGGTTCCTGAGGGTACTGGGGGAGGGGTTCCTGAGGGGACTAGGGGAGGGATTCTTGAGGGGGATGGGGGAGAGTTTCCGACCCCATCACTCTGTCTTGCTTCTGAAGATCAGTTTTCAAGCAGTTTTTTATGTGTTATTTTTAAATCAATAGCACACTGAAATTTAGAAGGTGTTGAAATGAGAGGAGATTTGGGCTGGGGGGGGGATGGTTGGAGGTTAAGAGCACCTGCTGCTCTTGCAGAGGACCCAAGTTTAGTTCTCAGCACCCATGTTTATAAACCACCTCTAACTCCAGCTCCTGTTGGATCTGATATCTCTGCCCTCAGTGGACACCTATATGCATGTGCAACTCCCACATATAATTACAAATAAAATTGAATCTTAAAAAGAGAGAAGGGAGGCTACTGGTACTAGAGTCTCAGCTGTGTTGTATATTAGACCATGTTTCCTCGTGTCCCTGCTTGGACCTGTTCTTCTTGTGTGTATGGTGACAATAGTGACAGGATCCACTGCTGCAGACTCAAGCATGTGTGTAATGACTATGTCTGCCTCAGCTTTGAGTTACTTAATTTTGCATCTGTATAACATCAAATTTGAAATGAAACAATTTAAAAAGAGCCTTTAAGTGAACATGGTAACAACCACGGTGTTTCTTGTAGGCTACACACACTAGCCAATGGTACAGTTCAAGGAGAAAAATCAGTTTATGTTCCCTCAATATACAGGTATGACGTGCAGTTTTGGATCAATTATCTTTAGTGTCATGAAAATTTCTGCAAAAGTGCTTTGCTGAGTGATTTGATAAAGAGAACTAGTTAAGAAAAGGCCACAGAAATGTTTAGATTCAGAAAAGACATTGAAAACGCTAGCTGTGGGGTCCCTAATGTAACATTTTGAGGACAATGAGTCCCAGAACCACCTGGTGTTTCTGCAGAATTCCTTTTCTTTTTGTATGTTATATAAAGATAATTTCATGCGTGAGTATACATGAAAGCCAGTGGTCAATCTTGAATGTTTTTTTTCATTTGTTTTTCACCTTGCTTTTGAGGCAGGGTCTCTCCCTGAGTCTGGAGCTTATAGATTTGCTTGTCTCTCTGTCTAACAAGCCTCAGGGTTCCTCTTGTCTCCACCTCCCCAGAGCTATGGTGACAAGGTCACACCACCATGTTTTTGGTGTAGGTCCTTGAGGATCAAATTCAGGTCCTCATGCTTTTACATCTAGCATTTAATGATTAAACCATTTCCCGGGGCCCCACAGCAAGATTTCATACATTTTTTTTTTCCCAAAGGAAATATTTACTTTCTAAAAGAAAGGTTTTAATTCTAACATGTATGTTTTGGCATGGAAGGCAATGAATTCTTCAATGTCTACTCAGGATTCTTTACATAGCATATTGGCACCTAAGCCATGGGTACCTTCTGGTTGCCTTTTCCTTATCTTCTTGAGACAGTTGTTCTACCAAGAGTCTGTGGACTGACTGTCTTATGTCTCTTATAAATATGTATTGCTTCTGTCATAGAAATCTTGCAGGTTTGCTGTTGTTACAATCAGTTTTCTTGCCAGCCTGGTCCCACAGCAGCGCCAGCCCTAAATAACACACAGAGATGCTGTATTAGATATAAAGCTGTTGGCCTATTATTAGCATTACTTATTGGCTAGGTCTTTCCTAAATATTAACCCATTTTTATTAATCTAAGTATCTCCATGTGGTCTTGGCTTACTAGAGAGAGGGTCTGGAGTTCTGCTCTCTTGGTCCTACATGTTGAATCTCTCACTACTTCCCCCTGAATTCTCCTTGTCTCCTAGTCCACCTATCTTGCTTTCCTATTGGCCAACAGGGCTTTATTCATTAACCAATAAGAGAAACATATTTACAGAATGACATCTCCCATCATGCTGTATTGGTGGGCACTGTATAAGACTTATTATTAGTGTTAATTATTGATAATACTGTGGTGTTAATGTTAGAAATGAGATTTTACAACATTTATCTCGTGTGCATTGGCATTTGTCTGTGCACTGCCTGTGTGCCTGGTACCCTTAGAGGCTAGAAGAGGGTTTTTCTATCCTGTGGAACAGAAGTTACAGACAGTGGTGAGCTATCATGTGGCTGGTGAGAATCAAATCTGCATCCTCTAGAACAGTAGTCAGTGCTCTTAACTATTGGGACATCTCTTATGGTTCTAGAATATTATGCTCAGTCACATTGCTGCATTTTGAATTGGTTACTATTGGTACTTACATTCAGGTAAATCTCAACTATTGCACTGCAGAATTCAGCAGGGCCATGCAAGTGCAGAACACAGACTGTGGTTTCAAAGCATCAAAAGAAACAATGCAATTATACTCTTTCCTAAAGGTTCACAAAACAGTGTAGGGGGAAATACTGCTTTCCAAAGTGCCCAGTAAATGGGCTAAATGCCCATCATCAGCCCTATGTGCTGTGCTCACCATGTGTCCTTTTCTCTGAGTACTCTTCTGAGACTGACTGCCTACCTTCTGAGAATCTGATCTTCCCTGGATGATGTATATTTCCAAGGTTATGTTTCCTGGCCACTGAGATGATTCTACAAGGCAAGGCATTTGCCTATCAAGACAGTGTTCAGTGAGTAGTCTTTTATTATTGTCTTAGGTGGTCAAGGCAAATTGGAAGACCCCTGCTTACTATGGGCAAAATGGTTTTCTGGTAGATTTTTCTAATGTGACAATATCTCATAATTAAAAGCAGAGGCCATTTAATTGATTCTCTTTCTTTTGGCCTTGTTTCTTCCTTTTGTTGTTTTTTGGCCTACATCCCACTTCCCTTTCCTTCTGTGATAAGTATATCGTTTCAATTTGCAATTTCAACACAGGACAAGGAATTTCCAAGTAAATCTGGGTTTAGTGAGACAAATTAAAATCCAATTAAAGAAATAGAAGAGTGAATGGTGGCATGTCTATGAGAGGTTGTTGAGGCTGGGGTGGGGATTGATTTGAACTCACAAAACAGCCAAAACTTATTCATGGGGGGGAAGGGGAACAAACTCTACTGTGAAGGCTTAGGAGGCAAAGCTGAAAATAGGGGTAATTATATGTGAGAGTCTGCAACCCACTTGGTAGAGAAGATGTGAAGAACAGGTTGCAAGGGAAATGCATTTGATTAAGATGCAGCTCAAGCTTGCTAAGAAGCCTGGATTGAAGAAAAGTAAAAAGCAAACTATAAAAGCTGCTATGTGACCTCACACGAGGGACAGAAGCAAATGTGCAAACACTGATACATTTTCATAGAGATTCTTAGGGGAATGAAAGTGAGTTTGACAACACTGCTCCAGACTTTGTCCTGTTTCAGACACTGTGCTAAGGGTTAGAGGTACAGGTGTGAAAAAGGTAAGTACAGTCTCTGTAGATCAGTGGCAGAGATGGCCAGCTGTATGGGGAAGAAGGCTGCTATGACAACGTGCCTTTGATGAGGTAGCTTATGGACAACTGGTAATTATTTCTCTTGGTTCTATAAGACAAAGCATGGTTAGCTTCTGGTCATAGACCATTGACTTCGTGCCATGTCCCCCAATGGTAGAAGCAATCCCTTTTAATACACTAATTTCATTAGTGAAGGTGAAGCCTTCCCTTTCTGAAGGCTCTGTCTTCTTATACCCTGACCCTAGAGCTTAGGATTTCAACATGTGCATTGGAAGGAAGGGGAAACAAATGTCCTGTCTGTAACAGTTGCCCCACTTTCCTATTTCCAGAGGGGTGAAGATGGGGGCTTCTTTCTGGTGAGCAGGTGGGCCCCTGTTATCTGTTGGGGAGTTGCCCAAAAATCTGAGAGGAGGAGGTTTGGATTATATAACATAATGTTTTAGACATACATACACACATAATATTTAATATAAAAATGCTATATAATTTAATATATATACAATTTTAATTTTGGTCATTAATTTTTTTGGCAACTACTTGCAAGTCCAGCCTCATGGTGAGGAGATGGTGTTTGTTCTACAGGTAGCTCTCTAAGCCTAGCTTGAGCTGTCTGGGATAAGCGGTGTCATTAAAGGATAAAGGATTATTTGAGTCGTGTTTGGGGGAAGCAGAATGACACCATGCTCTGTGCTAAAGAGTGACAGTGCCTTGAGCAAGGGATATGCTCCTATGACTCAAAAAACTCAGTGATTTCATATGGTAAAAAGAAAGACAGATCTTGGGATTATGGGAATGGCAGCTGTGCAGCTTCTTTGATGCACAACCTGGCACATGGGTATACTCTAGCTCAGTAGCTATGGCTCTTAGTTCACTTAGGCATGCATTGTCCACAGTATGAGAGGATGGATTCAGTTCATATATGTCCTACTCTGTGGCTAGTCATCCTCAGACCGAGAGGGGATTTGGAAAAGATCTGGTTACTGCAAAGACACTTTCTAGTCTTTGAAGTACTAAGAATACTTTCTCGCTGTATTTTAAATTGTGGTAAAATAAACACAACCTAAGCTCGGACACTGTAGGCATGTTTTTGTGCAATTCATGTTATTATCCGTTATTATCCAGCTGCTACCATTGTCCATCTTGAGAAAGTTTTCATCTACTCAAACAGAATTTCATTAATAACTCACCAAATACTAGCTTCCCCATTGTTTCTTCACCTTGACCTCTGGTGTTTGCCATTGTGCCTTCTTTTATGAGCCCAACTACTCCGAATACCTCCTATAAGTAGAACTAGCTATACAATATAATCCCATTTATAAAAAGCATCTAAACACTAGCTGTTCCACGTCACTTAGCACAATGTCCTCAGCGTATATCCATGTGTCCAGATTCTCTTCCCATTGTAGGACATTTTTATGTTCCATTGTATCAACATACTTCATTTGTTTATTTGTTTTCTCAGTGTTATTCAGATTTCTAGCAAAAATGCTGCTATGAGTACTCTCTTGTTTACTCTGGAAGAGACAGTCGAGAACATGGCCTTGCATGGCAGAACTTATGTTCATTCTATGTCACTCCATTTATAGGCTTGAGCTTAAGGGACCATCAGATATTTCACACCTTGATGACTCATTGTGTTCTAGGCACTGGACTTGGTGCTAGAGATACAACACCAAGATAGACCCTTTCTCTTAAAAAAATCAGCTTTGGTGGGGACAGGGCAGAGGAACAGCAAAAGTTTTTTTTTTTTTTGGATCTACATTTAGCCAGAGAAGCCACTGATTCTGTTTATTATTTTGGTCCCTGTGAGTGGAGAATTTCCCCCAAAAGAAGTAGATTTCATTCAAATGGGCATTTTAAGAAATGTGGACTTGAAAGAGGTTTTGGAGATTTGATCAATATCCCCTTTTGAATTTACAGACCACTCGAAGGAGGCAATGCTCTGACTTAGATAGCTCTAAGGTTGCGATCATTGACTTTGGGCACATCGTGTCTGGAGGTTCCCAGGACCAAAAGACAAAGAAGCTACCAAGGAGAGGACTCAATCCATTATGCTTCTATTCTCATATATACACACCAGTTTCCTGGAGGGAGGTGAGCTACAGAAAGTCCTTGAAGCTAACTGAGAGTCTGTTGACTGATTCTGCCTGAATGCTTCATGGCTGAGAGCAAGCCATCCAGCCTATTAAAAGTCGTATACCCTTTTTAATGTGGATGATAAAAGTTTAATTAAAGTGGTGATTAGAAACAGAATAATAATGACCACTAATAAAGTAGTTTATAGGGATCAATAGCTTTACAAAGAGCAACCCATTTGGTTCTGGAGGGCGGTTACAGGCAGTCCTAGAGCATGGGCTCTAGGCAGGGTAAAAGGATTAGGGGAAGGGTTTACTGGAATAGAGAGATAACATAAAAGGCAATTTATAATGTGTGACTTCGAGCAATGAGCTAGGGAAAATGGAAAGCTGCGATGTGGATAGAATTCGTTGTACCTTTGCATTATGAATGAGCTTTACAAGATTGCAGCTACAGCGCAGATTCCGTTACTTATGTAGGAGCAGTGCTATCTGCATTGTTTTCCTTTGCTGTTGTGGTCTATGTATCTTAGGATGAAGAGAAGCAGGCCAAATAAAACCATGTCTGAGAAAGCCTGTAGCAACTGGTGCCCATTAATCATGGTAATAATAACAAAGGCTTGGCGATAATAATAACAATAAGGACATAGCAATAATGAGCACCTACCGAGCACCAACCATGTTCATATTTCATCCTGATGATTTCTGACAGGGTAAATAGGATCACGTTCCCTCCCCCAGATTGTGTAGACTGAGAAACAGGATTAGAAAAGGAACTTGGAGATGTCCTAGAGGGTAAAATTATAATTTAGGATTAAAAAGGCAGTGAGGAATTTGGTTCAGGAGAAGGAGCAGGGATTTGTATAGCTGGAAAAACTTCAGAAAAATTCCTTTGACTTTTCCCATGCCTTCTCACTCAACTCCTATTATAAGTGCAGCATGGGTTATTAAAAAAGTGTCTGATTATGTGGAATTAGGAAAATGTAAGGTCAGAGGGTTGCTCTGATAATCATGGCAGATCTTAGGTACTTCAAGCCTCAGTATTGCTGTTATTAAAAGAGGACCACAATTTATCTCACGGGATTCTCATGAGGATTAGATGAGGTTTTAATAGGAAGCCATGTTCAAACGGATGGAACTTGAAGAAACCATCCTGAGTGAGGTAACTCAGTCACAAAAAGAGGAACATGGTATGTACTTACTCATATATTTTAGATTTAGAGCAAAGGATCACCAGCCTACAGTTCACACTGCCAGAGAAGCAAGGATACAAGGAGGACCCTAAGAGAGACATACATGGTCTCCCACAGAAGGGGAAAGGGACAAGATCTCCTGAGCATATTGGGAGTGAGATGGGGGCAGTGAGTGCAGAGGGAGTTAGGAGAAAGAGAAGGGGAGGAGAGGAGAACATGTGGGACCATGAAGATTGTGTCGGGAGACGAATAGACGCAAGCAAAGAGGGAGGGAGGGAGGGAGGGAGAGGGAGAGGGAGAGGGAGAGGGAGAGGGAGAGAGAGAGAGAGAGAGAGAGAGAGAGAGAGAGAGAGAGAGAGAGAGAGAGAGAGAGAGAGAGAGAGAGAGCATAATAGAGGAAGACATTATAGGTTTGAAGAGGAAGGTGACTCTAGAGAAATGTCTGGAGACCTACAAGGATGACCCCAACTAACAATCTGAGCAACAGTGGAAAGGCTACTTTAAATGCCTTCCCTGATAATGAGATTGACAACTAACTTATATGCCAGCCTATAACCTTCATGTAGTAGATGTTGGAAACAGAGGCAGACACTCACAGCTAAATACTGAGTTTAAACTCCTGGAATCCAGTTGCAGAGAGGGAGGAGTGATAAGCAAAGGGGTCAAAACCAGGCTACAGAAACCCACAGAGACAGCTGACCTGAACAAGGGGGAGTTCATGGACCCCCAGAATGATAGCTGGGAAATGATCATAGGACTGACTCAGACCCCCCTGAATGTGGGTCTCAGTTAGAATGCCTGGGCCGTCTAAGGGACCTCTGACAGTGAAACTAGGATGCATTCCTGGTGCACAAAAGGACTTTGGGAGCACATTCCCCATGGAGGGATACTCCCTTAGCCTAGAGGCAGGAGGGAGGGCCTAGACTCTATTCCAAATGACTTGACAGATTTTGATGATCCCTCCTGGAAAGCCTCACCCTCCCTGTGGAGTGGGTGGGGAATGGGATGGGAGGAGGGGTCCTGGGTCATGGGAGGATGGGAGGGAGAGGTAACTGGGATCCATATGAAAAATAATAAAAAATAATAAAAAACAAAAACCAAAAACACAAAATAGGAAGCCATGTTATCAAGTACCCAGTAGATAGATATTGCTTGAGAAATGCCATTTTCCCAAATTATTTTTTACCCCAACTGGAGTTGAGGGCTTATACCGCTACTAAGAACAGGGTTGACATCACAAGGTTGTGGTGACTAAAGCCTTAATGGCTTTAAAAAACCACAGGGAGAAGAGGACAACTGGTTACAGAGAGACCTGGGATGAGTCTGGCACTTGGAGTGAGCCAAATGTTGCTGGAAGGTCTAATAACATTGGCTCTGAGACTTAATCTTTGTTCTTAGCAGGCCATTATTCCTGATAACTTGCCCCAGGGAGTTTCCATGGAGAAGCAGAGACAATCACCCGGTTGAGGAGCACTGAGAAGAAGACGGAAGGTTAAGATCTTAGGATGGTAAGTAGAGACCTCTCTGTCTCCTATGGTGAAACAAAAAAACCAGGTAAGATTTGGATGAGATGCCAGGGTCCTGGGAGAATAGGGTCTTTGTTCTGCTACAAAGATGAATGACAAATTCACCTTTGTGTTCTGGTGTATAGAACCCCATAGGCACAGAGAAGGCAATCTGGTAGAAGGAAGTGGATAATGTTAGAACAGGGTACATGAAGAGGCAAGGGAGGGTAAGGTGCAAGGACCAAGTAGAAGAAGTTCCAGTCCTGAGCCAGGGCAGGATGCTTCTGCAGTGACTCTGACAAGATAATTTCCAAAGCTTAGCTGGAAGGGAGGGACACAGACAACACAAGGATGTCAATTTACAAATAAGACCGTGTGTGAGCGCAGTAAAGAGGCAGAGCAATGCAGACAAGACTGAGAAAGCATCCTAGGGAAGACAGCTCCATCCCTCTCACTGGTCAGGCACAAACCCTGAGAAAGACCTCTTCACAAACTTTCAAAAGCATTACTAGACCATGGACTCAGATTTCAGTTTGTCCATGTGCCATCCAGCACAAGCCATTGCTGTTCTTTGCTGGAATCCATCCCATAGCACTGGGATGAAAATCAAACTCAGGGTCTTGTATATTCTAGGCAAGTGCTCAACCACTGGCCTATGGCTCCAGCCCCTTACAGGATGCTTGCAACAGCCTCCTAATGAACCTTTTCATCACCATGTCTACTTCTGCCCTTCTGCTTCCATAAAGTAGCTAAAAGAGATTGTCCAAAGGAGATGTTAGGTCATAACAACTTTTCTGTTTAATGAGGTTGTTTCCATTTCAGAACACTACACACACACACACACACACACACACACACACACACACACACACACACACACACGTATGCATGCACACATGAACACTCCCCACACACACCTCTGTTCTGTTCTGATTCATGGCACGTTCCACCTCTCTAGTTCCCCTCTACTTCCTGTTCCTCATCCACACTGGTTTTCTTTATGATCCTCAAGTGTACCAAACGTTCTTTGCTGTCTTAGTTTGTTAGTGCTGGCTGTGCCTTCCTTCTCTGGCATACACTTCCTCAGATCTTCTCTTGGTTCTTTTCCTCACCATTCAGCTCTTGACTCAGATGTCACCTCCTTGGAGAGAGGCCCTTTTCTCTCAAGCCTGGCTGTGTCTTTCTCCAATCTACTTATTACACTATTTCATTTTTTTTGATTGCACTTAGTGCTTGAAAGTATTTTATTTATTCTATTTCACTTGTTTGGTTTCCCATCAGTAAAATATATGATCCTGGGGGCTTATATCCTTGGAATCTGTAATATTTATTACCTTGTACACACTAGGGGGTTCAGTAACTATGTGCAAAATGCATGAACAAAAGACCAAAGAACTTGTTTGCCCTCTCATGCAATATAAAATTCCCATTTACCTCGACCTCCTCCCCTTTACTCCCCATGTTGTTCCTGCCTCTTCTTTATTCGCTGAATATAAATTTCATAACCATTTAGACCACGGTATAGAATGGCTTGGGAGGAAACACTGTTTAATTCAGTAGTTTTTAAGAGTCCCCAGGTTCTAATTAGCATGGTGCATGGTGGTGATGCTAAATGAACTGAAATAGTCTTACCAGGTCAACCCCCAGCTTTGTAGGGCAGCCCAAAATAGAGCCTGTGCTCTTTTTGTCTTGAGCAGGGCAGTTCGCTGAGTCTCCAAAGGTATATGAAAGTTTAATAGACAAATAATGTGCTTGGTAGACTTGTGCACCGAGAGAGGCACTTGCTAGCTCTGTGGTATGGCTTCCGGATATTAAATTTTCCTCCAGGTGCACTTGGGGTCTGGATAGATGGTTTCAATTAGAGCTCAATTAGCATCAATCAAAGTGAACTCTAGGGGAAGTCAACTTATCCCAAGTGCCCCTGCCCCAGCTCTTCCCCAGCCCTCCCTTCTGTCTGGACAGTACTGAAGCAAAGCTCAAGTATTAAGAGCAGAGATGACAAAAAGATGCCTTTGAGTTAGTTCAGTGTGAGCAGGCACCGTTCATCCTCACATCCATTGCCATTTGGGGGACCTGCTGGCCCTTGCCATACTATCCAACTGTAACATGCATAGGAGATGACCCAGAGACTGATATTGGGGTTCAAACTTCAAGCTGAAGATCAGAGAAGCAGAGCAGTCAAGCCACTAGCTCTTACCTCTATGTCAGGCTCTCATCAAGCCTCAGATTACTGCCTCTCTTCAATGTGGCTAGAGAATGAATGCCAGCTCTGAGACCCTGTTCCTGTCTTAAATTCCTCTCATGAGTCGAGTCCTGGGGTAAAAGGTGTGAGCTCTGCTACTCTCTTAGACTGATTCAATCTTGTGTAGCCCTGTGTGGCCTTGAACTCAGTCCATCTGCCTTTGTCTCCTGAGTCCTGGGATTAGAGGTGTTGACCACTGCTGCCTGGCTTCTATGGCTAATTAGCATGGCTGCTTTGCTATTTTCATCTCCAGCAGCTTTAATAAATCATAAACAACATATCACCACATCTGATAGTTTTTTTGATTGGCCCTTTAGGTTGCTGGGTCTGTCCCAGGCTTACAAACCTATGCTTCTAGTGTCTTTATCGTTCTCCTGAGTGGTTCTACACCACTTAGCAACAAGCCAACCCCAAAACCATCTGAGGACAGTCCTCCAAGTGTCCCACTTGTACATTTCATCTTTACTGTATTTGACTATGACACTGTCATTCTTTTTGAGAGCCTGTGTTTCTATATTTTTCTGTATATAATCATAAACATAATGCATTGTGTGTATGTAACTATAAGCAAATTATGGTTCTTAGGGGGAATCTTAATCCGCTTGCTCAAGTGTGAATGTTGGATTAAAGGACCCCATTTTTGGTGTTCTACTTATCTGGTGATTTTGTAGGCTTCCTGGAACATTTTGGAAGGATACTTTGAAGACAATGGTTGATATTAAAAAACCAAAATGCAGCTTCTGTAGCAACTGGAGTGGGGAAGGGAACTGTATCTCTTATCCATGGGGGTGCTCTTTGGCATGAGATAGAGTTTCCCAAATTTCATAGTTAGGGTTTATATTGTTGTGAAGAGACATCATGACAACTCTTATAAAGGAAAGAAAAAGAAACATTTAATTGGGACTGGTTTACAGTTCACAGGTTTGGTCCATTATCCACATGATGTGGCATGGTGGTGTGCAGGAAGATATGGTGCTGGAGTTGGAGCTGAGAGTCCTACATCTTGACCCACAGGCAACAGGAAGTGGACTGAGACACTGGGTGATTTGAGCATATGTAAGACCTCAAAGCCCACCCCACACAGTGATACACTTCCTCCAAGAAGGCCATACCAACTCCAACAAAGCCACAACTCTAATAGTGCCATGGCCAAAGGGATTATGGGAGCCAATTACACTCAAACTACTACACCAAGGAAGTAGAAACTTGTACTGTCTTGAGTTATCAGTTGGTTATGAATACAGAAATAGTTGGTACAGATCATCATTCAGTCTAGCTTTAGAAAGGAGTTTGTGAACTTAGTGAAGAGTGACCACAGAGGCCCTCTTCTTGGATATTCAGTACTCTCATCTTTATTCTTGGAAAAGAATAATCAGCATCCCTCCCATCTCTGTGGGGTCAAAAGGGTATGAGAACTAGAACTTGTGCAGTTGAGCGGTTTCCTGGTAAGGGACCATGGAGTCAGAAAGCTCCCTAGGAGGTAGATCAAAAGGAGAAAGAGGCCCTAGATAAATGAATATATTTTTACTCTAAAACATAAAGTGGAAGACTTCCAGAGTCTCCCCCATCCTTAAGACAAAGAATTGGCTGGCTTCTCTATCCCAGGAACTGCTGGGAGGGGCTTTTGAGTTTCTTGTAAGCAGGCTCTTTTGGTGGAAACCAATATGCTTTCTCATCATTGTCCAGATCACCCAGTCCCCTTGGATAGCCCAGACTAGCAAATCTGAAGGGAGGAAAAGGTATTTACCCAATATCCCAAACATATAAAAGCTCAGACCCTCTAGAAGGAATATGGACTCTGGCTAGGGATCCTATTTCCTTGCCAGTAGTACATTTTTCTATGTGCTCTGTGCACTGTATACTTTGTCTTTTAATAAACCTAAGCTGAGTGTTGTGACTGCAAATTTCCTGACTTTTAATTATTTAATCCAGGGAGAAGAATGAATCCATTTCAAGACCCCCATGGTTTAATCACATGATTAAAACACCTTTCAGCAGAACAGGGATTTCCGTGGTCAGCAGGGGATGCTAATCACCCAGAACCTACTGGATGAAAGGATGCAAGTACTGTGCAGGTAAGGGATTATGGTCCTACCGCATTACCTTTTGGTTCTTCCCCTTAACCGTAGATTCTACAGATCTCTTTTTACTTGCTTGTTCATCTTTAAGTACCCCAGCTAGTCCCGTCTCTATTGTCCTCCACAATCCCTTGGCAATCACTGCTGCCACCATAACACCAACACAAAAGAAGCACAATTGGCCAGGTCTTCGGACTGAGACTGAGGAGGGCACTCTAGGAAAGTTCACAGTGTGGTGAGGCGGTGTATCTCAGCCTTTGCTCTGGACTGAGAACCATGAATCATCAGAATGCCTGTGTATCTGCTTGTTCTCAGAAAGACATCAGCCAAAAAATTTATGTCAAAAGCAACTGATTTAGGCTGAAGCTTTTCCCTGTTAAATCGTACTTGAGAAAACTTCCAGCATGTCAGAATCCAGGGGACCATAAGATGTTCACTATCTGCTTTGCAAAGATGAGTCAACACCATAAAGAGGTAGAAAACACGGGCTGGCAATTAAAAAGAAAATGTCAAGCCAGGCAAGGGCATGCCTGAGGCATCTTGGACTCTTAGCAGGTGTAACTGTCTGGATAGGAACACTGTGTGCCAGCCTATCCCAGCCATAGGGCTGTGAAGAATAATAACATTCTCGATCTTTCCAGTTTGTGGCAGAGCCCTTTGCTCAGGGAGCTGGCAGATGTAATGTGCTCTGAGCTGAGGGGCTAGGATGGTGGGTCATGCTAGGAACTTGGATTTCCCCCTCTGAGGTCTTTATGGAGCTCCAACAGCTTGACTTACTTCTTATTGGATGATAGCACAGTATGCAGCAAGGGCTCATGAATCAGTGTTTAAATGTTGACTCCTGATGGCTGAGTGATGGGGTAGATGGACACACTGAGAATCTCTTTCTTCACTTGTAAAATGGGGACAACAATGCCTCTTGTGAGGAGTGTCCCCATCATAGTGGTCAGGGAGGAATGCTCCTATCTCCCCTTTCCCATATTATTCTCTATTATGCTTACTTTTATGAGGGTTGACTTGCCCAAATGGTGAGATTATCATCTTGGCAGAGCATTGCCTTTTCCTGGACCAGGGTACTCTTGTTGTTGTGTAGCAGTTTCCTCCATGATTAGAACCTTCCATCTTGGAGGGAAACTTCTTCAGACATAGAATGTTAAAGAAAAGTGAAAAGAGGGGATAATTTAGGTCAGAATATTAAACTTTGGAGTGAAACAACAGGGTGTTCTAAGGATAGGTGAAACATTCCATCCTTCAGGGATGCTTATTAAGATAGGAAGGAAACAACTCAAAATAGCTTCAGGAAGTTCCTGAAACCAACCAGTTTCACTAGGCTTTGCTCCACCCAAGCATGTGTAAGCAATAAAGACTGCTGAGAAATACTCTCAGATTCCCTGAACTGCTTGGAAGAAGCTCATATTGAGCAGCCTGGAAGGAACAGATATCAACCAAGTACCCTGGAAGAGAGAAGCAGAGACAGCCTGGAAGGGGCTCAGACTGAGCTACTGGGAAAGGACACTATTGAGCTACCTGTAGGCCATGCAATGGGTTCCAAGTCTTTAGCTTTGATGAACTATCATCATGCTGGAGTGTGCTTTGGTGATGCAGCTGTCTTTGAGTCATTTCTACTCTTGTACATAACCCCTCACTCATTTTCTAGTATTAACTCTAATATTACTCATTGGTTCACCAAATTGGACTTTAGTGATATCTATACTTTGGTTTGTCATTGATTCCCTGTCTGGGGAGAGTAGACATTTGTTCACATTTGTTCATGTCTCTTCAGGAATATTGTTATACAACAGTAACCCATTCTATTTCCTGCCTTTACAGAAAAAATGAAAAAGAAGGGAACCCAGCAGCAGCTACTGCTGCCATAGAAACACCCACTGTTTGAGTGGGAGGAGACTTAAGTTTCTTAAGCAAGTTTGCCATTGTAATCAGTGATGATTATTGCAGTTGGTGATAAGTTTCTGTCTTTGAACTTTGAACTTCTCTTGCCTGAACCTCTACTTTAGAACTTTTATGTCAACAAGTCTTCATGAAAGAGGATTTGTCATGGTTTGTCTGTTTAGGTTTTCCTTCAAAACAAAAAATTGTCCCATGTCTATCTTTAGGCTGATAGAGTGCTATCTATTTAATATTATGACAAAATCACAGTTATGAAATAGCAACAAAAATAATTTTTTATTTTAAATATTTTATTCATTTTATGTACCAATCAGTTCCCCTTCCTTCCCCTCCTCCTGATTTCTTCATCTGCCCCCTACCCCACCACCCAGCTCCTCCTCAGAAAGGGTAAGGCCTCCCATGGGGAGTTAACAAAGCCTGGCACATTAAGGTGAGGCAGAACCAAGTCCCTCCCCTCTGCATCAAAGCTGAGCAAGGAAGGCATCCTTCTATAGGGAATGGGCTCCAAAAAGCTAGCTCATGCACCATAGATACATCCTGATCCAGCTGCCAGGGGCATCATAAAACGATCAAGCCACACATGTAGGGGGCCTAGTTTGGTCCTATGTAGGCTCCCCAGCTGTTGGTCCAGAGTTTGTGAGCTCCAACAAGCTTGTGTCAATTATCAATTATCCCTGTCATGATCTTGACCACTTCACTCATATAATCTTCCTCCCTCTTTTTGACTGGACTCCCCAAGCTCACCCAGTACTTGGCTGTGGACCTCTGCATCTGCTTCCATCAGTTACAAGATGAAGATTCTATGATGATAGTTGGAGTACTCACCAATCTGATTGCAGGAGAAGACCAGTTCAGGCACTCTTTCCACTATTGCTAGAAGTCTTAGTTGGGGACATCTTGTGGATTCCTGGGAATTTCCACAGTACCAGGTTTTTCCCTAATCCCATAATGGCACTTCGATCAAGATAGCTGTTTCATTGCTCACCCTCTCTGCCTGCCCCACTCCTGAACTCAACCATCCCATTCCCTCATCTTCTCCCCACCCTTTCCTCCTTCCCCACTTTAACCAGGAAATTTTATCTATTTCCTTTTCCAGAGCAATCCATGTGTACCCTCTTAGGGTGCCCCTTGTTACCTAGCTTCTCTGGGGCTGTCGATTGTAGCCCGGTTATCATTGCTTTACATCTAATATCCACTTACAAGTGAGTACATACTCTGTTTGTCTTTCTGGATATGGGTTACCCCACTCAGGATGATTTTCTTTCTAGTTCCATCCATTTATTTGCCTACAAATTTTATGAGGTCATTGTTTTGTTTTATTTTTACAGCTGGCTAATACTAAATTATGTAAATGAACCACATTTTCTTTATCCATTTTCTGGTTTAGGGACAGTTAGGTTGTTTCCAGGTCCTGGCAATTACGAGATTATGGTGTCCTGCTGGACTGCAGGTTTTGATTTTTCTCTTCATAAACTGACTCTAATGATGGTCTGCCTCACTTAGCTCCATCTTTGTACTGTGACTCCTCAACATGTCTACATCATGGGGTGTAAGACTGAGAATGCCTCATGTCCCTGCTCCTGATGGACCTCATGAGTAGATCTGCCATTGTTATTTATGTATGACTTATGAGCTCCTCTTTCCACACAGACTTTCAAAAGAATTCTAGACGGCTTCCAGTAAACACTACTTCAGGTGGTTCTGTACAAATCACAGACTTGCTAAATAGAAGAAGGAACTCAAAGGAATGCTTGAAAACTAGATTAATGATATTCTTGTCATTGAGCAATAATGTTTTGAGGTTTTATAACAGCCAAAGCAAAACCAGCAACCTGAAGTGTATGATTATCTTTTATTGGTTAATGGTAATACAACAGAGACCCTGTTGATGGTTACTTAATTCCAAGTCTTTAGGTTAATTTAATGTATTTCAATTAAGATTTCTTGACTATTGTTAAGGAATAAATTAGATGATATTTTCAGCATCATGATAGAACAATTTAACTTAACCAATATTAACTTATTTTTTAATTAAGCAAGCTATGAGTACATAGTCTGAAATAGTATGAACATTATGACACAATCTGTAGGGGATAGGAAGAAACAGTACATTTCTTTCAGTAGCTCATAGTGTAAGAGGGAAGCTGACAGCATACTGCTATGTTTATGAAACAAAGAGAAAATACCAAGATCTACACAAGGTGCATAGACAAGGCTTGGGAAAACCAAGGTTCTTGTAACGATGTGATTTAAACATTCATGATCTGTGCAACAAAAGGATGTGGGAGGGATCAGTAGAAGCAAAGATGTTTTGGAGTTGAAGGGATAGTGGAACCCATGAATATAAAAAAGAAACCATAGTATTTGTTTGGAAAAAGATAATTCCCAGGCAGGCTTTGGGTGCCTGATTGGATTGATTCTAGAACATCTGTGTGAAAGAGAGGTCAAGGACAAAGAAGTCCACATGGTAGGACTTGCCTTGCAAAGTCTGGAATGGTATGCGAAGATATTGTGGAAGGCTAAGGACCATGTTTCCTGAATGTGTGGTTTTATTCTGTAGCCTAGAGGAAGTAGTGGAGGGTTTTGAGTCAGAAAGAGATGTGTCTAGACTTAGGTTTTAAACAAATTATTTTGTCATATGAATTCTGGATCCAGGGACACTGAAGACCTGTGTTGAAGCAAGGGGTAAATAGAGAATGAGGCAAGGGAACATCAAGGATGAAGTGAATGAATATAAGAGACAGTGTCTTCCCTTGGATCTGGTCTTTCATGCATCTTCATTATCTGTGTTTTGTATGATGAAGGAAGAGTCTGAGTGGATGTTGGAGTCAGAAAGCCACAGGTTCAAACCTTACCCTTCCAGTCATCAGCTGTGTGATTTTGGATCTATCACTTTTCTTTTTAAAAATTACTATTGTTATTTGTGTGCATGAATGTGCATATGTGCCTGTGTGTGTGTGTGTGGAGAGAGAGAATAGATAGAGTTTGATCCTGCCATAATACATGTGTAGCAGTCAGAAAACAACTTCGTAGAGTCATTTTTCTCTTTACACCTTTGCATGGGTTTCAGGAATTGAACTCATATCGACAAGAGTGTATGGCAAGACTTTTACCAGAAGAGCCATCTCTCTGCCCGCCACTTATTTTCTGTCAAAGTCTCACTCCTAACCTGAGGGTAGGAATGTTGGCTTCCTATGGCTGTTGTGAAGAGTCACTGAGAGAATGCATGTGAAGTGCTTCCTGTGGTGCTTGGTCCAGGGAGACTCCAGGAAGCAGATGTTCCTCAGCCCATCTCTGATGCACACATCCTGCTCCAAGCTTGCTCAGGTGCCATAACTTTCTCCCCCTGCTTTTGGATTTTGCTTTTCTGCCTTCCTCTTGCTGGCCTGCCTGATTTGGGGGACCCTACTTAGATTTCTCTTTGCTCTAGACCTCTGAGATCCTGTTGGCAGTCCTTAATTATACATAGCTACTGGTCCTTGAAATATAACGTATAACTGTGAAATAAATGTTGAATTTTAAAGACTCAGCATGGAAAATATGAACATAAATTATTACATTAGTGTTTACTTACACAGATATATAGAAATGATAATATTTTGGCTACATCGAGTTGAATAAAACATACTACCCAAATTAATTTTGTCTGTTTCTTTTTGTTCAAGGATAGCAATGAAATATACTGAGGGATTTCTTGGCGTTCTAAGCATGTCTCAGTGATTTCAATCATTTAATCTTGCCAAACTTGTATGATTATGAGTTAGTCAATAGTAATTGTGAATTGCTATTATTTTTTCTGATTATATTATTTTATTTGCTGGAGAATTGAGAGAACTATACATAAAAATCTAAAGTAAAACAGTTATCTTTAAACAGCAAAACCAGACTCTAAACATAGTGAAGATCTTTGACTTTTTTCTTATAAATTTCATTTGTTTTCCATTTGTCACTTTTTGACACTAATTTTTTTCATTATGCTAGATTTTCCTCAATTTATTCTGATTGTTCAAGATCCATCTTCATGTTACAGTTTCAGAGAACTTTACTATTAAAGGATAACAAGAATTCTAGCTATCACAGTGATACACATTCATGCTGAGGGGAAGCTCATAGCTGCCCCAGTGCTAATGTAGTTATCTGTATTATTTACTGTCATCAAAGTTTAGAATTTATAATAGATGAAATACAGGGGCAGGGAAGGGAAAGGGGGGTTTGTCGTTAGGTGTACAATGTATGGAAGCAGCTGAACTAAAACACCAGAGAGCATAAGTGCCGTTTTCTTGTAGCCACAGCCTCCTTTCTTTAGCAAGACATCTTTATTTGATGCTCATCTTTGGAAAGATCTAGAATTGACTAGAAGCAAATGCCAGTCATGTATCTGGATCTATTTGATGAGATGTAAAAATAGCAATTTTTTGATTTGTAGTTTCATTATAATGGCACTGTATTTTATTTAATTTATTACTTTCATAATACATTTCAATATCTTGTTATATGAAATATGACATGTAATTTATTGTAATTGGTTGAATCATGGAGACAATTTTATAAATGTTATAATCATTCTAAACAGGTAGTGTGTGTTACTTGGTACCAATGTTCCATAACATGTGACAAATACACATGAGAAGTAAGCACCTGTAATACTAAGTACTTTTTATAGATGTATGGTACTTGTCTCTCAAATGCTGCCAACATTTGTAGTACAATGTATACGAGTTCATTTTGTTTCAAGTTATTTAAATAAGTATATATATATATGTATATATAGATTTTGAAATGAATAAGTCATCAGATGAATGAAAGAATTAATTTTTAAAAATAAATAAGTTTATTTATTTTACATCCAGGTGAATTTCCCCTTCCCTCCTCTACTCCCAGTCCCACCTCTTTATTCTTACTCTGTTCCCACCCCCCTCCTTTCTGTTTAGAAAAGAGTAGGTCTCATATGAGTATCAACAAACATGACATATCAAGTTGAAGTAAGACTAAGCACCTCCTTATGTATTAAGGCTAGGCAAGGCAACTCAGTATAAGGAATATGGTCTGAAAAGCCAGTAAAAGAGTTGGAGACAGCCCCTGTTCCCACTCTTAGGTGTACCACAAGAGGAGCAAGCTAAATAGCTATAATATATACACGTAGTGCCTAGGTCAGTCCCATGCAGGTTCCCTGGTAGTTGGTTCAGTCTCTGTGAGCCCTTATGAGCCCAGGTTAGTCGATTCTGTGAATTTTCTTGTGGTTTTCTTGACCCCTCTGGTTTCTGCAATACTTTCTTTTATTCTTTTGCAGGATTCCATGAACTCTGCCTAATGTTTGGCTGTGGGTCTGCATCTGTTTCCATTGATGGATGATGCCTCTCTGATGATAACTGGGCTAGGTACCAATCTAATCACAGGAGATGGCCAGATCAGGGTATATATCTGCTATTTCTAGAAGTCTAAGCTGGTGTCTTCCTTGTTGATTCCTGGGAGATTCCCTTGGGCTGGATTTTTATCTGATTCAGAAATGCCCCCCCCCACTTCAGTAGTCTCTTTTAGTACCCTTCCCCTCTGCCCCTCGCAACCTGATTGCTCATGTACTCATCCCCACTGCTCTCAGTCCACTCATGAAATCTCTATTTCCCCTTCCCAGGGAGATCTGGGTGCCCCCTGTCATTAACCCTCCTTGTTACCTAACCTCTCTGGGTCAGTGGATTTTAGCATGGTTATCCTTTATTTTACAGCTAATATCCGCTTATGAGTGAGTACATACCTTGTTTCTCTCTCTCAGTTTGGGTTACCTCACTCATAATATATTTTTTAAGTTCCTTCCATTTGCCTTCAAATTTCCTGGTGTTCTTGTTTTTAACAGCTGCATAATACTTCATTGTGTAAATTACCACATTTTTATTCACTGTTTTGTTTAGGGGCATCTACATTGTTTCTAGGTTCTAGCTATTACAAATAAAGCTGCATGATTGAGCACCCTTTGGATATATGCCTAAGAGTAGTACAGCTGGGTCTTTTTGGTAGGTTGATTTCCAGTTTTCTGAGAAACCACCTCAGTGACTCCAACATGGCTGTACAAAGTTTACACCCCCACCAGCAATGGAAGAGTGTTCTCCTTACTCCATATCCTTTCAAGCATGTGCTGTCACCTGTGTTATTGATCTTAGCCATTCTGACGGGTATAAGATGGAATCTCAGAGTTGTTTTGATTTCCATTTTCCTAATGGCTATGGATGTTGAACATTTCTTTAAGTGTTTCCCAGCCATTTGAGAGTTCTCTGCTGATAATTCTCTGTTTAGCTTTGTACCCCATTTTTTAAATTGGATTGTTTGGTTTGTTGATATTTAATTTCTTGAGATCTTTATATATTTTGAATATTAGCTCTCTACTGGATGTGGAATTAGTAAAAATCTTTTCCCACTCTGTAGGCTGCTGTTTTGTCCTATTGAAGGTGTCCTTTGATTTACAGAGAATTTTAGTTTCGTTAGGTCCCATTTATTAATTATCAATCTTAGTGCCTGTGCTTTTGATGGTCTGTTCCTGTGTCAAAGTGTCCAACTATTTCCCACTTTGTCTTTTGTCAGGTTCAGTGTATCTGGCTTTATGCTGAGGTCTTTGATCTACTTGGATTTGAGTTTTGTGCAGGGTGATAGATATGGGTCTATTTGTATTCTTCTACATGCCAACATCTGGTTAGATCAGTACCATTTGTTGAAGGTGATTTCCTTTTCCATTGTATAGTTTTGACTTCTTTGTGAAAAATCAGGTGTTCATGGGTGTGTGGATTTACATCTGTGTCTAAGATTAGATTCTATTGATAAGCCTGTCCTTTTTTTTGCCAATGCCATGTGATTTTTATTAATATAGCTCTGTAGTAGAGCTTGAAATCAGGGATGAAGATACCTCTGTAAGTTCTTTTATTTCTTAGGATTGTTTTAGCTATCATGGGTTTTTTGTTTTTCTATATTAAGTTGAGTATTGTTCTTTCAAGGTCTGTAAAGAATTGTGTTGGGATTTTAATGCAGATTGCATTGAATCAGTAGATTGATTTTTGGTAAGATGGCCATTTTTACTTTATTAATCCTACCAATCCATAAGCCTGAAAAACCTTTTCATTTTCTGATATCTTTTTCAATTTCTTTTTTCAAAGACTTGAAGTTTTTGTCATACAGGTCTCCCACTTGCTTGATTTCACCAAGATACTATATTATTTGAGGCTATTGTAAAGAGTGTTGTCACCCAGCTTATTTATCATTTATATATAGGAGAACTATATTTTGTTAATTTTATATCCAGCCACTTGAGTAAAGTGTTTATCAGCTGGTGGCGTTTCTGGGGTTGGTTATGTATACTATCATATCATCTGTGAGTGATATAATGGTACTTTGACTTCTTCCTTTCCAATTTGTATCTCCTTGGTTCCCTTTAGTCATCTTATTGCTTTATCTGGAACTTCAAGTACTATATTGAATAGATATGGAGAGGGTGAACAACCTTGTCTTGTTCCTGATTTTAGTGGATTGCTTTGAGTTTCTCTCCATTTAATTTGATGTTGAAAATTGGCTTGCAGTATATTGCCTTTATTATGTATATGTTTTTCCCTTGTATCACTTATCTCTCCAAGACTTTTGTCATGAGGGAGTGCTGGATTTTGTCAAAGACATTTTTAGCATTTAGTGAGACAAACATATTTTTTTCCAGTTTGTTTATATGGTAGACTACATTGACAGATTTTTATATGTTGAACCATTCCTGCATCTTTGAAATGAAGCCTACTTCATCATGGTGGATGATCTTTTTGATGTTTATTGGATTCGGTTTGCCAGAATTTTATTCAATATTTTTTGTATCAATGTTCACAAGTGAAATTGGTCTGTAATTCTTTTTTTTTTGTTTAGTTTTTGTGTAGTTTGGATATCAGAGTAACTGTGGTCTCATAAAATAAATTTGTCAATGTTCTTTCTGTTTCTATTTTGTGGAATAATTTGAGGAGTATTGGTATTAGCTCTTCTTTGAAAATCTTGTAGAATTCTGTGTTAAAACCATATGTCCCTGGGCTTTTATTTGGTTGGGAGACTTTTAATGACTGCTTCTATTTTCTCAGGAGTTGTCAGTCTGTTTATATAGCTTATCAGACCTTGATTTAACTTGGGTAAGTGGTACCTATCAAGAAATTTGTCTTTTAGATATTCCAATTTTGTGGAGTACAGGTTTTTAAAGTATAACCTACTGAATCTCTATATGTCCTTGAAGTTTGTTGTTATGTCCTCCTATTATTTCTGATTTTGTTGATTTGTGTATTTTTCTTTGTCTTTTTGTTAGTTTGTATAAGGGTTTATCTATTTTATTGATTTTCTCAAAGAACAAATTCTTTGTTTTATTGATTCTTTATATTGTTCTCTTTATTTCTATTTTATTGATTTCAGCTCTCAGTTTGATTATTTCCTGCCATCTACTCTTCTTATTTGTGTCTACTTCTTTTTGTTCTAGAGCTTTCAGGTGTACTGTTAAGTTGCTAGGATGAGATCTCTCCGAATTCTTTATGAAGGCATTTAGTGCTGTGAACTTTCTTCTTAGTGCCACTTTCAATGTGTACCATACATTTGGGTATGTTTTGCATTCGTTTTCATTAAATTCTAGAAAGTATTTAACTTTCTTTATTTCCTTGACTAAGTGGTAACTCAGTAGAGACTATTCAGTTTCCATGAGTATGTAGGCTTTCTGTTTTGTTGAAATTCAGCTTTAATCCATGATGGTCTGATAAGATACAGAGGGTTATTTCAGTGTGTGTGTGTGTGTGTGTGTGTGTGTGTGTGTGTGTGTGTGTGTGTTGAGACTTGCTATGTGGCCAGGTAGTTTTGGAGAAGATTCTATGAGGTGGTGCTGAGAAGTTATTTTCTTTTGTGTTTGGGTGAAATGTTCTGTAGATATCTGTTAGGTCTATGTGAGTCATAACATCTGTTGATTCCATTATTTCTCTGTTTAGTTTCTGTCTGCCTGATCTGTCCATTGGTGAGAGTGGAGTGTTAAAGCTTCCCACTATTATTGTGTGGGGTTCTATATATCATTTAAGCACGAGTACTGTTTCTTTTACAAATATGGGTGCCCTTGCATTTGAGACTTCACCTTGTTCGATTTTTTTGTTTGATGAATATGATATGCTCTTCTTCATCTCTTTTGATTAATTTTGGTTGGAAGTCTACTTTGTTAGGTATTACGATAGCTATATCAGCTTGTTTCTTAGGTCCATTTGATTGGGAAATCTTTTTCTAACCGTTTACTCTGAGATAATGTCTGTCTTTGATATTGAGGTATGCATCAGAATGATGGACCCTGTTTTCATATCAAATCTTTTAGCCTGTGTCTTTTTATTGGTGAATTGAGTCCATTAATATTGAGGGATATTAATGATTGTTAATTCCTGATATTTTTTCATTGTTGGTGATGTGTGTGTGTTTTCTTTCTTTGGATTTTGTTGGTGTGAGATTATCTATTTGCCTATGTAATTAACTTCCTGGGGTTTGAGTTGTCCTTCTAGTACCTCCTATAGGGCTACATTTGTGGATATATATTGTTTAAGTTTGACTTTGTCAGGAAATGCCTTGTTTTCTACATCTATGGTAATTGATGGTTTTGCTGGATATATTAGTCTGGGATGGCATCCATGGTCTTTTAGAGGCTCAAGATATCAGTCTAGGCCCTTCTGGCGTTTAGAGTCCCTATTGAGAAGTCAGGTGTGATTCTAATAGGTCTGCCTTTGTATGTTTCTTGGTCTTTTTCTCTTTCCACTTTTAATATCCTTTCTTTGTTCTGTATGTTTAGTGTTTGATTATTATGTGGCAAGGGGATTTTCTTTTCTGATACAATCTATTTGATGTTCCATAAGCTTCTTGTACTTTTATAGGCATGTCCTTATTTAGGCTGGGAAATTTTTCTCTTATGATTTTGTTAGAAGTATTCACTGAGTTTTTGGTCTAGGTTTCTTCTCCTTCTTCTATTCCTATTATTCTTATGCTTGGCCTTTTCATAGTGTACTAGATTTCCTAGATGTTTTGTGTTAGGAATGTTTTAGATTTAGTGTTCTCTTTGACTGATGAATCTATATCCTAAGTCATGTCTTCAACGTCTGAGCTTTTCTCTTCTATCTCTCATTTTGTTGGTGATACTAGCATCTGTAGTTCCTATTCCCTTACCCAGATTTTCTATTTCTAGGATTCTCTCTTTGTTTTCTTTATTGCTTTTATTTCTATTTTCAGGTCTTGAACAGTTTCATTTATCTGTTTATTTGTTTTTTTCTTGGCTTTCTTTTATGGATTTATTGATTTCTTTCAAGTTTTTGTTTGTCTTTTCCTCAGTTTCTTTAAGGGATTTGTTCATATCTTCTTTAAGGACCTTTACCATCTTTAGAAAATAATTTTTAAAGTCATTTTCTTGTACTTCAACTATGTTGGATTGTTTAGGACTTGCTGTTGTAGGATACAGGATACTTGCTGTTGTAGGGCTCTGGCAATTCCTTACTACCTTTTGTGTCATTTATTGTATTCTTACACTGGCATTTTGGCATCTGGATTTTGGATGTTTTTGGTCTAGGAATTGATTCCTACATTTATCTTTGTTGGATGGGTGTTTTGTTCCTTGATTTCTCTTTCTTCTCTGGTCTTCTAGCCTTAATGGCCAAGTGTTCTGGTGACTAGCATGTCTTCAGGTCCTACTCATTAGGTATCCCTACTAGTGTTTTGGGGTTTAAGGATTCCTAGATGTGGCCTGGCCTCTAGTAAAGCCAAAGTCTTCTTATGAAGTTTTAGACTAAGATATGGAGGCCAGGGGAGGATATGAAGATCAGGTCCCTAGATCTGGTCTGGGCTCTAGGTTCTCTAAGACCAGCCTGGCCTCCAGTACAGCTGCCAGTGCTGGGGTTCCTAGATCCAGCCTGGCCTCTTGTAAAGTGGAAGTCTTCTTTCCAAGTTGTAGACCAGGATATGGAACAGTGTGTGTGTATGTGTGTGCATGCATGTGCATGCATGTGTGTGTGCGTGCATTGTGTATGTGTGTGTACATTCTCAGGCTTAAATGTGTTTACTGAGCAGTGGGCAGTGCCTTACCCAGGGTTCCTAGGATCAGCCTGGACTCCCATAAGGCTGCCGGGACTGAGGGCCCTAGTATGGCGTCCAGGGGAGGGTATGCAGTCTATGTATTGCTCTTGTTAACCAGATTTTCCAAGAATCTGGGATCCAAAGAGCTTATGAGACAAAACATGGTAATTGTTTTTCTGAAACTGGTTTATTTCACTTAACACAATGAGTTGTGGGTCTACTCTTTTTTTTTTTTTTTTTTTGCAATTGTGCTGGTTTAATTTTTCTTTACAATTGTATATATTTCCATTAATTACACAGGCTAGCTCTTTAGTCGCTGCTTCTTAAAACAAACAAACAAACAAACAAAAAACCCAAAAACTCTTAAAACATGGCAAGGGCAAGTAAAATGACTCAGTGACTGTGGCATTTGCAGTGTAATATAATGATTTGAGTCCTGCAAGTTGCCCTCTTCTCTACATACATGCAGGCAGAGACCCAAACATAAAGACTCTCTCTCTCTCTCTCTCTCTCTCTCTCTCTCTCTCTCTCTCTCACACACACACACACACACACACACACAAAGACATACACACAGAGGGTGGGGTGTTAGTACCTCCCTTAACCAACATGTATATACACAATAAAAAAATAAAAACCGTGGATATTAGAAACTTAAAAATTCACATGTGGCTTGCATTTGTTGTGTGTTTTCTGTTTCTCTTACATGGTACTTGTCTAGACAGGAGTTTGGTAAATGTGTTTATGAGAAAAATCTTATCCTCTGTTTTGAATCTTATGCCTTAAAGTAGCTTTTACATTTTAAGTTGTTGAAATAATGTAAAAATAGTATTTCATGAAAGGTACATTTTGAATTTTAACTTATCTAGGTCCCTCTTTGTTGGGGCCCAGCTATGCTGGTTCATTTTCACATTGCGTATGGCTGCTTTCATACTATGGTGGTAGAGCTGTGAAGCCCTAGCAAAGATCTTATGTCTTACAAAGCCCATGATGTCTACTCTCTGGCCACTCTTCCAGGTTGGACTCCTTCCTCTTTGCTGACATGTGGCTTCTGAATTATTCTGTACCCTCCTGGGTGTTTCATCATCTGTATCTTGTCTTGGATGCCCAGCTTACTCAAGAGCAGCTCATTCATCTCTTGTTACACACAACCCCACCCTGGATAAGTTACCATTCCTTGTCAGTCACTTGTATCTGATTCACTTCGTTGCTATGGAGGGACTTGTGTGTGATTTCTAAGTGAGCCAGTATGCTTGGGCTGGTGTCATGGATGCCATTGTGGTGTTTTGCTTTGTGTGAGTTGTGATTTGCTGTAAACCAAGTAGAGAAATGTTGAAAACACTGTGCTCACAAATTGCTATGGGAGACAGATCACCACTGGCTTCCTTCCTGGGATCTATTTCTGTAGCATAGGTTCTTTCTCAGGAGATTTTTGTTTCGTTTTGTTTTTTGTTTTGTTTTTGTTTGTTTGTTTTCCTAGACAGGGTTTCTCTGCATTGCTTTGGAGCCTGTCCTGAAACTTGCTCTGTAGACCAGGCTGTCCTCAAACTCACAGAGATCCACCTGCCTCTGCCTCCTGAGTGCGGGGATTAAAGGCATGCACCACCAACACCCAGCTCTCAGGAGTTTTTTAATGCTAATTTGAAATACCATCAGGCAGACCCTCCACACAGTTCATATAACTTGCCTGGCTCCTCTGAATCCCAGGGGTAAGCACAAATTAGGTTCCACATTCTGTCCAGTTGAGCTATGCAGTTCTTGGGGTCAAAACATCCAGTTTTCAAGGTGGTATCTTGGTGTTTAATGCATTGCCTGTCCATATTGAAGTAAGTACTACCATAGAAGAGTCTCTTCCACATCTGGACTTGGTGATAGCCAGTCAAAACTTGGGAGCAGCCCACGTCAGCTTGGCTTGTCCATTTCTCTGCACCTTCTTTCAGGTCATTATCTATTCTCATTCACAGCCTTATGCTTCAATCCCTTCAGGAACTCTTCTGGATGCCTTCTTTTACCTCTTGTGAAACTAAACTTCCTCCCCCCCATGTCACAGTTGCTCAGCACCAAGGATGTAGTTGAAAAAGTCATAGTGGTGGTACTGGGAAAAATCTTCTAGGAGGTAAGTTGCTAGCAGCCAAGAGAACTAAAAACAATACTTTCTAGTGCCTGAGCGATGAGAAATGAAACCTTGTTTCTTAACTCAGTGAACCCTTAGGTTTTTGATGGACCATTGTTTAAACCTATAGAGTAGGCTCCCTCCTATCGATCATTTAAATTGTCTCACTCTTTAATACTCCATGTTTCTTGTCCGGCACAACAGGCCTTCTTCCAGACAACACACACAATGTCAGAGGTTCCTCTGTAATTTTTTCCTGTTTTTTTTTATTTAAATTTGAAACAAGGTTATTTTACATGTAAATCCCAGTCCTCTCACCCTTCCATCCTCCCCTATTACCCCCATCAGACCCCATCCTGTTACTGCAGGTTGTTCCTACCGGCCGGCACCAGCGGGTCCTGCTGCCACATGAGCCCCAAATAACACTCAGAGACTCTGTATTTGATGCAATCCTGTTGGCCAGTTACCATTATTGTTTATGGGCTAGCTCTGTCTTAATTATTAACCCATTTCTACTTATCTAAGTATTTCCATGTGGTCGTCTTATCGGGGAGCCGCGGCAGGCGTCCTGTTTCTTCGCTGGGCTACATCTTGACCCTCCCTACTTCTTCCTCTTTCCTCCTTGTCTCCTAGCCCGCCTATCTTGCTATCTCATTGGCCACAGGTCTTTATTAACCAGTATGAGAAACATATATACAGAATAACATCTCCCATCACCATCCCATACCTTTTCTGCTCCCCAGGGAGGGAAGACTCCATGGGGAGTCTTCAAAGTCTGTCATATCATTTGGGGCAGGGCCTAGGCCCTCCCCCATGTGTCTATGCTGAGAAAGTATCCCTCTGTGTGGGATGGGCTCCCAAAGTCCATTCATATACTAGGGATAAATACTGATCCATTACAAGAGGTCCCATAGACTGCCCAGTTCTTCTAACTAATATCCACATTTAGGGGATCTGGGCTGGTACTCTGCTGGTTTCCCAGCTATCAGACTGGGGTTCATGAGCTCCCCCTTGTCCAGGTCAGCTGATTCTGTGGGTTTCTCCAGCCTGGTCTTAACCCCTTTGCTCATCACTCTTCCCTCTTTGTAACTGGATTCTAGGAGTTCAGCTCAGTGTTTAGCTGTGGGTGTCTCTGTTTCCATCAGCTACTAGATGAAGGTATTAGGATAACATATAAGATAGTCGTCGATCTCATTACTGGGGAAGGGCATTTAAGGTAGCCTCGCCACTATTGCTTAGCTTGTTAGTTGGGTTCATCCTTGTAGATCTCTGGGCATTTCCCTAGTGCCAGATTTTCCCTTAAATCTATAATGGCTCATCCTATAATGGTATCTCTTTTCTTGCTCTCCTCTATTCTTTACCTGTCTCAATCATCCTGTTTCCTCATGCCCACCTCTCCCCTCCTCTTCTCCCCTTCTCTTGATCCTAACTCTCTCTCCCCTCCCTCCATGCTCCCAATTTGCTCAGGAGATCTTGTCCCTTTCCCCTTCTCCGGGGGACCATGTATGTATATGATAAAGGGGTTCCTCTGTGTTTTTAAAAAGTTTCACCATGTTCAATATCCTTAGCTGCTAAGGATCTCACTGCTATTGTGAAAGAAAAGTCACTTACAGACTTATTTGTGTATTGTATCTCTGACTCAAAGTGACCTTATGAAAATCCTGTTTTATTCCTTGGGAAATTGTAGAGCTCAGCATTATTTTTATCTATCTGGATTCTTAATGACCTCGTGTTTTCATTTATTCTGTCATCTTCTTTATCCACTCAATGAACATCTACCAATGCTATGTATGAGTGACAAAATGTGATGAGACAGAGCGTATTTTGTGAAAATGATCCCTGCTCACACAGGCACTCTGCTAAATGATGACACATGACAATTAAGCCACCAGAAAAAAACAAAACGAAAACATTATTTACAAAAAAGGGCAGTACAAAGAACTAAAGCAGAGTGGCCTGCTCAGTGGGTGGTAATTTTGGATTGTGCTGTCGAGGAAGCCGTTTTAAGAAGCTGGCTTTGGTTTAAACCCTTGACAGTCTCTTAGCTTACATCTAACTTCTGTTCTGAATAACCTTTGGCACGGAGGAATCCTACTGATTAAAGCCCCTGGCCCCAGGACTGCATACTCATTTGTTATTGCCCACGCTAAGCCTGAACTCAACCTCTGACAAAGGGACCCAGATAGGAGTAGACTTTATCAGAGCAATTCTGTCTTTTTTTTTTTTTTTTTTTTGTTCCAAGCCGGCTCCAGGAGGAAGAGGTGAAGACAGAAGCTATTAGGGAAAAGTGAAGGGCAGTCTTGTTTGAGTGGTAGAGGTGAAATGGGATCTTGTCTCTGTCAGATAAAACTAGGAAGCCTGCAACATGAAAGAACCGGAGAGGCGAATGGCTGCCAAAGCTGCGCAGTGAAGGGTAGCTGACACAAATAAGCGCACGATGAAAGCAACAGGGTGTCTTTCAGGAGGGTAAATTAGACTGCGCATAGGGTAGAGGCCTGGGGTGCAGGGAGTGGTGACTAGGGGGGATAGGCACAGCAGACTGACTGAGACAAAAGACTTCAAGAATGGAGCTAGTGTGCTCCAGGAAGCTTCCTTATGCCCTTTAGTGTAGCAGGAAGCAACCACGGACTGTTTGGGGCCAAGTCAGAACCTGGTTTGGACACAAAGGTTCTGTGCGGCAGAATCTGGAGGCGCCTGTGATGATACATACATACATACATACATACATACATACATATTGGATATTCTCACTAATTTGAGACTGTCATCTTGTTATCTTTTCAAAGAACTAACTTTCTTTTTTTGATAATTTTTTTTTTTATTTAAATGTGAAACAAACATGTTTTACATGTCAATCCCAGTTCCTTCACCCTCCCCTTCTCCCCTGTTCCCCCACAACCCTCATCCCATCCCCTTTTTGCTCCCTAGGGAGGTGAGGCCTTCCTTGGGTAGTCTTCAAAGTCTGTCATATCATTTGGAGCAGGGCCTAGGCCCTTCCCCATGTGTCTTGGCTGAGAGAGTATCCCTCTATGCGGAAGGGGCTCCCAAAGGCCATACATATACTAGGGATAGATAGATACTGATCCACTACCAGAGGCCCCATAGATTGCCAGTCCTCCTAACTAACAGATTAGATTCAGGGGGGTATGAATCGGTCCTATGCTGGTTTCCTAGCAATCAGACTGGGGTGCATGAGCTCCCCCTTGTTCAGGTCAGCTGTTTCTGTGGATTACTCCAGCCTGGTCTTGACCCCTTTTCTCATCACTCTTCCTTCTCTGCAACTGGATTCCAAGAGTTCCACTGGTATTTAGCTGTGGGTGTCTGCTTCTGTTTCCATCAGCTACTGGATGAAGGCTCTAGGATGGCATATAAGGTAGTCATCACCTGTGGTGATATTTTATTTATGATCTAACAAATACAGCTCGCCTGAAGATCAGAGTGGGAAGCTAGCATACAGGCCAGGCAGTGGTAGCACACATCTTTAATCCCAGCGGCCACACTAGTTAGCCACAGAGGCTGGGTCGTAGTGGTGCATGCCTTTAATACCAGCCCAGCACTAGAGAGGAATATAAAAGGGGTGGGGGGAGACAGGAGTCAGTCAGTGTGCAGACACACTGAAGAACACTGAGGACAGGATCATCCTTCTGGTTTGAGCCTTGGTAGAGGTAAGAACTCTCTAGTGGTTGGCTGCTTTGCTTTTCTGATCTTCAGCTTGAACCCCGATGTCTGTCTCTGGGTTTTTAATTATTTGTGCTACAGGGGTGGGGACAAATGATATTTTGATTCACCAGCCCAAATCTGTTCTGTTATCATCTTGGTAAACATTCTGATGCAGTGCATGATATAGAACAGTTTTTCTGGACATTTTAGTTGGCCTAGAATGAAGCTGAAGTTGGAGACTATGGTGGGAATCTGGGGCTTAGGGTCAAAGACACAGGTCCGTGGCTTCCTGCTGAGTCAGCGTGACTAAGCTTTAGCATCACTTAAAATTGCTTAAGTTAATTTTAAAGTTTTTGCTTTGAAACAAAGCTTCATTGTTTAGCAGAGGCTGGCTCAATGGGGATACACTGAATGCATGTTGTGGGAGGGTCTTTAATGTGCGTCGAAGAATACATTTTTGAAGACATGGTATCATCACATACAACAACCAAGAATTGCTTGTTTCAAAGAATTAGAACAAAGTAGAGTGAACAAGGCATTCTAAGCATACAGGGTAGGCTTTATTCTCTTCCATGATGAGAAATAGTCATAGTATCACGGAGAAAAGAAAACAGTAGAGGAAAACAGACATATCAAAGCCACTATTCAGGTTCCAAAGTAAAAATCTGGACTTGACTTGTTTAATGAACACATTGAAGCCTTTTGGGTTATGCAAACAAAGACTTGGAAGTTACAAATAAGCATTTAGAAAGCATTTATTTTATTTTTAATTCTTGTGTGTGTGGGTATGTGCATGTGCGTGCAGGTACCCAGAGAGGTCATGGGTGTTGCATCCTCCTGGAACCAAAGTCTCAGGTGGTTGAGAGCCACCTGGCACCAGATACTGACAACCAAATTCAAGTGTCTTGCAAGAACGGTACCTGCTTTGAACCACTGAGCAATCTCTCCTGTCCTGGGGTAAGTATTTTGTATAATGGTGAAATAAGAGGTAGTGAGTTACAGGAGGAGCTAGAGAGGGAAGGGGGTGTGTGAACCAAGAGTGGAGGCTGAGTATTGGGGAGAAAGCAAACATTCTGTTTGCCCTGATCTTCTGATACACGCATGCCCCTTTCTCCATGGCTTTGCAAGTTTCACTGCGCTGCAGGTGGAAGAGAATCACTGTAGAAAAGGGGGCCAAGCCCCCATCAGAGAGCTGTAAAGAGCAAAGAAGTGCTGCAGGCGATGAAGCAAAGCTGGAATTCAGCACCAGGACATAGGATTGTTGAGGCATCTCCTAAGTACTGAATGCTCATGGCCCAGGAATCCCTAGAAAAGTGAGACTGGGGTGGGGATATTAATATTCAGTAGCTTTAGATAGCTGGGGGATGCCATTGGTCTCTTTCGCTGGTCATGGATAGAAGAATGAGACAATGCAAAGTTTCTAGAGACAGGATGATATCTTGTGCACCAGACTGGTTAGGTTAATAAAGTCATTTCTTTGACAAAGTGGCCAGAAGGGACTATGGTCTTCCTGTCTTCTTTTGTGTGTGCAAACTATACCAAATGTTGAAAGCTACTGGGCTAGAAAAAGATCTTCAAGGCCCACTCTTACATGTGAACTTCAGGATGAGAAAGCAGCTTGAATATGTAAGTACTCATGAAGGACAAATACAACCTCTTTCCACACTAAGCTCCCAAGTGCTCATTTTATTTGGAGTTTCAGAAGAGTTCTGAGAAATAAGATAGTTCAAAACCCTCAACAGCACCCTAAATCCAGATGACCTGTTGCTACCATTTAACCATTTATTTTTTTGGATATATTGTCTCTCCATACACTAACACATGTATGCACACACATATATGCACACATACAGACTCAAAAGGTTTACTGGATCATTTGATCCTGCCGCCATGGTCCCCCTGCCATGTGAGCCCCAAATAACACTCAGAGACTCTGTATTTGATGCAATCCTGTTGGCCAGTTACCATTATTATTAATGGGCTAGCTCTGCCTTAATTATTAACCCATTTCTACTTATCTAAGTATTTCCATGTGGTCGTCTTATCCGGGAGCCGCGGCGGGCATCTTCCTTCCTCAGGTCTCCATCTTGACTCTAACCACTTCCTCTTTCTTCCTCCTAGTCTCCTAGCCCCGCCTATCTAGTTTTCTATTGGCCAACAGGGCTTTATTAATTAGTATGAGAAACATATATACAGAATAACACCTCCCATCAGGTTGTATATAGCATACCCTTTGAAGTTTATGTTTTTCCTAAGAATAAAACATGAATATTTATATGTCAACTTCAGTAACTTAGCATCAACATGATTCTTTTGTCAGCCATGCATAGTCTAATTTTGTGACTCATTAATGTTCTTTGTAGCATCTCTCTCTCTCTCTCTCTCTCTCTCTCTCTCTCTCTCTCTCTCTCTCTCCATATATATTTCATCCTCCAGTACAGGGACAAGAATAAGACAAAGCATTTCATTTAGTTGTCACTTCTCTTTAGTCTCCTTTAATTTGGAATATTTTACAATCTTTCTTTGCCATTTGTGACACTGACATGTTTAAAAATACAATTCCATTTTTGCATATTTAATAGAAAATTCATTGCTTTTAGAGTTTTATGATGTTTTCTCATAGTTAATTTGGGTTGTCACTACCTATGTACTCTATGCTCAGTTCTGTGTCCCAATCATGCTATTCCACGTGAAGGCAATGGCGTGCATCTGCCCCTCATTGATGCTTATTTTCCCCATCCAATCAAAGAATTTGTCTGGTTTATGCTCTGCAGAATTTCTAGTCTTCCTTTCACATATGTAATTCTTAATTCTAAATCTAGATGTTAGCCTGTCCTGTGACTTCAGACCTGTGTTATCTTTAGAGCCATGGGCAGATAGAAGTGTGGCTTGTTTTGGTTGCTGTTTGCACTTCAAAAGAAGGATTTCATGCTCTTAGTTTTGTTTCAGACTTCATTTTTGGAACCAAACCAATCTCTGAATATTGCTTTGTACTTGAGTAAAGAAGTTAAAAAAAATAAAATAAAACCAGGAGCCAGAATAGCAAAACAAAAATCCCAGAATAGAGCCAAGCTATCTTAGCCGCTCTGTTTCCTCCACTAGAGGAGATGATTGGCTTCCACAGAGCCAACCAGGCCTACAGCAGCATTATGCTGACTGCATCTTGATGAGAATTTGGTGGAAAGATCTTTGTGAAAATGAGAAGAGAATGGACTAACATTTCAGTGATTAAGCAGCGGAGGAAAAATTAAAATTCCCTAGTTTGTGAGCTCACTTACCAGGCATCATGCTGTTAGAAAGATGAATGCAGAGAACCAACAGTCAGTTAAAAAAAAGATTGAGTCCCCAAAGGGACAATGTTGGGCTGTTTTTCAAGGACTAATCCAGGTATTGGCCATGCTCAACTTTGTAAATGGAGACCTATAACCATTTCATATAATTCATAGCCTTCTCTTGTCAAGTTTCCTTTCTGCCAAATACCTTAACCTTGAAGTGCTCTGCGGTCACTGGTCACTTTTGAACTTGTCTCTTGGTTCCTGTTCCAGCTTTTTCTTATCTTGGTATGTGGTTTTCATGGAAACCCATCAGTGATAATGAGCTTTTTACTTGGGATTGAAGGCAGAGGTTTAAATGAGTTCATCAGACCCAAGATAAATGATAAATAGGTGTTTATTAGCAAGATACCACTCCATAGGATGCTTCTAAGTCACTTAAAACTTGGCTGCTAAGCTTGTGAGAAATTCAGACCTATTCTGTGGACTCAGGTAAGAAGGCTCTTGAGATGACTGTGTTGAGAAAACCACATTTCACTTAGTTGCTAACATGACTGACCATGTGTAATGCTCTTCTCCCATGGTGGACATGGACAGGGCACCCTACTGCTTGGTGTCTTTAGGGGATCATGTATACAGCAGAGAGGCAAATGTATGCCTTTAAAGAGTGTGTCTTACTTAGGGTTCCTGTTGTTGTGGAGAGAAGCCATGACCATGGTGACTCTTAAAAAGGAGAACATTTAATTGGGTGGCTTAGAGTTCAGAGGTCCAATCCATCATCATCATGGTGGGACATGGCATTGTTGTGGTGCTGGAGATGAGAGTCCTACATTTTGATTGGCAGGCAACAGGAAGGGAACTAAGACACTGGGCATGTTTTGAGCATATAAGAGACCTCAAAGTCCACCCCCACAGGAACACACTTCTGAATAGTGCCACACCCTTTGGGGGCCATTTTCTTTCAAACCAGCATGGATTGCAAGCCTTTAGTGGGTAGTGCAGGAGAGAAAATGTGATTGAAAGGATCCAGGTTTACAGTAAAACAGGGTCCACACAATGGCAGGAGACAGAAAGAAGAGGGAGGGGAAAGAGGGAGAGGGTGATGCTGCTGCTGTTCTGCGAATGCTGCTGATCAAATTAGCGAACCGGATGTTTCTTGAGTAACTTTTGGAGAGGGGGCTATTAGGTTGAATTCCATTTCTACAATGCCAAAGCACATGTTGCAAGATTAGGCTGGGTCTGTTGAACAGATTTTTAAATGTGGCATAGATGTTCTGGTGATTGATGGATTTAAGTAGAGAAGCTATATATCAAATGAACAGTGTGAAGTCAAATTCATTGGTAAGGCTGAGGAGTAAAATGGTTATAAAATGTCTTGCTAATTTTGAAATTTCTCCCTGGGCATGATGGTATACACCTTTGATTCCAGAAATACTGGGGAGACAGAGGTGGTCATATATCTGAGAGGTTGAGGCTAGCCTGTTTTATATAGTGAGTTTCAGGCTAGCCAGGCTACATAGTGAATCCCTATTTTAAAAAGAAAAAAGGATTCCTCATTTATGGAGTCTGAGGAAATGACTCAGTATGTTAAAGAACTTGCTATGCATGAGGATCCGAGTCTAATTCCCAGCATCACACAAGTGCCAGCTATGGTTCCACAAGTCTTTAACCCCAGCGTTGGTAGGCTGAGATGACTGGGTTCTGGGAGTTCACTGGACAGCCAGCCTAGCTGAAATGACAAGCTTCTGGTTCAGTGAGATACTTATTGTCAAGGCAATAAGGCAGAGAGTGATAAAAGATACCCAGTGTCATGTCTTTGTCTGGCCTGTTCATACCTACTGGTGCACTTGTGTGTGCAACACACATGCAGACACACACAGAGACACACAGGTATATACACCCCCCCCCCACACACAATTTCTTAAAATTCCTGGAATGTTGGACAAGTGATAGAAGCATATGCCAGGGAGGAAACAATATCTTAGTCTTTCCAATGCACAATGGGAGAAGAGACACGTCGAGATAGTGAGGCAGCAAGTTACAAATCCAAATCCACAGGTGACCCTCACATTCCTTGGTCCAGTTGGGAATTTGCATTGCTTCAGGTCTATTGGGGAGTACAAGTCATGCTTAGGTTCTCCTAGAACTGGGATGTGCTGCATTTTTTCTTTTGGCATGGGTCTCACATTGTTTCAACAAGATGGGAACTATCATTTCTTCTAATGATGAGGACAGAACTGACACAAAGTCCTGTTGTGCTGCTGTAGGACTTCTTAATCCATTTGCTGTCATCATATGTCCCTTGTGCAGTGTAAGGATGCTCATTTCAGAAAATGGTATGTTCGATGATTTATATAAAGATTGAGAGTGCTCATGGACATCTGGGAATCCACAGGTAGGCCTAACAATGTAAACATCTTAGCGTCTTGCTGGAGATGCTCTTTTCCAAGTTTGTTCCAAGTTTGGGAACCACTTCAGCCCTCAACCATGCCATGTCTGTCTCCTTTAGAGCTCTCCCTAATTCCTTTTCATATTTGACCAGATTTTAAAAGTTACATTTACATTTTTAATTTTTAAAATTGGTGTATGGTGTTTGTCTCCTGACTCTATCCTGAGCGACACTGAAGTGTTGGCATGGAACAGGGTGATGGACGAATGCAGCAGAACAGAAGGACCCATGATGCTTGTGGGCATTTGATATATGGCAAAGTTGGCCCTGTACAGCGGTGGTGAGGAAAATGGCTTTCCAGTACGCAGAGCTGACTTTTGATTGCATCTCCTTTCCTGCTTCCCCGTTGCTAGTCTAGCTCAGCTTGGTGTAGTGTGCAACAATCATTCTCAGGCCTTGAGAGGGCCAGGGAGTCACAGCAGAGCCATGACAGGGTTCTTTTCTCTTTTTTTACTTTTTAAAGTGAATATACAGTTTATTTAACATTCAAACTTCATTAAGACATGTGCAATATGGCAATTTTACTGGGGGTTTAACCCTACCTAGGATATGATTGCTTGCTGAGGCTTAGCAACAGGGTCCAGTTCATACTTAGCACTAATTAAATACTTTTTTGAATGAATACAGTACCAAACAAAATGCATTCAAATGTTTTCTAAATAAAGAAAAATCACCTTTAAAGGCTTTTCTAATCAGGCTAATAAGAAACACAATAAAGGCAAATGTGCTAGTTTAACATAGCTGGCTGATTTCATACAGCACTTATACCTTTTAGTCCACAAGTATATTATTAAATGATAGAGAACATCTAATACAACCATTTCTACATAACTAGTAAGTGAGATTCTAAGAAAAAAAGATTTTTACTTTTACCATCTTTTTTAATTTATTATTTTTCTTATTTTACATATTGATCCCAGTTCCTTCTTCCTCCCCCCCTTTCTCCCACTCTCTCATCCCATTTCCCCCCACTCCACAGGGAGGGTGGTAATGCCTTCCAGAAGGGGTCAACAAAATTTGTCAAGTCATTTGGAGTAGGGACTAGGCTCTCCTTCCTACCTCTAGGTTAAGGGAGTATCCCTCCATGGGGAATATGCTCCCAAAGTCCTTTTGTGCACCAAGGATACATCCCTTGTTCCACTGTCAGAGGTCCCTTAGATTGCCCAGGCCTTCTAACTGAGACCCATGTTCAGGGGGTCTGAGTCAGTCCAATGCTGGATTCCCAGCTCTCAGTCTGCGGGCCCATTAGCTCCCCCTTGTTCAGGTCAGCTATCTCTGTGGGTTTCTGTAGCCTGGTCTTGTCCTCTCTCTCTGCATCTGGATTCCATTTTGGTTCAGTGTTTAGCTGTGGGTGTCTACTTCTCTTCCATCAGCTATTAGATGAGGCTCTATGATGGTGGATAAGTTAGTTATTGAAAGACCCACAGCAGAGCATGGATCCTTATGCTCCCACTCAGGAAAGGCCCCCCCTCCCCCAAATCACTCACGAGAAGCGGTCTTGATGCAAAAGCATGAGGTCTTTTATATTCCAAGTGCACTGGGGTCCACAGCCATACTCCACGTGGGGGTAGAGGACTGGGAACCTCGGTACAGACTTGAGACAGCTTTTATAGGTTTACAACAAAGTCTGCACTTAGTAAACCAATCATCTCATAGCATCCAGTGCAGACCAATTAATTTAAACTATCCAAGCCCACGCTTAGCCCAGGAAGTCTGCTTTACAAGGCTCATTTCCTGTGTTCACTCACTCACAGGTGCTGTTGTAAACAGCCCTGTCATAAACAGTCAAGAAGGTAGGTGACCTTTAGCCTGGGATTTAGACTCCCAGCTTTCTGGGGTCAGTGGAGAGTTAGGATAAATTTTTCCATCCTTACATTATCAATTTCATTATCAGGGAAGGGCACTTATGGTAGCCTTTCCACTGTTGCTCAAATTGTGAGTTGGCAGACCCCATCTCTTTATCCCCACCCCAACAGTCTAACTCTAAAGAGGATAAAGCCAATGCCTTTCCTCACAAGAGCTCAGGACTAAAGTCGCTTTACTATCAGAATCTGTATTTGTGATCCGTTATGAGCATTGAGACAAGAAGCACAATGCACGTTGTGATCGTCTGTTCAGCAACAGCGAGCACTGCATTCAAACTATCTCATTCCAGCAATTAACAAATTTATAGCCACACCTTTCTCCCAAATCGACCCCCTCTGCCAATTCAACTCTCTTTATTCAAACAGTGTGCTGTTTCACTTATGATCCCATGTCCCAAATTACATCAACACTGTTTCTGAGCGCCATCTCATCATCAACTGCCGCCATCGACTCCTGAGAATATAATTTTCATGATTGGTAGGTAGATCATAGTTTATAACCAAGGACACTTGTTGCACATCAATACCACGAGTCAACAAGTCAGTAGTGATCAGAACATGGCTTGAACCTGATCGGAATTCTTTCATGATGACATCTCTTTCCTTCTGGTCCATGTCACCATGCAGAACAGAAACTGTGAAGTCCCTGGCATGCATTTCCTCTGTGAGCCAGTCCACCTTGCACCTTGTATTGAGAAAAATAACCGCTTGTGTGGTAGTCAGTGTCTCATACAAGTCACATAAAGTGTCAACTTCCACTCCTCTCATTCAGCATGAATATAAAACTGTTTGATTCCTTCAAGGGCCAGTTCTTCCTTCTTCACCAGAATTCGAAATGAATCTCTCATGAATTTTTTTGGTCACTTCTAATACACCAGTTGGCACTGTGGTAGAAAGCAGCACAACCTGAATGCTTGTATTTAATTTTTGGAAAATCTCATAGATTTGATCCTTAAACCCTCGGCTCAGCATTTCATCTGCTTCACCCAAAGCAAACATTTTGATCCATTTTGGAGAAAGGTATCTTCTGTTTAGCATATCAAACTCTCTTCCTGGACCATGACAGGTTTCCAATGGCCTCTGCTAGGGACCAGCCCTTAGTTTCAGTTTAGTGGAACTGGCTAGAACTGAGCAAGCAATTCTTGAAAAGCCATAACCCATCGGCAACCAATCAGAGGGAGCCCAATAACCTTGTGCAAGCTTAAGAGAACTAAAGATAGCTTCTGCCATCCTGGAGCTGAAAAGCCACTAACCACTGAACCACCAACAAATCCTATAGCAACCAGTTAACTTTTTGTTTAAATGTACCCAGACTAATCTCTCTTCCCTGGACTTCCCCCAACCAAGTTTAAGGCGTGCCTGCAAACTTCTCAGATTGTTGCCTTGTGCTACCCTAACAGGTTGGATTAATAAAATATTCTTGCTTATTGTATACATGACTCGTGGTCTTTTATGGGACTTCTCATGGGCTGTAACAGTCCTCCAAACTTTGGTGGCTGCTGTTTCCTTGTGTGGAGCTGTCTGCTCAAATTCCATTCCTCAGAAGAACTTTCCCTTTAGAAAGAAAAACACCAAAATATATCCAGACTTTTTTTTTTAGTCCCTTATGCTATTTTATATTTCTTCATAGTTGTTTTAACACTAAAGTTTAAATATTTATGTTTGTTTATTGGTTCTCTCCTTTAAAAAAAATGTAAGGTCCACCAGGAGACAGATTTTTGCTCCATTTGCTATGCACAGCACTGAATTTTTGGTATTTAGCAAATGAATGGAAATGAATGAATGAATGAATGAATGAATGAATGAATGAATGAAAGATATGGACAGGTCCAGTCCACCCTGGGATTTATCTGGGTTACAGAAACATGTTCTCTAGGTGACTGTTTTAGCCTCTTTAGAAAGGAACAAAGGAACATCTGGTGTTTACTGGCATTGGGATACTCCTCTAGGAACATCTGTCAGGAGCTGACTCCCATTATATTCATGATTTTAAAACTTAAAGTCTTGCATAACTTTCTGTTATATGGGATAAAACTCCATCTCCTTCCTTTGGCTGCAGGGTCCTCGTCCTGCTTTTCTGGCCTCTTTACCTATCTTTGCTTTTGTTTTCTCTCCTTTTGCATTTGGGTTCCTTCTGCCTCACAAATACCCTCCATATTTTCTTATTTACTGCATGCAGCTGGTGTCTCCTTCAGCTCAGAGTATTGTCCGGGGCTTCAGTTTCCCTCACTGGATTTTCATTACTTAGGGTTAGCATGACCTTGCCAGGGAGCTCTATACTCTATACTGATCTCCAAGGTCTCTCTCGTCCTCATTACCCTGTTTGAGATTTTTCCTTGGAGAACTTATCACTAACTAAAATGATCTCACTTATTTAATTAAACATGTAGAAGCCTTTCTTTATTAAAAAAGGAAGACATTAAGTTTCCACTGTGCATAATCATTGTACATGTCATTGCATTACATAAAGACATTTTCATACGAGTAGATGTTGAGAATATTTCCCTCCATACCCTTCTCTCATCCCCTCATGCCCACCCCACTTCACCTCCCCATCTCCTGTTAGTCCTCTATTTTCCCTGTGGTGATTTGATTGGGAAATGTGTCCCACAGGCTCACCAAGTATTTGAAACTTGGTCCTGGTTGGTAGTGTTGTTTGGGGGACATTATGGAAGTTTTAAGAAATGGAACATTGAAGGAAGTTTGTTACTTGGGGCAGGCCTTTGAGGGTGTATAGCTTGGTTCCACTTCTTTTTTTCTCATTTATGTATCATTTTATTGAGCTATATATATTTTCCCCACTCTTTCCCTCCTTCTCTTTCCTCTTCCATCCTCTCCCATGACCCCCCATGCTCCCAATTTACTCAGAAGATCTTGTCTTTTTCCCCTTCCTAGGTAGATGCATGTATGAGTGACTATCTTAGGGTCCTCTCTACTACCTAGATTCTCTGGGGTTGTGGCCTATTGTTGGGAAAGTTAAGTACTTGTCCCTTAGAGCTCTCTTCCTCCCCACCCAGCTCTAGAACTTCCTTGCAAACAAAGTTGAACAAACAAGGTTGTTTTCAGAACTTTCCGGTGTGCAGTGCCGGTGCCTTGACCCCAGGTGTGGGTGGTGCATGATTTCCTCCTATGCTTAGCCCATCCCCTGGCTTGGGTATATAAGCCCATTACTCTCTGTAATAAATGGAAGCCGCTTCTTCTTTACTTCTTGTGATGGTCTGTTAAGTGTTTCAATCCTGACACCCTCAGCCAAGTTTGGTACTCTGGATGCGTGGCAGCCTATAGACTGATTGTCCTTTGCTTAATGTCTGGTAACCATTTATGATGAGTATACATTATATTTGTCTTTCTGGCTTTGGGCTACCTCACTCAGGGTGTTTTTTTTTCTTTCTAGTTCAATCCATTTTGGGGTCCACTTCAATTAGCCCTCTACACTTCATGTTTACTATTGAAGATGTGGTCCCTCAGCTTCTGCTGCCTACTGTCCTGCCTCCCCTGCCATAATGGACTCATCTTCTGCAACCATAAGTCAGAATAAACTCTTCCATAAGTCACTTTTGTTCATGGTATTTTATCACAGAAAGAAAACATAGCTGATACACTTGCCCAGACACCTGTATCATGTGTACATACCTAAGTTTATGTATCTGTATAAAATCTAGAAATCAAAATGAAAGAAAACGGTGTGCTTTACTCTTCATCTCCTATTTTGAATAGATCTCTATCTTGCTTTATTTGCTGGCACATTTCTAGTGCTTGGATAAACAGTGCTTGGTACTAACAGGTGCTTAGTATTTGCTGGGTTAATAAATATTTCATGCTAACATCATTTGCAGGGTGAAATGATAGCCTTGGGAGGATGGATTCTCTCAGAAACAATGTGTGAGAACTCTCTGTTTGCAGTGACATAATAAATTGACTTTCTTCACACTTGCTTCACTGTAGAAGCCTTTCTTTATTAAAACAGAAGACATTAATATCTAGCTGCCGCTTATAAATAAGGTGCATTTGTCTCTCATGCTCTTCTTTTGAAGGCTGCTCTACTCTGCTCTGTCCTCATGCGAATATTACCCTTCCCTATGATTTAAAGGAGGCTAATGTCTGCCTCTTATCCACAGGTCTTTTCACTTGGCTTCTGGCTTATCAACTTCAGGCTGTTTCTGCCATTGCTAAGGGAGAAAGTACTAATCTTTTTTATTTATGTATTATTTACACTCCACCTGCTTCCCAAGCCAATTTGAGGCAGCTAACTTCTCTTAATTACTTTCTACCCTTGTCTTTTGAAGCTTGCAGACTCTGTAAGCATTCTCAACAGTACCGCTGGGACTTTGATTCTCTGTCTTTGAAAAGCGCAGTGTTTGGTAGCTGAACTGGATGATCTCTGGGCTCTTTTATAGTTGTGACATTTCAAGCCCCCCTCCAGAAGCATTTAATGACCAATTTTCTAGGGATTTCCCATTACCCACCCACCCCGTTCTTCTAGGGCGTGTGTCTTCAACACTTCCAGATGTACTTCTTAGAAATGACCATCTTGAAAGATGATGTATATGTAGTCAATCTTCCATGTAAATGAATTCCACATCTGTGGTGTCAAACAACCACAAACTGAACACGTATCTGGGAATAAATGCATCTGTAGGACATGTAAGAGTTAGGGGAACCCCTTCGAACAACTTCTTAACTAATGCATGATAACAGCTATATTTATAGTGTCTTAGTCTGTTTTATACTATGATAATAGAATACTGGATGCTGGGTACTTTATAAATAAAAGAGAGGGCTTTTGTTTGTTTATTTTTAATTCATAGTTCTGTAAATCCAAATCATGGTGCTGGTATCTTCTTAGCCCTGGTGAGGGGTCACTGGGACAGTGTCCAGAGGTGGCCTCATGTGCAGAAGAGTGGTCACACTGCTAGACAGGAAACAGAAAAGTAAGGAGAAGTGCCTATTTTGCTTACAATGGCTACTTTTGTGACAGTAGGGAAAAGCTTCAATCTTGTTGAAGGCCTTCTTGCCTCCTACTGGGTATGGGTATCACTTTTTTTTTTGATAGTCTTTGATAATTTTCTTTAATTTAAACTTGAAAAATTTGAAACAAGTTTGTTTTATATGTCAATCCCAGTTTCCTCACCCTCCCACCCTCCCCTGTCCTCCACACCAACCTCCATCTCATGTGCTTTCTGCTCCCCAGGGAGGGTGAGGCCTTCAATGGGGAGGCTTCAAAGTCTGTCTTATCATTTGGAGCAGGGCCTAGGCCCTCCCCTACGTATCTAGACTGAGAGAGTATTGCTTTACATGGAATGGGCTCCCAAAATCCATTCATATTCTAGGGATAAATACTGATCCACTACCAGAGGCCCCATAGACTGCTTAGTCCTCCTTACTAACACCCATGTTCAGAGGCCTGGGTCGGTCCTATGCTGGTTTCCCAGCTAACAGAGTGGGGTCCATAAGCTCCCTCTTGTTCAGGTCAGCTGTTCTGTGTGTTTCTCCAGGCTGATCTTGACCCCTTTGCTCATCACTCCTCCCACTCTGTAACTGGATTCCAGGAGTTTGTCTCAGTATTTAGCTGTGGGTGTCTGCTTCTGTTTCCATCAGCTACTAGGTGAAGGCTCTAGGATGGCATATAAGATAGTTATCAATCTAATTATCGGGGAAGGGCATTTAAGATAGCCTCTCCACTATTGCTTAGATTGTTAATTGGGGTCATCCTTGTATATCTCTGGACATTTCTTAAAACCTATAATGGCCCCCTCTATTATGGTATCTCTTTTCTTGCTCTCCTCTATTCTTTCCCTGAGACAATCTTCCTGCTCTCTCATGCTCTCCTCTCCCCCCCTCTTCTCCCCTTCTCTTTCTCTTAACTCCCCTTCCCTTCCTCCCATGCTCCCAATTTGCTCAGGAGATCTTGTCCCTTTCCCCTTCTCCAGGGGATCAGGTATGCCTCTTAGGGTCCTCCTTGATTCCTAGCTCTTCTGGAGGTGTGGATTTTAGGTTGGTAATCCTTTGCTCTATGTCTGAAATCCATATATGAGTGAGCACATACCATGTTTGTCTTTTTGTGACTGGGTTACCTCACTCAGGATGGTTTCTTCTAGTTCCATCCATTTGCCTGCTAATTTCAAGATTCCATTTTTTTCCCCACTGAGTAGTACTCCATTGTGTAAATGTACCATATTTTCTCCATCCATTCTTCAGTTGAGGGGCATTTAGTTTGCTTCTAGGTTCTGGCTATTACAAATAATGCTGCTATAAACATAGTTGAACAGATGTCCTTGTTGTATGATTGTGCATCTTTTGGGTATATGCCTAAGAGTGGAATTATTGGATTCTGAGGTAGACTGATTTCCATTTTCCTGAGGAACTGACATACTGATTTCCAAAGAGGCTATACGAGTTTGCACTGCCACCAGCAGTGGAGGAGTATACCTCTTTCTACACATCCTCTCCAGCATAAACTGTCATTGGTGTTTTTTTTATTTTAAGCCATTCTGATAGGCGTAAGATGGTATCTCAGAGTTGTTTTGATTTGCATTTCCCTGATGGCTAAGGATGTTGAGTACTTTCTTATGTGTCTCTCAGCCATTTTAGATTCCTCAGTTGAGAATTCTTTATTTAGTTCTATACCCCACTTTTTAATCGGATAATTTGGTGTTTGGTAACTAGCTTCTTGAGTTCTTTGTATATTTTGGAAATCAGCCCTCTGTCAGATATGGGGTTGGTGAATATCTTTTCCCATTCTGTGGGCTGCCATTTTGTCTTGTTGACTGTGTCCTTTGCCTTACAGAAGTTTTTCAATTTCAGGAAGTCCCATTTATTAATTATTGATTTCAGTGTCTATACTACTGGTGTTTTGTTCAGGAAGTGGTCTCCTATACCAATTTGTTCAAGGGTACCTCCCATTTTTTCTTCTAAGAGCTTCATTGTGACTGGATTTATGTTGAGGTCTTTGATCCATTTGAACTTCAGTTTTGTGCATGATGATAGATATGGATCTATCTGCAGTATTCTATACACCAACACACCAGCATCCAGTTATGCCAGCACCATTTGTTGAAGATGCTTTATTTTTTTCATTGTATAATTTGTCAAAAAAAATCAGATGTTTGTAGGTGTGTGGCTTACAGGGTTTTCAATTCAATTCCATTGGTCTACCTAACTTTCTTTTTGTGCCAATATCAAACTATTTTCAGGACTATAGCTCTATAATAGAACTTGAAGTCAGGGATGTTGATGCCTCCAGAAGTTCCTTTATTGTACAGGGTAGTTTTGGCTATCCTGGTCTTTTGTTTTTCCATATAGAGTTGAATGTTGTTCTTTCAAGGTCTGTGAAGAATTGTGCTGGGATTTTAATGTATTGAATCTGTAGATTGCTTTTGGTAAAATTGCCATTTTTACTATGTTGATCCTACCTATCCAAGAACATAGGAGATCTTTCCATTTTCTGGTATCTTCTTTAATTTCTTTCTTTAAAGAAAGAAAGTTCTTATTATATAGGTCTTTGACTTGTTAGGTTTGCATTACCCCAAGATATTTTATGTTGTTTGTGGCTATTGTACAGGGTGATGTTACTCTGATTTCATTCTCAGCCCCTTTATCATCTTTATATAATAGGGTTACTGATTTTTTTTTTTTTACTTAATCTTGTATCATGCCACTCTGATGAAAGTGTTTATCAACTGTAGGAGTTCCTTTGTAGAGTTTTTCAGGTCACTTATGTAAACTATCATATAGTCCACAAATAGTATTCCAATTTGTATCCCTTTGATCTTCTTTTTTTATTTACTGCTCTAGCTAGTATTTCAAGTACAATATTGAAGAGATATGGAATGGTCAGCTTTGTCTTGTTCCTGATTTTAGAGGAATCATATTGAATTTCTCTCCATTTAGTTTGATGTTGGATGTTGGTTTGCTGTATATTGCTTTTGTTCTGTTTAGGTATGTTCCTGCTATCCCTGATTTCTCCATGACCTTTACCATGAATGGGTGTTAGATTTTGTCAAAGGCTTTTTCAGCAAATAATGAAATTATCCGTTTTCCTTTTTCAGTTTGTTTATATGATAGATTTTTGTATGTTGAACCATCCCTGCATCCCTGGGTGAAGCCTACTTGGTCATGGTGCATGATTTCTCTGATGTGTTCTTGGATTTGAATTGCCAGTATTTTATTGAGTGTTTTTTCATTAATGTTCATGAGGGAGATTGGTTTGTAGTTCTCTTTCTTAGCTGTGTCTTTGTACCAAGGTAATTGTAGCCTCGTAAAAAGAGTTTGGCAAAGACCCTTCTGCTTCTAATGTGTGGAACACTTGTAGAGTATTGGTATTAGCTGTTCTTTGAATTTCTGGTAGAATTCTGTACTAAAACCATGTGGCCCTGGACTTTTTTTTTGGGCGGGGGGGGGGGAAGACCTTTTATGACTGATTCTATTTCATTAGGGATTATAGGTTTATTTAAATTGTTCATCTGTTCTTGATTTAATTTTGGCAAGTGATATTTATCCAGAAAATTATCCATTTCAAATTTTCAAATTTAGTGAAATACAGGTTTTCAAATATGACCTGAAAGTTCTCTGGATTTCCTCAGTGTCCGTTGTTATATCCCCCTTTTCATTTCTGATTTTTGTCTTTTGGTTAGTTTGAATAAAGGTCTGTTTGTCTTGTCGCTTTTCTCCAAGAACCATCTCTTTGTTACATTGATTCTTTATATTGTTTTCCTAGTTTCTACCTTATTGATTTCAGACTTCAAATTAATTATTTCCTGGCATCTACTCCTCCCGTGTGAGTTTGCTTCTTCTTGTTCTAGAGCTTTCAGTTGTGCTGTTAGTTCTCTAGTGTGACTATTCTCCAGTTTCTTCATGTGGGCACTTAGTGCTATGAAATTTCTTCTTAGTACTGCTTTCAAAATGTCCTATAAGTTTGGGTATGTTGTGTCTTAATTCTCATTGAAGTCTAGGAAGTCTTTAATTTTTTTCTTTATTTCTTCCTTAAACAATTGCACATTGTTCAATTTCTGAGTTTGTAGGGTTTCTTCAATTTGTGTTGTTGTTGAATTCTAACTTTAAAGAATGATGGTCTGAAAAGATACAGGGGGTTATTCCAATTATTTGTTCCTATTGGGGTTGATTTTAGAGACGGTTCCATGTGGCACAGAGAAGAAAGTATATTCTTTTGTGTTTGGATAAAATGTTCTATAAATGTCAGTTAAGCTCAATTGGGTCATAACTTCTGTTAGTTTCTTTGTTTCTTTGTTAAGTTTCTGTCTGGTGGACCTGTCTAGTGTTGAGAGTGGGGTGTTGAAATCTCCTACTATAAATGTGTGAGGTTTTATGTGTGATTTGAGTTTTAGTAATGTTTCTTTTACGAATGTGGGTGCCTTTGTATTTGGGGCATAGATGTCCAGAATTCAGACTTCATCTTGATGGATTTCTCTTGTGATGAATAAGAAATACTCTTCTTCATCTCTTTTGATTGATTTTAGTTTAAAGTCTAATTTGTTAGATATTAGGATTGCTACACCCACTTGTTTCTTGGGTCAATCTGATTGGAAAATCTTTTCCCAACCCTTAACTCTGAGGTAACATCTGTCTTTGAAGTTGAAATGTGTTTCTTGTATGCAGCAGAAGGATTCCCCCCTTTCTTGAATTTCTTTTTGTTTGTTTGATTTTTTTCTTCTATTTCCTTAAAGGGTTTTCTCATTACCTCATTGAGGGTCTCATTGTCATCATAAAGTTGATTTTAGGATCATTCTTTTTTGCTTCATCTGTGTTGGGATGTTCAGGTTCTGCTGGTGTGGAGTCCCTAGACTCTGGTGCTGTCATATTGATCTTGATGATGTTGACTGTGTTCTTATTCTGTTGTCTACCCATCCCTTCTTCCAGTGTGTACCAGTGGGGTCTCTCCCTCTTCTGGTGGGTACAGGACCAAGGTTCTCTTCCAGTGGGTGCAAGCAGGTCCAATACTCTGATGACTCTCCTCTTCCAGTGGGTGGAGGTGGGACTAGAGCACTGGAAGACTCTGGATTGGCTGGTCTGCTGGGAAGGGTTACCCTGTGCTCAGTCCCCAGTCCTTAGAAGGCTCCGAGGTAGGCACTGGAAGGCGGGATCCTTCCTTGGGTTGAGGAAGGACCAGGATGCTGGGAGACTCTAGATAGGCCAGTCGGCTGGCAGGGATTCCCTGTGTGTGCTCAGTCCCCAGGCCTCAGGAGGCTCCAACCAGGGTCTCCTGAAGGTGGGCCAGAAACAGTTTCATTCTTACCCCCTCCCATGGGTGGAAGCGGGACTAGGAAGTAGAACCAGGATGGGGTGGTCCATCTGGATGGGCTCCCCTGCAAGTAGTCCCCATCCTTAGGAGACTCTGAGCAGGGCACCAGAAGGTGGGCTCCTTCTGTGGGTGGAGCTGGGTATCACCTTTAAAGGTCTCTCAATATAGCTACACTATGGATCAACTTTCCAACACATGAACCTCTAGAAGACACTCTCAAACCATATCCAGACAATACTTCATAATACTCACATTGTATTAGCATTGAAAGTAACATGGGCATTGTTTTGAAGCATGTGGGCAGATGTGCATCTCTTTCATTCCAACACTGCTAATTTTTTTTTTGTATAATACATTTGAGTATCTGTAGATTTTGGCATCAGCTGGAGGACCTGGAGACAATCCCTAATGGGCCCTCATGGATGGATGTATTTTTCCCTATTAAAATCATTTTTGAATCTGTAGATTGCTTTTGGTAAGATGGCCATTTTTACCATATTAAGTCTACAGATTCATGAGCACAAGATATCTTTCCATTTTCTGATATCTTCCTCAGTTTCTTTCTTCAGAGACTTGAAGTTCTTGTCATACAGGTCTTTCACTTGCTTGATTAGAGTTTACATCAAGATATTTTATATTATTTCAGGCTATTGTAAAGGGGGTTGATTCTCTGATTTCTTTCTCAGACCATTTACTATTTGACTATAGGAGGGCTGCTGATTTTTTTTTTTTAAGTTAATCTTATATCCAGCCACTTGAGCAAAGGTATTTATCATCTGTATGAGTTTCCTGGTAGGTTATTTTGTTTGTTTCTTTTGTTTTTGTTTTTGGTTGCTTATGTAATGTATACTATCATACCATCTATAAATAGCAATACTTGGACTTTTTTCTTTCCAATCTGTATCCCTTTGATTTCCTTTAGTTGTCATATTGTTCTATCAAGATCTTCAACTATTATGTTGAATAGGTATGGAGAGAGTGGACAATACTGTCATGTTCCTGATTTTAGAGAAATTGCTTTGAGTTTCTCTTCATTTAATTTGATGTTGGCAATCAAATAACTGTATATTGCTTTTGTTATGTTTAGGGATGTCCCTTGTATTCCTGAACTCTCCAAGACTTTTATCCTGAAGGGATATTGGAATGGGAACATGAGTAACCAGGTTGGGGGGGCATAGAGAGGGCGATTTCTAAAAGAGACTACTGGAAATGGGGGAATTTCAGAGTCAGGTAAAAACCTGGAACAAGGGAATATCCCAGGAATCTATAAAGAAATTCCCAGCTAAGACTACTAGCAATAACAGATATGCAGACTAAATTGGTCATCTCTTGTGACCAGATTGGTATGTAGCCCAATAGTCATCAGAGAGGCATCATCCAGCAACTGATGGGAACAGATGAAGACCCACAGCTAGACATTAGATGGAGTTTGGGGAATCCTGCAGAAGAGGGGAAAGGATTATAGAAGCCAGAACAGTCAAAGACACCTCAAGAAAACTATGGAATCAACTCCCCTAGGCTCATAGGGGCTCTCAGAGACTGAGCCTACAACCAGGGAGCCTGCATAAACTGACCTGTGTAACTCTGCATGTATGTTACAGTTGTGTAGCTTGGTCCCCTTGTGGAACTCCTAACAGTGGGAATAGGGGCTGTCTCTGACTCTTTTACTGGTTTTTGGTACCTTACTTCTCATACTGGGTTGTCTTGCCCAGCCTTAATACATGGGGAGGTGCTTAGTCTTACTGCAACTTTATATGACATGTTTTGTTGATACTCATGAGAGACCTGTCCTTTTCTGAAGAGAAAGGAGGAGGAGTGACAAAGTGGGGATGGGGGAGGGACTGGAAGTAGAGAAAGGAGGGGAAACTGTAGTCAGGATGTAAAATAAATAAATTAATTAATTTTAAAAAAATGTGAAGTTAACCAGTTGTGATAGTACATACCTGTAGTCTTAACATACAGAAGAGAAGGCAGGAGTATTATGTTCATGGTCAGACTGAGCTATATAACAAATTATTGTATTAAAAACCAAATCAAAAAGCCAAAAACAGAAAAATAAGGAAGCAAATAAAAATAAAACAAAACACCCCAAACAAAAATAACTTTCAAGTTATAGAAGAAATATATAGTACTGTTTATTGAACACTCATTTTGTGTCAGACTGTCTCAGTGCCCTTACATTAATTATATTAATTTAGCTGGATGGTGGTGCATGCCTTTAATCCCAGCACTCAGGAAACAGAGGCAGATGGATCTCTATGAGTTTGAGTTCCAGCATAGCCAGGGCTGTTATGTAGAGAGAGAAACTCTAATTTGAAAAACCAAAACCAACCAACAACCAACCAGTCAAATTATAATTAATACTGATTTGTCTAATATTTCTAGAAAGTATCTATTATTACCCCTATTTTTTAGAAGTGAATAATGATCAGAATACTTGTGACTTATATAAGATGAAATAATAATAAAGGTGGTACCAGGATTTGAAACCTGGTCTGTCTGGTCCCTAAATCAGACATGCAGGGGCTGGCTTTTGCAGATTTATTTACTCCCATAGATGCAAATCATAGAAGAGAAATGTAACTCTGGCATTGATTTAAGGATGACCGAGGGAAGCCGAAGAAACTGTAAAGGGAAATACTTTCTCAGCTTCATGTATTTACATGATGATGTTAAGGAGGAGGAGTGTGTGTGTGTGTGTGCTGCGCGCGTGTGCATGCAACACAACTGTTATGATGACAATAGGCAATGCATTGGTGGATGGTTAGAAAGATGGATGGATGGATGGATGGATGGATGGATGGATGGAGGGATGGAGGGATGGATAGATGGAGGGAGGGAGGGAAGGAGGGAAGGATGGATGGATGGGGTTTGTAGTTAGCTAGGGACTTAAAGGACTGCTAAAGGAGTAGCCTTGAAAAAGCATGGAGGTTGAGTTTGAAGGATTTGCTTTCTAGCCAGAACAACTAGCAGACACGAATCCCGGAAGACTTGGTGCACTCAAAAACTGTGAGTGAAAGTATGGGTGATCTATTTGTGCATTGGAGGAGGCTTCAGAAGGAGTCTGGAAGGGCCAACTGAAGACAGATTGTGAAGAGTCTCTCTCCTGGATAAGAGTTTAGGGAGTCCCACAGGTGATGGAGGACCACTGGAGCACTAAAGAAGAGTGACAGGGTCTGGTTCTTATTTTAGAAGCTTCCTCCCTTGCATATTATCTCTAACTTTTGTGACCTGCCAGACTATTATTGTTCAGATAAGCCGAGAGAGTCCTCTCAGGGAGAACATATTGTTATTCACTTGTTTGGCTGAAAATTTTTTCAATGGTACCCAGCATCCTGTATGGAAGGTGATGCATCAACCTCAGATATTGCCAGAGATGGGGGGGGCTCTGCAAGAGGAGGACCCCATTGCTCATGGTCAAAGGGCATTTTCCTTTTATCCTTCAGATCAGAAGGAGGTCTGCCTTTGTCTCAAGTGCTAAGACATTCTGTGGGTGGATTTTCTGCAGAGGTGAATCAATGCTTATTTGAATTCATCCAATAAACTCTACAAAGCAAAATGAAATTAACTATTGGCCCTCTGTCCTCTAGCAGTTAAAGTGAACCCAACATTTTGTCTAGTTTTTCTCCAATGCCTGGAGGAAAGAACAGAGAACAGAAAGCTTTGGGGTGGGAGGGGGTAGCAGAGAAAGTGATGGGAACCCTGAGGCAGAGGGTCTGTCTATAACTTTCAAGGTCCAGGCAGGTTCAGAACACTAGAACACCCTGCAGGCAATACAGGAGATGTTTTTGTTTTTTGTTTTTTTTTTTTGTTTTGTTTTTTTTTTTGTTTTTTTTTTTTTACCATGGAAGTGTGCCATTTGCAAATTGCTTCCAGTTCAGAAAACCTTTTTTTTTTTCCCTTTTCTTTTGAGTAGCCTAAGCTACCTTACACAATGCTCACCAGTTTTCAGATACCATAAAGTACAGTTAGACATTCTTAAAAGAAAACCACACATTGAGACTTAGAAGGAAATCAAAACTTATTTTTTCACTTTAAAATTACTTTCATTTTATTAAAAGTTTATTTATTTATTTATTTGGTGCACATGTGATTGTATGTGTGAGTGTGGGTGTGGAGGCCAGAGGGCAAATTGTAGGAGCTGCTTCTCTTCTTCCATTATATAGGTTCCAGGAATCAAACTCGGATTGTCAGGCTTGGTGACAACTACCTTTACCCACTGAGCCATCTCACCAGCTCATATGCCTGATGTGCAGTTTTCCCATCAGCCTGGTTCCAGAGGCACATCAGTTCCAAATATAATACACAGAGACAGCGTATTAACTATAACTCTGTTGGTTGGTTACTAGCATTTCTTATGGCTAACTCTGTCTTAAAAATTAACCCATTTCTATCAATCTATTTCCACGTGGTCTTATCTTACCCGAGAGAAGGTTCAGACCTCTTCTCTCATGTCCTACATCTTGACTCCTCTCTACTACCTCCCAGAATCTTTCTTGTCTCCTAGTCCCCCCTGTTTTGCCTTCCTATTTGCCAACAGTGCTTTATTCATTAACTAATAAGAGAAACATATTTACAGAATGACATCTCCCATCACGTGTGTGTGTGTGTGTGTGTGTGTGTGTGTGTGTGTGTGTGTGTGTGTACACAGGGGTGTGTGAGTGTACTAATATGTTCTTAATTGGAATAGGATTACATCATTTTCCCCCCTCCAGCTACTCTCCCTTGAGCCCTTTCTATGTTACCCTCCTCTCAAGTTGATAGCTTTTTAACTTTATTATTGTTACATGTGTATAAGTGTGTATATGTTCATATATATAATTATATACATATATATATATACAAATTATCTATATCCAGGGATATATAGATTTATACGTATCTCTGGAACCTATGTGATGGAAGAAGACAACCATCTCTTAAAAGTTGCCCTCTGATGTCCACATACACATATATAATCACATGTCCACCAAATAAATGAATATATACATATATACATATATGCATATATGCATACATGCATACATGCATACATGCATACATACATACATGCATGCATACATACATACATACATACATACATACATACATACATATATTCTTTGTGAGTCTATTTTTGTTGGTGGTGTATAATGGTTTTAGGTCTGACCACTCTGCACTGGACAATAAGTAAGGTAGTTAATCCCTGGGAAAGACTAATAGTTCTTTATCTAGGAGTGTTACCCCATGGAAGTTCCTCCTTTCCCATCAACATGAACCTTGCTGTTGCCATTGTTCTGGTCTTGTTTCTTATTATATCTCACCATTTCTAGGTGAGAGAGTTTCACAGCAGACTTTCTGCTTTACAATCTTTTTATCCCCTCCTCTGCCACCTTTCCTGAGACATAGATGCAGAAACCAGCTAAGATATTCAGAAGGATGTATATGAGTCTATGGCATGTGTATATGTGGGTCTGCAAAGCATAGTGTGCATGTGGAGGTCAGAGGACAGCTCTGTGGCATCAGTCCTCTCCTTCCACATTCCATGGGTTCTCAAGATCAAACTTAGGGTACCAGTCTTGCAGGTCAGATGCCTTTACCTGTTAAGCCATCTCACCAACTCTAAAATTTAATTTTAGATTACAAGTTTGACAATTTTTTGTACAATCTTTTCCCGGTCTGGCAAACATCTCAGTTGTGTGAGAGAATGAGAGAATCTGTATCTGACAAGCAGAGTGATGTCTCTAGGTTTTCATGGGCTTTGGAGTCAGACAACCCTGATTTGGGTCTGCCTCCAAACCAAAGTGTTCTTGGGCCTGTTACTCTGTCTCTGTGTTAGTTCCCATCTTTAATATTGGGTGTGCTCTATCTATCTTATAGGGCTGTTGGGATCATATCAGAGGGATTAAAAAAACATTTAGGATGGTGTCTGGAGTGGAATAGGCACTTGATAATAGGACATTGTTGGGGTGGTTGGTGCTTTTAAAACTCAGGTGCCTTAATATCAGCCTTGCACTGCACCACACCAATTCAGTGCCCATGTCCACTTGACTCTAGCCTGCTCCTTATTCTGGCTCCAGTCCATCTCCCCACCCTCATCTCTATAAATACAATTAGTTTTGCCACAGGCTTGCTTGACCCTGGGCATTTATCTCCTAATTAGCCCCTTCTGTTTACTCTTCTGCCCTTGTACATGTTCTGGTAATGAATAACCTTTCCTCACCCACCCTTGCCTCTTGGTCTAGAAGGTCCTGAGATTCTAGTTTCCAGAAACTGTGAATGTGCTGTTGTATGTTACAGAGACCCCTCAGCACAAATGGAATAGGGCTTGAGATCAAGGTGACCTGTGGTAGAGGGGTTATCTTGAGTTACACAGTGAACCCAGTGGATGTACAAAAGTCCAGACAAATGAAAGGAGGGCATGAGAGTGGGAGCCAGGGTGATGCACATGAGGAAAGAGCTAGAAAGGGAGAAGTGAAGACTTCCCTTGAGCCTCTGGGGAAAATCCCTCCTGCCAACTTTTGTAGAGTGGGACACTCTGCACTCCTTACCTCCTGAGTGTAAGATAATAAGTATATGTTGTTTCAAATCTCTAAAGTTATTGTAACTAATTACATGGCAGAAGGAATCTAATATTTCACCCTCACAGGTGGGCCATGTGCCTTTGGGGGATCAGCCTAGACTTAATGAGCAGATGACCAGTGAGGAGGAGTTCAAAACATTCCAGAAACATGGGTCCCAAGTACCACAACAGACAGTACCATTCCAATTTAACACTCACTACTCAACTTTTATTTTGAACTAGGGAGAAGAAAATTTATTATTTTTCCACAGAATACCTTTATATTTTCCTTGATGTTTCCTTTGATTTTAATACCAGGTACTTCATTTTCAGGGCAAAGACTTCTTAAGGTGATTTAAATAATTTTCAACTTATAGAAGCATGAAATGGTAATGAGGGTTTTCAAACTTTTTATCTCCTTAAATTATGGTACATTTTTATCAAACAAAACAACAACAACAACAACAACAACAACAAAAGACAGTTGAGTAGGAAATGTGTAAACAGATGGAGAGGCATTGTTCAGGTAGGAATGGGTTTACCCACAGGGAGAAAGGTCCCCAGTGTTCAGCCTCATTTCTGGGCTCTTAGGCATCTCTCCCTGTGGTCCCACCTTGAGCTATCTCTCATTCTCACCTTGAGCTTGTATCTGTAAGATGGGAGAGCAGTGTTCTATGAAGAGCCCAGTGACTGCAAGGACACCACAAATAGGAATGAATGCTAGGATGGAGAACTGAATCATTTGTTTGGGGCTGGCTCTCAGGCATTCTGTTCCTGCCGCTTTTGCTGTTGCTTCTTCCACTTCCTCCTTGTCTTTTCTTCCTCTTTGCCTTTTATCCCTTTTCCCCCTCTTCCTTCTCCATTTCACCTCTCCCCTTTCACATCTTTCCTCTTCTCTTTCATAGAAAGGGTCTCACCACATAGTCTATGTTGACCTTGAATTTGTAACCCCATCAGCCTATATTCCAGATGTGTACCACCATGCTTTACTTAGCTGGGTTCTTGACACAACAAGTACCTTGGCCTAAAAACAAACTCTTACTTTGTTACACACACACACACACACACACACACACACACACACACACACACACAAATATAATTTAAAAATAAATGAGTCTAACAGGGGTGGGGAAGGTGGAGAGGTGCCTTGGTCCTGCCTCAACTAGATGGTGGGACAGACTTAGTAGACTTTCTAGAGCAGGCCTTACCCTCTTCGTGGAACAGATGGGAGGAGGGGGAAGTGGATGATGTGGGAAGAAAGGAGGAAGGAGGAACTGGGATTGGAATATAAAAAATAAATTAATTAAAAAAAGAGAAAAATAGGAAATGGGAAAAAATAAGTGAGTCTGAACAAGAGAAAGGCAAATTTAGGTCACAAGAGGAAGAGGGAAAGAGGTCAGGCACATGAGATGGTAATCCTTGCTCCATCTACACTCCTGGGACTCTGGGATGGGCTAATGTGGTTCTCTGGGATTCAGAGCAAGTACTTTGAGATCCAGTTCAGCCGAGATGGGGAACCAGATGGAGGCAAGATCTCCAACTTCCTGCTGGAGAAGTCCCGTGTGGTGATGCAGAATGAGAATGAGAGGAATTTCCACATCTACTACCAGGTGCAGGTGAGGGAGCTGTGGGGCTGGAGGCAGAGGGAGACCCATGTGGATCCCAAGAATGGAGGAAGGAAAACCAGGAAAGGGCAGTGTGTGGGAGGGCAGGGCAACCACATTGGCTACACCAGGCCCAGTTGAAATGCAAGACCTTCTGATGCCCTCCAGCTTCTGGACGGGGCCTCCCAGGAGCAGCAGCAGAACCTAGGACTCATGACACCAGACTACTTTTACTACCTCAACCAATCAGACACCTACAAGATGGAAGGCACTGATGACCGGAGTGACTTCAACGAGACCCTGGTAAGTACCCACTACCACTCTGGATGCCCCAGATATGGAAACAGAGACATAGAAAGATGCAGGCACTTATCCAAAGTTATACAGCAACTGGATAAAAAGGGCAGATCATGGAGCCAAGGAGATGACTCCATGGGTAAAGTGCTTGTTGTACAAGCATAAGGACCTGAGTTCGATCCCCAGAACACACATAAGAAAAGGTGGGTATGGCAGCACAGGCTCATATCCCAGCACTGGGGCTGCAGAGACAGGCAGATCCCCAGGGTTTGCTGGCCATCTGGTCTGGTCAAATCAATGAACTTCAAGACTAGTAAGAAACTGTCTCAAAACTAAGGTGAAGATCTGGGGAGAAAGACCAGAAGGTAAGAGCACTTGGAAGGCAAGCCTGATGAGCTGCCGAGTTTGGATTTCCTGAGCCCACATAAAAACTGGATTACAAACCAGGCATTGATGGTGCACACCTTTAATCCCAGCACTCCGGAGGCAGAGGCAGGCAGATCTCTGTGAGTTCGAGGCCAACCTGGTCTACAGAGAGAGTTCCAGAACAAGCTCCAAAGCTACACAGAGAAACTCTGCCTCAAACAAACAAACAAACAAACAAATAAAAAACAAACAAACAAACAAAACCCCCAAAAACAAAACAAAACAAACAACAACAACAAAAACAAAATACACACAAAAACAAAAACAAAAAACTGGATTGCAAGCATGTGTAATTGTCAGTGATAAAATGAGAGATGTAGATGATGTCTAATGGATAGATGATGGAATAATTCTCGCCGAGGAAGTTCCACAGCTACAAGTGGAACTTCTGCTGCACTCATTCTACAGGTAGGAAACTGAGGTTCAGAAAGGTTAGTGACATAGCTTCCATCTATTCTCAGATAAGACTCCATCCATCAGGAGTCTCTCTTCATTAGAGGCGATGAGAAGCCCGGTGGTGGTGTACTCCTTTAATCCCAGCACTTGGGAGGCAGAGGCAGGGAGATCTCTATGAGTTGAAGGCTAGCCTGGTCTACAATACAAAGTGAGTTCCAGGATCATCAGGACTGTTACATAGAGAAACTCTGTCTCAAAACCAAAACCAAAAACAAATAAACCAAAAACAACAAAAAAGAGGTGATGAGAACTCCTTTTGCCTCTTGCATAACGTAGGCTGCCACCGACCTTTGTATTTTGAAAAAAATGAGTCAGAGAGATAAGATTTTCCATTGGTGGAACAAAGATAACCCACATTGGTTGTTTATTGGAATGCAGTGGGAAAAAGTGGTGCCTTCTGTGGAAATCAATGAAAATGGTTTAATGCTGCTTCAAGATTTCTCTTCAGGTAAATGATATTAGACATGAGGTTCTATAGAAAAACACATTGATGGTTCTCACACCTGAAAGAAGGAGGACCTGTGCTAAGCCAGCACTGAGTCGCCCTGGACACTTCCCTGATGATCACCGATATGGGAACCCATGCCTTCTTTTCCCAGTGCATTTAACACACATACACTTAGAAAAGTAGTTCTATTCCAAACTGAAGCGCTACTAGTTTTTCCCAAATCAACCCCAGGCATTGTTTCGTCTCATACTAGAGCAGGTGGTACAACCTGCATGGCTGTCCAGCTGGTATCTGTTCTGATTGATTGGGGTAGATGCTATAGCTACAACTGTCCCTGGATAGTTTGAATGTTTTCACTGATAAATAAACAAGACAAAACAAAAACCCACCCAGGATCAGTCAAGGTACTGATGCATACAGTGAGTCACACAGGCTAAGCTGGTTCGCTGAGAGAATTTGTTCCGAGTAAAGTTCATTTTGACACAAATGTACCAGGAAAAGAGATGGCACAGGGATTCAAATCCGTCTCTCACTGGCCTCTGCTGCCATTCACTTTTTAGCCCACTGAGCTGCTTGTGCCTCAGGTGATGAGAAGCATTTTTCAATTTGATGGGTTTCATCTGCATTTTATTAGTCTATTTCTGGAAAAAATACCATTTGTACATCATTTTCTTTTCAGTCTTGTCTTTATTATTCCCTTCCCCATTTCGGGTAGTGGGACCAGGATTTGATTTTCTCTTAGTGCTTGGTACATTTCTCATCCTCAGAGCAATTTACCCTGGGTGACAGTCCATCCGTCTCTCCTGCCCCCACTTAGGAATCCTCTGCCTTCTCCGGTGTTCCTTATTTCTTCTTTCATAGCATCCAACTCGTCTACCCTGACCTTTCCCAGCCCTGCTATTCTTTATTGAGGCTGCATGATGGGTGGAAATCCTGGAGATCACATCACAGCGTTTCTCTCATCTCTTGCTTAACGATCATACTGAACTTCAGGGGTCTGTGGTTTTCCTCTTCTTATAAAAAAAATGAAAGAAGGAAGAAAAGAAAGGAAGGGAAAGAAAACAACTACAAACATTAAGAATGTGGCCATAACTTAAAGTATCCCTGGTTGAGGGAGTAACTGAATATCTGTTACATGACTGAGAGTTGGTGGCAGGGATTGTGTGGACTTGTGACTTTCAGTGGCTTCCTCTGAAGCTTATGAGGAATTCTTTGATGGGTTAATGGCTTTGCTATTAAGGTCACCAAATAGGAAAGAAAGCACACTTCTTTCTACCATGAGTTAGAAAACTCAGTAAAGGGTCAGATTTTAAGGATTTTCAGTTTCTCCTGCCATGCAGTCCGTGAGACACTTGGCCCAGCAATTGTAGCATAAAAGAGCCAAAAGGAAGCAAGTAAAGGAATGGGAACGACTTGCTTCAATAAAACTTTATTGACAAAGTTTGATTTCCATTTTAGAGTAATTTTTTTCCTTTCTACCTTCTTGTCTTTTCCTGTATGTTTATTTCTTGGTACTTTTTTGGAAGAATTAACATTTGTTGTGTTTTAAGTATAAAAGGTCCCCCCACACCCCCAAAGAGTATTTATCTAATTTTGTGTGTGAGTGTGGTGCATATGTGTGGTTCATGTGTTTGTGGTATATGGCCATGTGTTTGTAGATTTATGTGTCTATCTACTTATTTGGAGGCCACAATAGCATGTCCATTGTCTGGCTTTATCATCCTCCATCTTACTTCCTTGAAATAAGGTCTCCTGTCTAAACGTGGAATTAGGCTGGCAACCAGGAAGCTAAAGTAATCCTCTTGACTCTGCCTTCCAAAACACTGGGTTTCAAGCATGTTAATGGTAGATAGCACATGGGTTTTTACATGGGTGCTAAGGATTTGAGCTCTGGTCCTTATGCTTGCACATCAAACACTGCTATCTCCTGAGCTATCTCCCAGGCCCAGAGTGGAAAAGTGCTGAAGACTTTGTTCTCAGCTGGTGGATATATTGTTCAGGAGTGGTTGTGTCATGCAATACTCTCATTGTTCAGTGGGATGGCTTCATAACATGGTGTCATTTCTGGGAGGTGGGACTTGGTTGGAGTGTTCATGGTGGGTTTTCTTTGAAGGGTGTCTTGCCCCTGGCTTTCATTCTCTACTTCCTGGTCATGTATGGTGAGTAGTCTCTTCCACATACTTCCACCACCCTAACATTCTGCTTTGGCTTAGAAACAACAATGCCAGCCTACCTCAGGCTAAGACTGCTGAAGCTGCAAAACTCAATAAATCTTCCCGTTTGTTCCTGTCTGTCCAGGCATTTGTCACAGTCTGATTGGCATAGCATTCTGTGTTGAGATTCTTTACGAAGTCATCTTGGGAGGGAGAAAGAGGGTGGCCTAGAAAAGGAAGTTTAGGGAAAGATGGTAATGGGTAATTTGTTGTGTTGACAGAGGAACCCTCATTTAGGTTTTCTGGGGGAAGCTGGCTGTGATACAGATGGGAGCTAATTCTCATACTTTGTTTAGGAACTGGGTGAATTTGAGTTACTTTACACTTTTAGATTTCAATGTTCTTTTCTGAAAATGGGATTATTTTTATGACTAATTTATCATAAGCTTTACTATTCTATACAATTTCATTTTACAACTCTGGTATTAGTTGGTTGCTGGTGTAAGGATCTGTATCTTCAGGAAATGGTCTTTTAATATTTTTGAAAATTTTTAGCAGATTAATTTTATTGTTTTTAGTTATGTGTATGTGGTGTGCCTGTGTGGAGTATGTATACATGAGTGCAGGTACTCATGGATCCAGGAGAGGGTGTTGGATTTTCTGGAACTGGATGGTTGTAAATCATCCAGCATGAGTGTTAGGAATCAAACTTGGTGCCTCTGGAAGGGCAGTATTAACTCTTAAGCCCATCCCTGTACCCTTCTTTTAATATCATAATGATAGCACAGATTATGAATTAACATGAAGTCTAAATGTTATAGTAAATCTAAATAGTAGTTGTTTATGATATGGGTGTTTATTTGTCACAGGCTGATATATAATCTTTATGATATCAACAGAGACCCAGAATCTTGCTATCCTCCATTTCCTAGTCTTGGTATATACTTTTTTTTTTTTAATCTTTAAAGTCTCTTCAGAGTCTTGATGTGGCCCCTATATCTCCAGCCATCATGTCTACCTCCCGAGGACCAGATCATGGACAATCTTATATGCAAAAGAGAAGCCTTTTTTTTTTGATACTTTTTAAATTTAAATTTGAAACAAGCTTCTTTTACACGTCAATCCCAGTTCCCTCACATTAACATCCTCCCTTGTTCCCCCACCAACCCTCATCCCATCCCCTTTCTGCTCCCCAGGGAGGGTAAGACCTTCCATGGGTAGTCATATCATTTGGAGCAGGGCCAAAGCCCTCCCCCATGTGTCTAGGCTGAGAGAGTATCCCTCTATGTGGATTGGGCTCCCAAAGTCCATTCGTATACATGGAATAAATATTGATCATTACCAGAGGCCCCATAGATTGCCTGGTCCTCCTAACTAACACCACATTCAGGGAGTCTGGGTTGGTCCTATGCTGGTTTCTCAGCTATCAGCCTGGGCTCCATGAGCTTCCCCTTGTTCAGGTCAGCTGTTTCTGTGGGTTTCTCCAGCCTGGTCTTGACTGCTTTGCTCATCACTCCTCCTTCTTTGCAACTGGGTTCCACGAGTTTGGCTCAGTGTTTAGCTGTAGTTGTCTGCTTCTGCTTACATCAGCTACTGGATGAAGGCTCTAGGATGTCATGTAAGGTAGTCATCAATCTCATTATAGGGGAAGGGCATTTAAGGTAGCCTCTTAACTATTGCTTATATTGTTAGTTGGGGTTATCCTTGTAGATCTCTGAACATGTTCTTAGTGCCAGATTTCAAAAGAGAAGCCTTTTAAATAACTTCCTTGGATATTCTATCTAATAATTTCCATTTATGCACCATTAAACTCCTCATCTTCTAGTTAATATAGTATTAGAGCTTGTCATATTTCTACCATGCACAGATTTATACAGTGGCCCAAGGTGAGAAGTAGATAGATGTCTGAAACCATACCTGGACTTTCTATCTTACTTTGGACATTTTTTTTCATAATAATACAAGTAAACTTACACAGTGGGAAGGTGTAATGAATAATATTAATTGACAACTTGACAAGATCTGGAAACAATAAAAAGACAAGCCTCTGTGCATGTGTATGAGGGATTATATAGATTAAGTTAACTGAGGTGGGGCATCCCATCCTTCTACGTGTGGGTGGTACCATGCCACTGGCTGGAGTCCCAGGATTTCATAAAATGGAGACAGCTGGCTGAGCACCAGCATCTATCTCTTTGCTTTGTAACTACAAATGTGACTAGCTGGCTTCCTGCTCCTGTTGCCATGCCTTTCCTACTGGTTACCAGGCCTTCCTCACCATGATGGAATGTATCCCCCCAAACTATAAGCAGGGATAAACTCTCCCTCCCTTAAATTGCTTCTTGTTAGAGCAATGTAACAAGTAATTAATACAGTAGAGTAACCACATTATATTTTTAAAAAGTCATTTTTATAAGTGATCTCATTTTCCTTAATGTAGGTACTAGAATTCTCACCAGTTTCCATATTAATGTTAATAATGAAAAGCACAAGCATGATAACTCAAAAATTTAAAAAAATCAAGTAAGACTGATATGTAGGCATATATGTATGTGACCAGTATGTATATGTATATAAATTTGGTAAAGGATCATTTAATTGAATCATAAGCTATAGGATTTATTTCTGGGATAAAGTTTTATTCAAATAAAGTTTTATTTAAAAAAAAACAACAACCAAACAACACCCCCAAACAAACAAAACCAATAAACCCTAACACACCTAGGAGGGATTTGTGAAGGGTGAGTCTTACTCTGTAACTAGAATCTTTTGCCATACATACTTGCTGGAAGTGGACTGGAAGGACACATAAATGCTGCCACTATCCAGAGTCTCTACACAGAGGCTGGCTGGTGATGACTCTGCCACTCACTTGTGATGGATCCTTCTTCCTCTGGGGAAGCATGATTCCTTCAGGCTTTACATTAATCTCATCGGCTCAAAAAAAGTCTCCAAGCCACTAGTCATTCTGTGTTGATTTCTGTGGAACAGGACACCCCCACGTGTCTCTAGAAGCACATGGTGTTGGTTGGGAATCCTCCTATTTCTCTTACTCTTTTTCGTCCTCATCACAGGTTGGTGATGGTGGTCCCCATTCAGTGCAGATGGAAAACAGTGTTTATTGCTGTTTAAGGTCTGAGCTGGACATGGATATCCTTTCTTACAACCCCATCACTCCTCTCGCCATCTGCACACAACATTGGTAGCTGTTGTTTAACTAAGCATATTCTCCTGAGGAAGATGGGTCAGCTTCTCAAGTATATTTTTTTTGTGTGTGTGTATACACGTGTATGTATTATGTATACAGTTACAAACACTATATGTGCGTGTTTGAGTACATAAGGACAAATTCTTCATCCTCCTCTTCCTGTCTTGATCTGAGTTTGACTGAGGAATCAAGAAAGAGCTAGGGATGGGAAGGACATTAAAAAAAAAAAAAAGAAGAAGAAATCTGCTAGGCTTAGAGTCTGAGGGCTGGGCACAGCTGGGAGTAGAAAGAAAAGCTTTTAAAAGCAGCCATTCTGGAGCATATGCTCAGAGCTCTTTCAGTTAGAGGAAGGCTGGTGAGTGAGTGTGTTTGGCTTTAGCTTGTTAGATTGTTCTTTGGAAAATGATAGTTTCCATGATTAAACAAACTACAAAGATCCACAAAATGAAGATTATGTCTTAATGAAAGGTAATTATGTCTCATTATGTTTTATTAAAAAGTTATGCTCATTCATAGCAGAAAAATTACTGGAGTAGTGCATTAACCCGTGTTTTGTTGTTAATAACACAATAACACAAAATAGTTAAGTTTGAACAAAAGGCAATGTGTGGTTTGTGGAAGCTCAGGGTTAAGGAGTTGAATCCGAGGACTCTCCTGTTGGCAGAGATAATCCAGACTGTGTTACATGGCAAGAAACAGAGAGTGTGCATGCAGCTAGTGCATGTGGATCCTCTTATTATTTTTTTTGTGTGTGTGTTTCAAAGTCATCTATCTGGATTCAGCCATGAGGGCTCTATCCTGATAAGGGTAGTTAATCCTAAGTGCTTCCTGGGGCTCTCTGGCTAAACACTATAGTTGGATTAAATTCTAAGCCCTCTCAGTGCCTCCTGGGTTAAACTCCAGTCAGTGGTTCATAGGAGACAAACCATATTTAAAGCATAGAGAACAGTGTCTGCTTTTCAGATTAGAAGAAGTTTCCATTTGTAGCTTGTAGTTTCCTTGTTGAGTGGATAGACAGACTAGGAATAGATTTTTCTTTGGGAGGAGTTCCTCAAGTGGCCTTGATGGTTATGCAAATGGAAGATTGATGATGTATTGGTTAGGTTTTGTGTGTGTGTGTGCGTGCGTGCGTGCGTGCGTGCGTGCGTGCGTGTGTGTGTGTGTGTGTGTGTGTGTGTGTGTGTGTGTGTGTAGTTTGGCACACAATAGAGTCTCTGAGAAGAGGGAACCTGAACTGTGAAAATGTTTGCATCAGACTGACCTGAAGGCAAGGCTTCTTGATTGATGGGAAAGAGCACAGACTGCTGTGGGTGGTGCCATCCCTGGGCAGGTGGTCCTGAGGTGAATGAAAAACCAAGGGGGCTGGAGAGATGGCTCAGTGGTTATGAACATTTGTTGCTCTTGTAGAGGACCCCAGTTCAATCCCAGCACGCACATGGTAGTTCACAACCACCTATAACTTTAGTTCCAGAGACTTTGATGCTCTTTTCTGACACATGATGCACAGACATGCATACAGGAAAAACACTCATATATGTACAAAAGAAATGTACAAAGTATTTTTTAAAAAGGATAAAGAAAGAAAGTTGAGCAAGCCAGGAGCAAGTGTCCTGTAAGCAGCGCTCCTCCATGGCCTCTGCTTCAGTTCCTGCCTTTAGGCTCCCTCCATGGCTTCTCCTGGTGATGGACTATATCCTATAAGTCAAATAAACCTCATTCCTTTCCAAGTGGTTTTTGTCTGACCAAAGGCTACTTTCCATCCTGCGGAAAGGAGGTAAGAGTCTCTCCCTAGAAGTAGCCTTAGATCTTTACAGCTGTCACTAGAGAGGCTTTGTGGGGCAGCATTTTATGTGGGTTGGTGGAACTTTAGTTTTAAAAAACACTTTTCCTGGGCACTCCTTCTGAATAATTTTATTCCAGGCAGCTTATGTTCTAGTCTGCATTTTCTTCAAAGGCTTTTCCCCATCCTGGGCTTTGGGAGGCTCACATAGGTCCCTTCTGTGTGTCACGTGGAGCATAGCTCCTGTCCCAAACGTTCCTTCCCTGGGCCTCCATTACAGGACCTCTGGCCTCCTGGTTCACAGAAATCACAGATCTTTCAGGTCAGGTCATGGCATGGACTATAGAAGTAAACCATGCAATTCCAGGTCTTGATTTAAACAAAACAAAAAACAAAACAAAACAAAAACAAACAAAAAAACAGAGTCAAGTCTTTTGGACGCAAGAGGCAAGGAGTGATGGCTATATCACAAACTAGAAGGCTATTATGAAGGGGTTGAACTCATGGATCTGACATCATGACGCCTGAGTGTGAAGCCAGGTGCTCATCATCAGTAGTGGGACCTTGGGTAAGTGTTGGTTGTCTCAGATGTAAAATCTTGTGACTCTAGGACAGCGGTTCTCAACCTTCCTAATGCTACAACCCTTTAGTATGTTCCTCATGTTGTGGTATCCCTGACCATAAAATTATTTTGTTGCTACTTCATAATGGTAATTTTGCTACTGTCATGTATTGTAATGTAAATATATGATGAGTGGGATATGTGATATGCGAACCCCCAAAGGAAGCATGAGCCACTGATCTAAGGCATAAGATCACACTTAAGATTAATTGTGTTCTCCACTGAGAAGCAGCTTGATTGGCAGTAGTTACAGGCTTGCTGCTCTTCCCCTCTCTCCAGAGCTCCATCCTCTACACACTCCGCTTACACGGGACCACCAGTGCCTGGGGATTTGCACAACTACTGGACTGAACGCGTGCATGCCCGAACGACTTCCGAGAAGCTCTTCAACCTTCACTCACTTATTTTCATCCATTCATTCTACATGCGCTGGGAATGTACAGATACCTGGTCTTGCGTTTCACACTCAGACTACAAATAAGGCAGGATGGACTTGCCTGTCTGGTGGATGACAGCTCAGCAATTACAGATCAGTGCAAAAGTAGCTGTGATCCAGATACACCCAAGGGAGGGACAGGGAACTGATGGCCCTATTGGGAGATGTGATCAGTTGGAGCAAGGTGGCTCAGTGGGGGAGTACCTTTGAAGGGGGTATTGAAACCCTGGGTCTTTTCTCTGATCTACTTCCTAGCTGCCATGATTTGGACAGTCTTCCACACTCTCCCTGCCACAGTTTTTGATAAAAGCAACAGATCCAGCTGGTCATGGACTGTAATTTCTGCATTTGTGAGCTGTGGAGTGACAGGTGGGAAGGAAGGAAGGCATATGAAGGACTGCCTGTGGTGACATTGTTCCAGAGCTACAGGGGGGACCCCGCCCCCAGAGGGCCCCTCAGCCAGGTAGCTCTGTTTACTTCTGCAGCCAGAAACTCAGGGCATGAGGCTGTGCTCTTGCCTTTTTTGCATTTTTTATATGCAAAGTATAAAAAAGTGTCATTTACACTTTAGTGGATGTTTTGCCCAGGGCAGAGCTGGCCGTCAGGCACAGAGACAGGGTGCTGTATGAAATGAGATGCTTGGTGTGAATGGGCAATTACTGGCCCCAACTGTCTCATAGAAAACTCAGCAGTGCTGAACTGGACTTCCCAGTTCCTAGTTTGGGCCCCTGTTCTTTGCACTGTGTGCCCTAGTATGTGTCTTGTTCAGTCTTTTTTTGTAGTCCTGACCATTCTGGAGTTATTTATGCACGGAAGATGCTTAATTAATATGTGTGCTGTGAAATTTGGTTTTACTTAAAATCTCTCTCTCCCTCCCTCCCTCCCTCCCTCCCTCCCTCCCTCCCTCCCTCCCTCCCTCCCTCTCTCCTCTCTCTCTCTCTCTCTCTCTCTCTCTCTCTCTCTCTCTCTCTCTCTCTCTCTCTCTCTCTCAAGGATTTAAGTGGGGCCTAAAAATCTCTCTCTTTATGTAAAGAATTTAAGAGGGGCCAGGAAGTGATGGCACATGCCTTTAATCCCAGCACTCCATTGGCAGAGGCAGACAGACCTCCATGAGTTCAAGGCCAGACTGGTCTACAGAGCAAGTTCCAGGACAGACAGAGCTACACAGAGAAATCCGGTCTCACTAATGTTGTTCTTTTGCAGCTGCTATTGCCTAAGAAACACAAACACGAGACTCAGCGCCCACGCAGAGTTTATTGAGAGAAGGGAGAGGAAAAGGGGGGTAGCTGGTGGCCAACCGAAAGCGGGGAGAGAAAGACAGAAGGGGCTCCAGAGAGAGATAGAGCAAGATAGCAAGAGAGAAAGAGCAGGAGCAAGACAGAAGTGCGCTTGGCGTGCTTGCTTTAAAAGGGGGGCTTGCACATGCATGCGTAACTGGGTCCCCTGCACAGCCAGGTAAAAGCTTGAACAGCTAGATAAAGCCTGACGTAGTGGTTATGTGGCCATAGGCATCCCACCCATCGTCAGAGGCGGAGTCAGGAGACTGCAGGCTCCTACATTCCCACCTCTTATTGCTATTAAAAAGGTGGGGGTTGGGCATGGCCCAACAGGGTCTGGAGACTGCAGGTTTCTAACAACTAAACCAAACCACAACCAAACAAAAACAGGAAAAAAAAAAAAAAAAAGAACCCCAAACAACAAACAAACAAACAAACAAAAAAGAGTTTAAGAGGGAACAAAAGAGAGAAGAGCTCTTCATGGAAAGAAATTAGAAAGGGGATGGAAGGTGGTATCCTAGCCTTTAAATGAGAAGCCTGGATGTCTTGTAGATGAAGAGCCACACCCACTCACCCAGCTGGTGAGTAGAGGAGCTGTGACAAGAGCCACTTTTAAAGCCCACTCTTTTTCTTTCACTATGCCTGGGGTTCCTGTAACCAGGCACTATTCCACAATTATTCCTGCTCAGTTTTCTACATAGCACGCTGGGTTGTCTACTTGATTGGATCTGGAATGAACTAAGAGACAAACCACTGGCACACCTTTGAGGGTTTTATTGGATCAGGTTATTTGAAGTGGGAAGATAGACCCTAGATGTGGGTGGCACATTTTTGTGGCAGCCCAGATGAAAGGAGACCCGAAGGAAAGGCTACGGTTTTTCCTACTTACTTACTTCTTGGTGTCATCTGTGCCGCTGCAGCTGCTGCATCCAACCTTCTCTGACACTAGAACTTGGTTTCTTCGAGCTTCCAATGTGGACTGAAGATGAGTGGCTGTGTGAGAATCATCTGCATCTTCAGTGTCAGATTGGGAAGGCTCTGGTATCCAGCATCATGGACTGAGAAACTATTGGAGGTCTCAGCTTCTCTAGCATGAAGTTAGCCATTGTTGGGCTACTCAGATCTTATTGTGGAATTCATTTGAATTACCCCCCTCCCCCCAACACACACACACTGATTCTGTTGCTCTAGAAAACTTCATTACAATGAAGTCACATCCTCCGGACAAATTCTTGTATCTGCTGTGTGAGTTTCCAATTTTGACAAAATTTTCCACCCAAATTAAGAACTTAACCTGTTTTGCTTCCAAAGTCACTGACTTAATATTTTTTATTTTCTTCAAAATCATTAACTTTTGTAGTGTCCTTAAGAAGACCAAGCATCTATGTTTTTTAAAATCTCAAACATGGGCTGAGGTGGCTGGTTGCTTGTGGGTAAGTAATGCTATTTACTTCTTGAAGTTCCTTCTAGACTCACCAGATCTCTCCTCCCCCTCCCCCAGGAGGTTCTTCAGTATCCCTAAGATTTCCTCTGCATCTCTCTCTAGTGCAAGCCTGGGTTGTTTACCACTTGAGTGATGGTTAAGCTGTGTGAATTCCTTCCTGGACATGGCCTATTCCTACCATCTTCTCTTATTGGTGTCTGGTTTCCTCCTGAAAAGATTCATTATCCATTTTCATCCTCAGCTTCACTCGGGTGTTTGATAGCTCCTTCGTTATCCTTTATTTCCACTCTTTGGACGCTGCAGGAAGGAGTCTGAGTTCTCTCTGATGTTCAGATTCTTGCTATAATTGGTCTGGGTATTTATCATGCAAGCCTTTTTCTGACTAATTCTGTAGCCAGAGTCCTGGAAATGGCCTCCGTGATTTGACAGGTGTTTTAATTTACTGGAAGCACAACAATTGCTCCAAGCTGTAGTGATTGTTCCTTGTCTGTCTCTGGTTGGTGGAGAAGACCCACACATCTGAGCGGCCTTCTCTTGCTTTCTACTGCTGCCAGGCAGGGAGCTTTGGTGCCAGCTGCTGCTGAGAGTGAGCTGGACTTTCTTTGTCCAGAGGACTTAAAGTTGGGTGCCCTCAGTAATGGCTTCCCTGGTTTCAAAGCAACCCTGGTGTTAGGAGGGACTCTGAATGAAGATGGTGAGTTGCAGTGTTGAACAGTTTGAGAGTTCTGAGCCTGAATCCCAGATCCATCATTCACAGAGAGTAGACTATTGGGCAGTCATTTAAACATTCTTAACCTCTGGTTGGCTCATGGAGCTTGGGGATAACAAGTATGTTTTAGTCACAAAAAACTGTTAGAATGTTAGATAAATTGTGCCCATGAAACTTGTATCATAAGGCCAGGAACGTGGGATGTATTCAGTGAGAGGAAGACATTTCCATTTACTGCATTTTCCTACTAACAAAGTAAGTAATATAACAAAACTGGGTTTAAGCAAAGCTGTGAGCCACAGGCCAGAGTCTGATTATATCTATGCTCTCCTATCATTCCCTCCTCTCAAGCAGGTCCCTTCATTGGTAGCATTGGCCACTCTGAGTTCTTAGACTGGGGTGAAGTTCTCATTACATAAAGACAGCCAGTTGAATGTTAATAATTCACAATATTATACAGCTACTACCTCTGTCTAATTTCAACACATTTTCCCTTATTCCAAAGCAAATTCAACACAAAATTGATTTGTATTTATTTACTCATTTCCTCCTTTTCATTTTCAGGTGTACATGTATGTACATATGCACATTTGTATGACATGCACACATGTGTGTATATAGTTGATGGGAGATGTTATTCTGTAAATATGTTTCTCATACTGGCTAATGAATAAAGCACTGTTGGCCAATAGAAAAACAAGATAGGCGGGGCTAGGAGACTAGGAGGAAAGAGGAAGGAGTAAGGAGGAGTCAGCATGGGGAGCCTGGAGAGAGCAGCATGCCGGCCCCGTTGCTCCCTGGTAAGATGAGCCATGTGAAAATACTTAAAATAGTAGGAATGGGTTAATCATTAAGAAACAGCTAGCTGATAAGAAATTAGTCCCTGGCCAATAGCATTATATCAAATACAGAGTCTCTACGTGTTATTTGGGGCTGGCGCAGTGGTGGGACCAGGGACCGGTGGCAGGAAAAACCTACTTGTAACATATAGTTACAAATACATGTGTGTGTGTGTGTGTGCATGCATGTGGAGGCCAGGGTTGATGTTGGGAACTATGCTCTATCACCTTATTCACTGAGGCAGGGTCTTTCGATCAAACCCAGAGCTCACTGATATGGCAAAACTCCTTAGCCAGCTTGATTTGCAGATCTTTTTTCTTTTTCTTCTGAGGCTGGAATTACAGGTGAGCAACCATGCCCAAGGGGTATTTATGAGGGTCCTGGGGAACCCAAACTCTGGTCCTCAAACTAATGTGGACAGTGCTTTAATCACTAGGTCATCTTTCCAGCCACTCACCTTAATTTTTATGTATGTGTATTATATGAGAAACAGTGTAGGTATATGTCCTAAAACTAGGGGGCCACAAACAGGGGGAAGGAAGTTTTAAGGAAGAGAGTGAAGTTAAAATGGAACATGTGGCATGAAATTGAAAGGGTACAAGTGGGAGAGGTTGTAGAAGAGGACTGGAGAAGAACAAAAGAAATCTTATGTATGGGAAGGGCAGAATGAAGCTTCACTTCTTTTACACTAACTAAAAAACAAAGACAGCATCCTGGTTCCCTTCTCTTTCTGTCTCCGGTAACCATAAATTCACATTCTATCACTATGGATTTCTATGTCGTAATGCCACATTAATGGGATAATAGAATTTGTGACCTGTTGTGTCTAGTCCCTTTCATTTAGCATACCAAGTTTCAGGTTCATCTACGCGGTATCATATGCCAGTAGTCTGTTACTGTTTATGGATGCATAATGACCCATTGCATGAATATGGCACAGTTTATTTATCCCTTTGCCTGGCATCTTGGCTGTGTCCACCTTTTGAACATTGTGACTACTGCTGTTCTGCACATATTTATACACGTGCTCATTTGAACACCTGCTTTTAGTTCTTTTTGAATATAGTTGTTACTTATATTATCTAATGATCTCTGCCCTGGTTTTTGTTATTTTATTCAGCATATTTTTTTCCCTGACAGGCCCGTGATGGACTGATGAGGTACAAGGGCTCTCACTAGTGTAGACTCCTTCATTACATACTAGTTGAATAGTACTGGTCTCTGTAAAATGGAGCCTAGAACAACACTTTCTGCCTTGTGGAAAGATTAATGCTGTTAAAGGAGTCATTCCCTGTGAAATGCAGTCTGTGTGTCATGAACATTAGTGTCATGGACATTAGTCATCTTTGTTATCCCTCCCTCACAGTACTTTTTTCCTGCAGTCTCCCTTTGCACTCCATTGTTTTAGGAGGTTTCTGGTCTGCATCCTGGAGCAGCTAGCAGCTGAAGTTTCTTTCCAGGCAAGACCATTGAGAAACTGCACTGTTGCTTAACACAGGGGGTCTCAGGAGTCTGGAGGACCAGGGTCTTGGAAACACGAAGATAACACCATCCTGCTGTACAGGTCTTGGGTTTGGATTTTTTCCTTCTGAATTGGTAAGAAGTAAAGCTTCCTTCTTCCTCCCTCCACAGAGCCTCACACTGATGACCAGGGGCATTCATTCCCAGACTCCAGGTACTCTTCCTGCTCAAGCCTCATAGCAGCTTCCTATTGCCTGTCACGCTGAAAGCTCTGGAGTAGGCAGGCAGTGCTCTTTCACTGAGGATTTGCTTGCAGAGGGGTTAGGGATAATCCTTTTTTCTTTTCTTTCATCAACTTCTCTCTCTCTTTTTTTTTACCATAATAATTTCTATTTGAGAGCAGCAGAACATTGCAATGGAAATCCACATACATCATAAACTATGAGCAGATTCAAGGAGACTGAAGAAAAGAAAGTTTTTAAAGGCTATCCTGGGAGAATCACATAAGATATTTTGAAACCAAAAAGCAATAACCTTTGGCTACAGGGATCAATAACAAGGGCCTATCACTTCAAGATTAAACAAGCTGCTGTTGAGCAGATGCCCTTGGAGAAGTATGTGTGTGTGTGTGTGTGTGTGTGTGTGTGTGTGTGTGTGTGTGTGAGTGTGTGTGTGTAAGGTTACAGTGACTTTCTTGCAAGGTTGTGGTTCCAGTGAGTCTTTTGAAAACAGCTTTTGCTGCCAGCTATACAGGCATGGAATTCCCTCATCTAAAACCTTTCTGTTTTCTCTGTCTTCATTTCCATCTCTGTCTGTCTCTTCCATCCCCCATTAAGGGACTTCTTTTGATTCTGACACTTTTCACAGAGGTTTATCAGGGTTGAGGCATGAATTGGTACTTCATTCCTATTTATTATTGACAATAATCCATTATTTGTTTAACCATTTGTCTGTCAGTGGTCATCTGACATTTGATTCCTATGGTTCCTGCAGCAGTGACTTTCATGTATACTTTTTTTTAATAAATGAGAATCCCAGACTAAGAGGCAGAGGATAATTGCTAAGTTTCACAAGCACATGAATTGTGGAGCTCAGAGTTCATTGGGATTGCCAGGTCTAGGAACACTTCCTCTTCTGTTATGCACACTGCCACCTCCTTGTGTGCACACTGCCACCCTCCTTGTGTGCACACTGTTACTCTCCTTGCTTTGCAAACCACATGCCTCCTGCTCTGCGTGCTGCCACCTGTTCCTGTCCCAACACCCACCCACTTTCATCTGATCTGTATCAAGACAAATGAATGCTCATCATCCCTAGAGTACCTGCTGTGCCTGTTGCAGCCTCAGCTCTGAGCCTGGCTCTTCTACTCCTCTGGCTTTACTGATCTGCCTCCCACCCAACCCAACTCTGCTTCCTGCCAACCCTATTGAAACTCCGTTTCCTTTGCTAAAGCTCCCCACTGAGCTTTTCAATCAAGACCGTGTTCTTCTTTCCTCAATTTGCTCTCATTCTCAAGTCTCTGCTTAGGGCCTCACCTAGCACAAGTGGCATCTTGTGGTGAGTTACAAGAAGGTGTTCATTCCCTGTAGGCTGATGAATTGCAAAACACTGTCCTCGGTCATCCTCTCAGCTGGGCGCTTTTGTGTAGCCTGCAGGTTGGTACAATCACAGGCAGCCTACTTGCCTGGCAGTTTCTAAACAATTCTCACTTAAGCATCCCTAAGTCACATAGATGGCAGCAGGCCCATGCTCATCTGTAGCCTTTCCCAAATGGACCTTAAATTCCTTAATGTCAGGAACTGTGGCTTACTCTTCAGTTTCTCCCCATTGTACCTAGTCCAGGGTCCTGCCCTGAGTCTCCAGCATCCAGCAAATGAAGTAAATTAGGGGAAGTGCTGTGTCAGCCCTCATCTCCAATGGGACACAACAAAACACTTGCAAATGAGAGCTAGTGACATTACAGGCAACTAGGGCCACATTGGCCTCATTTGGGGACACATCACCTCTGCTGTTCCTTTAGGGTGTCTTCTCTTTGGGATGCCAGTTTCTTTCTTATTCACTTGAGCACACTTTTGAGTTTTATCAACTCAGATGAGTTTGTTAGAGGCGATTGGGTGTGTTCAGGGTAGCATGTCAAGGCTGCCTTCTCTCCCAGAAGCCTTTGTTGGAACCAGTTTTTCCCTTCTACATCTCCCTACATGGCCTACATGGCCCACATTTTCTCATCCCCAGACCCTAGTCCTCAAAAGCATTTCTTAAGAGACAGCTCTAGTTTTCATCTCTAACATCTGTACGAATGAGGTCTGACCTGAAATAGATTGTGGCTGCGTCTCCCCTTTTATTCCTGGTCCTTAAAGGATGGGTCTTGTGCCTACCACACAGGGTGCTCACTGGGTGGCTGTAGAACTAATGTCTAGCTGTGCACACTCCCCAGCATTCCATCTCCACACACAGCAGCCGAATCATCCAGCTCAGTTCTATTAGCTTTTCTAGACATTTGTTTAACACTTTCCCCAAGCTTTTTCTCACCTTGTCTGTGGTTTTGTTTTCACAGCCTGTTAGGATATGAAAAGCAATGATTATATCCATTTCACTCGTGAGGCACCTGAAGACCAGGAGGCTGGAGCATCTTGTCTTGCTGTCTGGTGATGGAGTGAGGCTGCCACTCACTTGGGTGACTGCTTGGACATAGTGACAGCTTGGTTATTATTTAATCCTCTTAACTCTTGACTAAAATGAACCAGTCATTACCCTCAGACTCCCAGTGAGTCCAAATCCTGAGGTGAAGAGGCTGAATTTTTGATGTAAGCTCTGTGTTTTCACCAGCTCTCAGTACTTGGCAGTGAGGGGTTTTGTTTGTTTGTGTGTTTGTTTTGTTTTGTTTTGTTTTTGTTTCTCAATTCGCCAACTATAATGGATTGATTGTTCAAGAGACAGGTGGCTTATACACACTGGGATCTGACTAGAAAACATGGTACGGAATAGGAGATTTCACTCCTAGCTGATATTAAATTTACCCAGAGAATGTTTGGACCTAGCAATACCTTTCCAGGCGCTACTATGATAAGCATCCTGGGCAACTGAGATGGGTGGCCAACATTGCAGATGGTTTAATGGAATCACCAGTGGCTTTAAAGATTCCACAGATGGCCTAGATTCAGAGACTTCGATTTAATTGGTCTAGGGCTGGGAACCATTGGCACAGTTCCTACTTATTCTCATTGCTGACTATTTGGATAACTGTAACATCATTCACTGGATGCCTCACACAGTGCAAAAAAAATTATCTTTTGTAGTTAGGGAGGATGGGAAGTTCAAGGCCAATGATGATTCAGTTTTGTCAAGACCTACTTTCTGGCTTATAGATGGCTCCTTCTTGCTATGTCCTCCTTGATGGAGGGGGTGAGAAATCTGTCTTGGTCTTGTGTCACAGGGGCACTGATTCCATCCATGAAGACTCACACCCATAATCTAACTACCTCCTATCGGTCCTATCTCTGGACACCATCATTGTGAAGTTCAGAATTTCAGAATATAATTTAGGTACAGGGCCCAAGGATGGACTGTGTAACTACAGCCCTACATGGAAGAATCCTTCCTTTCCAGCATCATCATCATCCAGGAGCATGTTTTACCTGAGGTTTCTCTAGTCTGAGCAGATAACATGATACCCTGCTAGGCAGATACTCCACTAAGCTATTCTCTGCTGTAAGTTCCTGGTTTTAGTCCTCTAGCTCTATAAACTTGGGTGTACAGCTTTATCTCTCTGACCTTTAACCTCTTCATCTGTCAAGTAAAAACCAGAACTGCTTGGTGGGTCTTATAGGTACATCAAATAAAATAATGTATTTAAACAATAGGTAAAAGAAGCTGTCACCATACTTGATGCAAGAGGGTGTTTAAAATTCTCAGCTGAAAAGAATAAAATACTATTATCATCTATCTACAGGAAAAATCTGTGTATTATACTCTTGGAATACCTACTACTTGCAGACCACCATAATTGATTTCTTTCTCTATGCATAGGAATGAGAGATGCAAAGATGAGTGGAGTGCTCACCTCTGCCTTCAGGAAACTTCTAATTGCTACAGAAACAGAAGGCAACAGAACCACATGTAGTTAGTTATGTATGATGTATATTTCTAATATTGAGATGTTAGAGACTCAATTTATAAGCTACAAGCTCAGACGATGGAATGCTCCTTCCAAGCACATCTCAGGAGATCAAGAAAACCTTAAGTGACATTTGAGCTGTCTCTTCAGAGTTGTGTGGCATTTTCACAGATAAAGAACTTGAAAGAAGATTCCAAGCTGGGTGGTGGCATTCAGCCAGGTGGCTGGAGAATGCAGGTATCTGGAAAACAGCCAAGAATCTGGGATCTTTGGCCTCTTGCATAAGGAGACCCAGACTTGCATTTATTTATCTCTGCTGAGAATTCATTAATGAAGACTTTGCTAAAGAACTTGATTCTTTAGCCCCCAAACCACTGGGGATCACTGAAGTTGTTAGTCTTGGAAGATGTAGTTAGGTTGAAGGTTTTGGTTTATTGGCACCAGGTATGGGTGGATGTGGATTGGCAATGTCTAGGTCTCTGTCTTCTCAGAAAACTTGGTGACTCTTCATTCCATTTAAGCTCTAGACCCAATGTGCCCAGTGTGTGGCACATATACCTGAAATATGTTTCACTATCAAGTCAAATTAGATAACCCCTCAGATTTTCTGTTTAATTTTGCAGTCACACCCATAGAAAATGTTTTGTTTGGTTGTCTACCAGGCCCCAGCCCAGCCTGTTTTTCCTACAACTTCTCTTCAATACGAACTCACTGAGGTTCTTATTTCAAGCAGTGTTGGCATTTTTGTGTTCTTAGTGTCCGGAGACTTTCAGTTGCTAACAAACTAGAGGCAGGGACCTGTGTTGGATGGATATAGCCATAGTTTGGGCCTGAGATGATGAGGGGTAGGACAGGGCTTGACACGGGGCTGCAGTAGTATAGGGTGGTAGCATTGTCTGGGAAAGACCCAGTGAAGTAAGGGTTGCCAGGGATGTAACTTGCCTGCAACTTCCATTTAATTAGGTACCTAGCTCATCTTCTCAGAAAACACCTGACTCACAGTAATTTGGAGTGATGATCTGTGTTGGGTACATACACACACACACACACACACACACGAGAGAGAGAGAGAGAGAGAGAGAGAGAGAGAGAGAGAGAGAGAGAGAGAGAGGGAAGAGAGAGAGAGAGAGAGAGAGAGAGAGAGAGAGAGAGAGAGAGAGAGAGAGAGAAATAGTAGAAATAGGGGAATGAAAGGGAAGGAAGAGATCTAAAAGGAGAGGTGTCTTACTTTTCTATTGCTATGACAAAACACCAGGACCAAGGAAACTTATAAATGAAAACACTCAATCTGAGGTTCATGGTTGCAGAGGGCTGGAGTGTATGACCACTGTGGCAGGCAACATGGCAGCAGGCAGTCATGTATAGCACTAGAGTTCACATTGAGACAACAACCATGAGACAGACAGAGAGCGAGAGAGCGAGAGCGAGAGCGAGAGAGAGAGAGAGAGAGAGAGAGAGAGAGAGAGAGAGAGAGAGAGAGAGAGAGTATACTGGGAATGGTGTGGGCTTTTGAAACCTCAAAGCTCACCCCCAGTGGCACATCTATTCCACAAGACTACAAGAGTAATAAGGGAGGTGATGAATAAGAGAGGATTATGGAATACATATGATATGAAAGATATGATATGAAAGCAGGGGGAGGGACTAATTGGTGAGAGGTGAGGGATCAATAGGAGGGGGAGAGAGGATGATAATAAACACAGTGGCATATGCATGGAAATCCATTGTTTTGTATGGTAACACAAATGATTAAAATACAACAAAAGGAAAGGAACAATAGCACCTCTATAGCATGGATGAAGCTGGAGGGTGTTATGCCTAAGCGATTCTAACATGTAGCAAATTGAGTCCCCCTAGAGCAGGAGTTTGCAGAAATGAACATTTGATTGACAGTGGTGTTCACACATGAGTGGGCATTGGGCTCACTTGGGCTTGCTGGGCCTCGTCCTCAGATCGAGAACAGCCCTTTGACGAGCTGGTGAACTACAGTTTTCAGCAGTCCCAGGGGATACTGGTGGTTGGAGACAGGGTTTTGAAAGAGCCGAGGCTGGCTTTCCTGCTGATGAACACACATCCCCGAGTAGGCCATTCAGTCTTTAGGAAGCCAGTTCTGCATTTACAATATGGGGACAACATTGGAATTATGTCTCAGGTCCCTGAGTGGGTGAAAGGAGATGGATGGAAACACTTAGCACAAGGCCGGGGCCACAGGACACTTGCTTTCCAGATGTGACTTATGAATGTTTCTTCGGCTGGAGCCTTGCCAGATCATCCCTTATGTTCAAGCAGCTAGTTGTTGAAGGTTTGAGAATGAGTTTGGGCGCCCAGAATCCTACTCTTAAGTTTTCTGGAACAAGAAAACCAGGACACTGGTGTAGATGCAAGTTCTTTGGACTTCAGCATGCAGGGCCTACCTAGGGGTGCTGGTGGTGTTTTAACAACATAGTCTATCAGGTTCCAGCCCATGCATAGCTCTCCTGTCTGAATTCCAGGTCACCATCACACAGGGATATTTAGTGCAGCCAGTTGAGGTTGTCCTGTCATTGCCATGGAAACCAAGCTGTTACTTAGATAGGAACAAGGTCTCCAAAGGCCTTGGAAACAGAAAATGTGTTCTCCAGAGACAGCTGCAAAATTTCAGTTTTCTCTTTGTGTCATTCAATTCTTTCCTCCTGCTCTTGCATGCACATTTACCCTTTCCCCCAGTCTGTTAGGAAGAGAAGGAGAGTCAGCACACCCCCAGATCCCTCCCAGATGAAGGGACAGTCACACTGGCCAGGGCTCTGACAGCTGAAGCCAGGTGTCGGGCAAATTCCACAGAACACAGCACACTGTGTCTACTCCATCCTCTGCTCCCTAGATGGCAAAATGTGTTCATGTACTTTTGCGTATGAATGTCCTCACCAGGCCATATTCTAAGGGAGTTTTGATACTTCACTTTTGGTTTTGAAGACCAGTGTGGTGGCTCAGGCCTGTAATCCAGTCCCTGGGAAAGCTGTGGCAGGAGAACTGTGAATCTGAGGTCAGCCTGCAATGCCTAGAAAAACCCCATGTCAAACCAAACTGGATCTGCATAAAAGCCACCTGCTTCTTCATTTTTTTTTTCCATTCAGGGTTTCATGTAGCCCAAGCTGGCCTCAAACTTACAAACCTCTGATTCTTCTACTTCCTCCTTCCCCATTGCTGGGATTACAGAGATGAGTCACCACGCCCAGCTTACAGGATGCATATTTAGATAAGCATGTGGCCAAGTGAACTCCATCACAGTCTAGCTAATCTTCGAAGGGGGAGTGTCTGCTCTCTGCCTTATACTTTAGGTCCTTGGGGGATGTGGAGTAGGGCCTTTTTGAATTGGTCTCAAAGATGGACAATAGAGTCCAGTTTGACCCATTTCAAGTTCAGTCAGTTAAGGAGAAATTCTCCCAAGGCCCAGGGACATCATGGGCAGCTCATCACTTGGCTTTTCCTTAATCTGTCCACCTTTGACTAAAGGACAGAGAGAGAGGGAGGGAAGGAGAGAGAGAGAGAGAGAGAGAGAGAGAGAGAGAGAGAGAGAGAGAGAGAGAGAGAGAGAGAGCTGGGTTGGGGAATGTCATTGTGGGAAGGTCACAGGAGGTTGTTTAGTCCTAGCCCCAGCCCGGGGGAGATGAACTGACTTGCTCAAAGTTAGAGGACACTGGCAACAGACAAGGGCCGGAGAACCCAATCCTACAGTCCTGCTCCATCCTCAACACCTGTGGATCCCATCTGCACAGCACCTGTTCCTCTTGATGGTTTTCCAGTGTGCTCAGGGGATCAATACTAACCCCTTCCCGTGAAGGGGCACGGTATCGTTTTGATACATTTCAGGTGAGTAGGCTACGCAAATGACCCTCCCTGGATATCACTTCCACGGGTGTCAAGTGCAGGTGTTGTGCTGCCATTAGTGGTTATTTAGAAGCCATGTCTGCAAACAGTGATACACTGATAAAACTGCCGTGAGGTGGACGGGTTGCCATGTTGCAGGCGCACAGCCTACCGACCTTATCTCGGGTTAGCTTTAGCCCCCTTAGAAAGCCATTCCACTCTTTGCCCATCTCTGTGTCAGGACTAACATCTCGTGACAAGTAGGTAAAACCGTTTTTTGAATTTATTAACTAAGTAGATCACTAGCTTCCACCAACTCCAAAGCTAGGAATGCCATCAGCTAGCATCTGAGGCCTGTTGGAGAGATCCCTTCTTCTTGCTGTAACCACCATTCGGATACGGCCACTGATGAATTTTGTATTTGCCTTGATTTCTGCCTATCTTTTCTGTTGTGATTAAATTGCCTCCATGTGGTGAGCTGGATCCATTTCCCAGGCTATGGTCACTTAAATTTGGCTACAGAATATACTCTTTTTCTTGTGATAATTGCTGTGGGTTGGTTGCTGTTTTTGTGGGTTTTGTTTGTTTTGTTTTGTTTTTGCATGGACAGAACTCACGGAATAGGTTTTAATATGTCCAGTGTCCAGGGTCATGATGTAGGCAGAGAGCAGAGTGAAGTCAATTTACTTGCATGTTTTTCAATCCCCTCATTGGCTACATCACAGGTTAGGGGAGGTTGTGGCCACAGAGCAAACAGCTAGCCACACAGTGTAAGGCTGCTCCCTGCTCACCTCAAACCTTTTGTAGATAATTTGTTTTCTGTAAAAATGCACCTGCTTAGCTAGGCGTTGGTGGTGCATGCCTTTAATCCTAGCACTTGGGAGGCAGAGGCAGACGGATCTCTGTGAGTTCCGGACCAGCCTGGTCTACAAGAGCTAGTTCCAGGACAGCCTCCAAAGCCACAGAAAAACCCTGTCCTGAAAACAAAAAACAAAAAAAAAAAATTACACCTGCTTAGAAGTAGACCTAGATACCCACATGGCTCAGGTTGTTCTGTAACTACTGTTAATGCAGAAAGTTGAGAGAGAAAGGCCCAGCTTTGCACTGTATTTTAATTATGAGATAACTGATGGTTTGGATTTTTCATCACCAACATACCTTGCCCCTAGGTGGGGTTTCCAACACACCTACCTTTTCTGTGCTATTTGGACAAACCCACCCCGTTAGCGCTTCCCCTCTTGTTGGACATTGTGACAAGAAGGAGAGGAGAAAGTTATTTTTAATTTGGCAAGCAACAGAACATCTGAGTCGTCCCTTCCAGCAGCTAAGCCTATATGTTTTCTCAACAGGATACTAATTACCTGGTTCTGGGACTGGCCAGACAGCTTGTTCCTGCAGCTCTGACTGCCCTGCTGGCTGGATGCAATTGCTGGATGGACCCAGCAGGACTCAGAGAACTTCAGCAGGGAGCATCCTCCTTCTCAATAAACTCAGACATGGGCATTGGGCAACTTGTTAAACACATTTATTGATTTCTTTTGACAGTAACCAAACACAGTGAGTGACCATTATAAACAAGAAAAGAAAGGCATTCGTTTGTACTTTGTGGGATCTGGCTGCACCTGGAGAGAAAAGATACCCCAATTTCCCAGGAATTTACAAGGCAAAGTGCATTCCTTTGGGAGCATCACAGGGGTTGGGGCAGGGAATGGCAGTTTTGAAACGCAAGGGATCTGGTCACCTACTATATCAGGCCGAAGCTCACCTGGGATGAATGGCCGAGCCATGGGGTGGAATTAAAGGCATACTTGCTTAGCAAATGCATTCCTGCTTGCCACAAACTCAGTAAAACCAGCTGCAAATGAACAAAACATGGAGATGAAGGAACACGGGAGATCCAAGAAGGTAGCAGAATGGGGCTAGGGCTTAGCCTGGCAGGAAGGAGAACAGACCAAAGCCAGAAAAATGAAATCAACGCATTAAACACATTTATTGGGCTGTTAACAATAACCAAACACAATGTATGACCTTCAGAAAACAAGAAACAGCGAATGGATCGATTCTGATCTCGGGCAAATCCTAGTACAGTTAAGTGACAAATAGGGAAATGATTCCATTCTTATAGTCTGCAGTGATATATATATATACACAACGTATAGCTCTTTGATGTCTGTCCTTTTTTTTTTAATATTTTCTTTTTAAATCATTGAGTAAACAGAAGAATCGTAATCTAGAAATAAGTGTCCTTGGTCAGCTTTGTCCTGGTTCACCTGTCACCAGTATCCTCAGAGTATTTTAGGACACCATCAGGGATGATGAGATAGAGTCCACTTGATGCTTTTAGAGCGATGTTTTCTCCCCTCTCTCTTTTGGAAGAAGTTTTGTATGTACAAAGGCTGAGAAGTCTCATTGGATAGAGTTATTAGTTCAGGAAAACAGTATCAAAATTGTAATCAGGTTAACTGGTTGTTTTCTTCTAAGACCTTTGATGAATGAACCCTTGTTTCTGAGACTTGACTTCCCATCATGGAGGTGATATGGATGTGTGTGTACTTGTGCTTGCGTGTGTGTGTGTGTGTGTGTGTGTGTGTGTGTGTGTGTGTAGATGCACTCCTCTGACATATTTTTGCAAACGGTTTTCATGAAGAAGGGGGCAATCCAAAGAGTGAAAGGCTTAGGGGAGGAACGAGAAGGAAGAAAGAGGGGGGCATTGTGGGTTACGTCAATTCACAGTTGTAGAACTTCACTGAGGTGAGATTCTTCTTGGCTTAGTTCCCTACTTGAGGAGCCATTCGTTTACTAGAAAGAAAGAAACAAAAACCGAACACACACACACACACACAGAACACAAAACAAGGCACACCTGAATTAATGTGTATACAATGAGGGGCCTACTCAAAAGCCTGCCTGTTTATTAGCATCGTGACTATTCCCTGCCCCATGGCTTTCTAGGTTTGTATTTTCCAGAATGCTAGCCAAGAGCTTCAGGTTACTACTGTGAAGCCCAATGAATGAAAAGAATAAATGTACTTGTGTCACGAAGGTAGTCACACTTCAAATGCTCAATAGCTGAGGAGATGGGTATAGACTGGTTTTGTCACGTAGAGAGTCCTCCTTGGAGGAGGGGGACACTGGTTTAGACCCGAAATAGGAACATTTTAGTTAACAGCTTCAATCTAACATATCCCCCCCCGTTTATTTGCATATTGACTATTGTTGATTTCAAGCTACATCATTTGCATGTTACCTATGGCTGACTTCATACTACGTCATTAGAGAGGAACAGAGGCTATCTGACCTACAATGCCTAATGTATTTGATTACTGTTTCTTTACACTAAAAGTGCCAAACCCTGATCACAACCGCTCTGTGGTTAAGGTCATATCTATCTTCATTACCACTGTACCACCATCACCACCTAAGTGCCTGATAGGTGTCCAATAAATCAGTGAAAAATAAGGAGAAGGGTCAACGACAGAAGAGGGTATTTGTTCAGTAGTGGTGGCTGAAAGGGAGCAAGGACTATAGTTTATCCTATGAGTGTCTAAGGGAGAAAAAAGGATGAAAAAAAGAAAAAATGAAACCCAGAGGAAAGAGGAACAATGCATTTAGGGTTAAGGGAAGCAATGGTATCTGCTTTCCAAAGCTGTCTGGAAATGATCACAGCCCTTGTATTTGGGGACCACGTCATAAAGGACTCCCCATTGAGGCACAAGCTATGGTGACTGTCAGGACTGCCAGGAAGAGGCTGGGAATGGTGGGAAAGCCCAGGGTGGCTTGTTAAAAGTAGGTTCTTCTTGAATGTCTTGACTCTTAGTCCAGGTCATCTCTGTTTGCACTTCCCTTTCTGCACTGAGAGTTCACCATGTTGGCCGATGGATGCTGAGTCAGAAAAGACAGATACCACCCAGGCACAGGAAACAGATGTCATCTTAAATATCCCCTTTGGTAGGAATAATAGCTGCTTATAGGGTCATGGCACTAGACAAAGATATGACTATTCACTCCTTGGACCCTAGTGCAATGTGTCCTCTAGAGCATTCTATCCCCTTTAAGGGGGCACATAGCCAAAACCTTCCATGCTTCTTACTGCTCTATTCTAACACAGCCTTGGGGAAATCAGGCTTTCTGAGCTCTCTGATAAAGTGTCGATAGAAAGGACTATTTTGCCTGAACCAGAGGAGATGCAAAGGTTTGATACATGTGACATTAAACATCTATGCACGTCAATACACATCACATAAATCAAACCTTTTAACCTTCATCTCCATCTATGTATGACATACAAAATTTGCTAATAGAGAAGCACCTTGCAAATGGGTGTGGCAGTGATTTCTACCATTAGAGATCTTAAAATGGGAGATAGGCCTAAGCTAAAAGATGGATCTCTGGCCTGAGCACTGTTCTAAGGGCCCCTGTACTCACCTCTGTACTGTAGCTTCTGGGCCCTGTTGTTAGGACAGTCCTTCCCCTGTAAACTGAAGTTGATATTGGTGCGGATACAGCGGTTGTTGAGTGGTTGCACAGGCCTGAAGTTGTCACTCATGCTCAGAAAGATCTGCGATGGCTGATTCTGGCTGAGGAGGCGTAGGGAATGCATCTGAGGAGAGAAACAGCAGTGAGACCCAGCCACTATGTGGATGTTCTGGGGAAGAAAGGCCAAGTAGGCTGTTGCCTGGTCAGGCAGCATCCTTTATCTGGAAAAGGTCATGAGTCCTTAGAGTCCCTTTTCCCAGCTGAGCTGAGGTGAAGGCCCACTGATGCCTTTCAGACATGGAGTACATTTGCATGCAACTTGCCAGCTTGTAGACTTTAAAGAAATCATTGATTCTTATCCTCAAATATACCCAGGCAGTAGTTTCTGCTCTTGCTGATACCTTAATCCTACATGGTTACTACCCAGACCATAGTGGTTAGTCTATTGCTCTTAACTGGACCAATGCAATTTCTGTCTTGTGAATACTTGGCCTGTTTTATCACAAGACCAAGAAGAGTAATGCAAATGTATTGGAAGAAGAATAGAGGGGAAGGAGAAGGAAAGGAAGATGAGGGTAAAAGAGGGATGGGAGAAGAGGGGGAGAAGAAGGAGGGGAAGATGAGGAAGGGAGGAGAAAAAAAAAGAGGGAGGGAGGAGGAGAGTGGATAGAACTTCTGGCATTCTGACTCTAGTGAACCCTTTCCCCCATTAGTTTCCAGTCTTGAACTCTCTGAGATACTCCAGTATTTCTTGAACATGCCCCTTTCCTGAGCTTGAGTGACCCAGAGGGAGTGACTGTTGTTTGTCATCTAACAAGTCCCACCAGGATGAGGGACTGGGAGCTTCATGTGAGGTTGTGAACACAGATCTTGCCAAGGAGATGGGGTCCTGCTTTACTTATCTCCCCTCTGAGGCTTTCTAGATACTGGCAATCAGGTGCTGGAGTGGGAACAGATGCATGCAATCTACCTTCATCACGGGGAAAAGGAGGACGCTGGCAAGCTGGGAGAGCACAATGAGCCACCAAGCAAAGGCTGGTTCCTGTGCAGTTCTGAGGAATAGACTATCTGAAATGATATTTAAAAACTCCCACATACAAAGCACTTATGTGAGATGCTGTGTGCCATCTTACTCCTGCTTGGAGACTGACACACACACTGTTTTTTTCTTTTTTAAAGATCTGAGAAGTCCCTTCACAGGAAATGGACATAGGCTCTTCTTTTTCCTGTCTCTAGTGCTAGAGAATGAACTGAGGGTCTCATCCATGTAGGATAAGCACCTTACCACCAAGGTTGGCTTTAACTTATTTAGCTTAAAAATCGTTAAGTTTTTGAGACAGGTACCTACTCAGTAGCCATCATTCTAGGGCTGGCCTAGAACTTGGGGTGGTCCTCCTGCCTCAGTTTCTCAAGTGTGGAGGTTGCGGGAGTGAGACATTGTGTGTATATCCATTTACACCTCTATCCGAACACTGAACACTCTAATTGTAAAGTGTGATTGTGGAACCAGCCCTGCTGTCTTACTTCCCTTAGGCAGGGGAAGTGTCTCCACAGTTCAGATTAGTTCATTTCAGACACTGGCTCTATAAACACAGGTGTTGTGGATTTAATTGTGTTCACCCAAACTTGTGAATTGAAGGTATTGGTAATCTGTAGTACTCAGGATGTGACTTTACCCAGACGTAGGGCTACTTCCGATGCAATCGGCTAAGTTAATATGAAGTAATTGAAGTTAGCACTTTGATTTAGTATGGCTAGGGTCTTTTTAAAAGAGGCTTGATTGTAACATAGATGCAGTCACATGGGGAACACCAAGAAACATCGAAGGTAGAGACTTGGGGTGGTACATCTTGAGCCAGGGAACGCCAGAGATTTCTGGCAAACCACAAAAGTCAGGGACCAGGCATGGAGCAGATTCTCACATTCCTCAGAAGGAACCAAGTCTTCCGACTCCTTCATCTGGGTCTCTGTCCCCCAGAATTATGAGGCAAACAGGTTTCTGTTGGTTGTGCCACCCGGTTTGTACTTTATGGCTGCACAAATCCTTGTTAAGTCAACACCATTGACTGGGAACCTGCTCAGTCAGTCCTCACTCTTTCTTACCATTCACTATAGAACCGAAGTTAAGCTCACCTGCATCCTGGTTATGTATACAGGCTTGTTCATTATTATCCAACTCGCTGTCTCATAGCAGGGCGGGATAGTCATCGACCCATCATAAGTGATAAAACTAGAGGTCTCTGGATACAGTTCCTCTATATTAAGTCCCTGTAGTAAATATGCATCATCTAGAAAGGAAGGCAATAAAAACAAAACTTAGCATCTTGATGAAGTATGGCTGGTACATCTTTATTATATATAATATTAAAAATACAGAAGACTGTATCAGTCCGTATCTTCAGTAACAAACATTCCCACTGTTAGTCTCCTCACCTAGCTGGTGTCTTAATTTTTTTATTCTTTATTTTTAAACTACAGAATTTTATTTATTGTTTACAAACAGCCCAGGTGGCTGAAGGCTCTCCTCCAGGTCATTGTTGTTTATGCTCTGTGACTCAGACTCAGAATAGCCACTGATGATTGCCTTGTGGTTTGGAGATCACAGTGACAGAATGAAAAACAAGCCTTGTAAAAGATGGTGACTCTAAAATTGTTCCATCAAAGAAGCAGTACATATCACTCACTCACATTCACATTTTTGATGGTCAAAGAAGTCACTCGACTAAAGCTGGTGTCAGGGATTTAAGGAAAGAAGAAAGATGGGACTTTGAATACTGGTGACTTGAAATAACAGCCTACGCAAAGACTGCCTGCAGAGCCATAGGTTCCCCAACACCTGGCTGTTTGAACCTGAAACATCCCCCATAGGCTCATACCATAGAAGGCAACTCCGAGCACTGCTGAATGAGCAGCACATCCAGGCTCACGTTTGAATGCTTGGTCTGCAGCTTGTCATGCTATTTTAAAGGCCACGGAGCCTTTGATGTTTGCGGCCTGGTTTGCCAAAGTAGGCCATTAAGGGTGGGCCTTTGGGGCCAAACCAGCCTCTAGTTCCAGCCTGCTCTGTCTGTGTCCTGTCTGTTGTAAGCTCCACCTCAAACTCCTGCCATCGTCGATGGAGTTGCTCTTTGCCATGCCTTCTCCATGTTGATAGACTAAATTTCTCAACCCACAAGCCAAAAATAAATGACAAATACAGGAATTACAGCCACCACGAAATGAGCAAGTCAAGGCTCCAGGGCCTGTTGAAATGTTGTCCAGTTGCTATTTTTATCTATAAACACCGCTTGATTAAAAGTACATTAAGAAAATACTTTTCAGAAGAAATTAACCAGACCAGACCCTCCCATGAAGTTCAAAGCTCAAGTTCAACCTTCTGTTTTGTGCCATCCCTCTCTGATCATTTACATATTATATCTTTTGTTACTACATAGTTTCTAAATTTTAAAAATAACATGCATACATATTACGACTATGGGGATAAAAGAGAAAAAAGACATAATCTGATCATGTCAAACAATTATTATTAGCATTTTGGTGTTTTTCTGATATTTTTATTCAATGGTTGAAATTTTAGAACATGATAATGTATCAGAGTTTAAATTTTCGATATCATCTACCCTTCTTGTCTCCTCACAATGACTTCTCTTTCTTTGATGAATACTGTTGCTTTCCTCTCTCAGTTTCCAAAATGCGGCATTCATCTTATTTTTCTGGCTTCTCCTTCTCAAGTTCTGTAGTTTCTCTGGTTTCCTTTCCTTATATTTGCTTCGGTCTTTCAACGTTGGGTTCCCTGACCACCTGTTCAAACCTCTGTCTTTCTCAGTCCCTGATCCCATCTTACTGTGGCTTTCCTGTTCCAGAAACTGCAGATCTGTCTCCAGAGATGGTAAATGTCCCAGTGTGTTGGGAGCACCCACCATATGACCAATCTAACAGCTTGGAGAGTACTTAGTAGGGCACCAAAGCCTGGAAGCCAGAGGAATGAGACAGGTTCACTCCCAGAGTCCCTCTGGATGCATCCAACTCCCATGGGAAAGAACAAACTATAGTGGTTGACACCATCATTCGAGTGCAGTATTGTGCAAGGAAAGATGTTCATACATATCTGGGATCCCATACGCAGGCAGAGGGGTCATGCTTATAATAAAACATCCACAGTGATGGGAAGAATAAAATCAGAGAGACAAAGTCCACAGCCATAGAGGAAGCTGGTGCTTTCATAGTAGGAACTGAAACCCTGTTTTCCTGACCTGCAAGCCAAGGCCATTCATTAATTCACCAGATATTCACTAAGCACCTATTTGAGCTGGGCCCAGGGTTAGGCCCTTCAGACACAGCAATGGACAGGGGAGATACAGTGCCTGCCTCATTCCCATTGAAGACCCAGACAGCACATGGCAATCTACTTGTGTAGATGACATTGCCAGGGTGACGATGGATGACTCTGTCTGCTGCTATAGGCATTCATGCAGTCAGTCTACTTTTATAGGGAAAGACATTCCTTCAGTCTTTCCTTCAGGAGTTGTTCAAATTTTCTCTGATGAGAAGAACCATCTTTGCCAAGGGTTTTTAGTTTTAGTGCTCCTTGACTGTTACATGTGAGAAGAGCAATCAAGTTAGTAGCTTGAAATAATTCAAACAAATCTACCATTTACCTCCTTCTTTTAAAACCTTCCCACTCTACTGTGGTACAAGAACCTTCCAATGCTTAAAGTGAGATCAGCCAGCCTGGGCTTGGGGAAAAACTTCATGACACTATGATGAAGGCTTTCTCCCTCTCTCTCTCTTCCCTTTTCTTTCCATTCTTCTTTCTTCCTTTCCTTTCTCCCTCCCCTCTTAAGATTTTAGTTTCACTCATGGGTGTGTGTATACATAGACATGCATGCAGACGCTCAAGTAGGCCAGCAGAGGGCGTCAGATCCCCAGGGCTAGAATTATAGGCAGTTGTGAGCCACCTGATATGATATGGGAATGAATTTAGGTCCTCTACAAGAACAGCAAGTACTCTAACCTGACTTTCAGACTTTTCTTTTCCTTCCCTCCTTCCTTCCTTCCTTCCTTCCTTCCTTCCTTCCTTCCTTCCTTCCTTCCTTCCTTCCTTCCTTCCTTTCATTTTTTTCTAAGACATGATGTCATACAACCTGGGCTGGTTTTGAACTACTAATCACTCACTTCTCAAGTGTTTGTTGGTATTCATCAGGTGTATAAAAGTTTGGCAACTTTTACAAACCTCCCATTTGAATAGGAACACCAAGGCCCCAGGACAAGCCGAAGAAGGAAGGGGCAACTGGAATCTTCCTGGGTGGAGTCTTCTGTGACCTAAAATATCAGGTGTTCTCATCACAAAGCCACTATGTCCACAGCACACATTCACATGCTGGTCCTGAATTTCATCAGTCACTAACATAATAAGCTTATGCTGGGTATCCATCTCTCCCTGGCTGCCACTGTTCCTAGGCCCTGAACCAAGCCAGGCATAGTCAGGTAAATGCAGGGAGGAGTCACAGACCATGGGTACAGGCTCAGAGAGGGGCCATCAGCTTCACCTAGAGTAGGGGGACTCAGGAAAGGAAGGATGAAGGAGCCACCCTGAACTGCATCTTGAATGACAGGAAGTAATCAGTATGTGGCTGGCATGGGGTGAAGGAAGTATCAAGGGTACTGCTGACAGAGACATGCTGGAGACAGAGCCGAGGAAGTTTAGCGGGCTATGTACTTAGGGATAGCTTGAGGCTGGGCAGGATGCAGGTGGAGGAACATTGTGGGGAATGAGGCTAGCAGGGTCAGCACAGGCCACTTCCAGGAGGCATCTGTTTGCACTGTTGGAGGAGGTTTGGAGCCAGGGATGGCCTGATCAGATTTGTACTTAATGAAGCTTGCTCTGATGGTGGTTTGGCCTGAAGATTAACATACTGAATGAGAGAAGGAAGCGTTGGGCACATTTTTATTAAAGGTCAATGTGATTTGTTTAACCAAGCTTGTACGAGGAACATATTGGGTACTCTAGCATGTCGTTATTACTGTATTTTATTTTTGTTTGGGGCAGTGGGGAGAAGGGAAGGATGGATGTAGTAGAGATGAAGGATATTGCAGGCAGAACTGGAGCCAAGGTAAAAAACTATTTTCCTGAAACTAGACCAGCCCTTACGCAGCTGCCATATTTGAGGTAAGGGTTGGAGGAGGGTACAGGCTAGGAGCAAGAGACAAAAAAGGTGATGTTTATGTGTTTGTCCTCCTCAGGGGTACCAGCATATTTACAAAACTATAGTGCTGATACCCTAACCTCTGGGGTCCTGCTGGGAAAGCCATTTTTGGTCACCAACTGCTATTGTGCTTTTTCTACCAATCTTTTCAGTCTGTATGCCTACTCTTTTAGTTTCCCTCTGCAGAACTTGACAACATCCAGCTTGAGGAATCTAGTGCTTGGGGCCTGAGTTTGAATGACTTTGCTGCTTTCTCTGTATGAGCTAGGACCCATAGGTGATAAAATACTCAGTTCCCATGTCTGCAGCATACAGAAGGTTGGAGTACTTGGCTCACAGGCTATTAGAGGAACAAATAGGACCATGCTATACAAGTACTATCTAGCACAACGTTCACTCCAGCCCTGTTACTCAGCCATGCTGGGTAGCATTAGTGTTCCCTTTGTGTCCTATAGCGTTCTTGCTCAGCTTCCCTAGTAAACTCCTTGTCATACTCAGAACTCTGACTTTCCCAGCTGAATTAGCTCACCAGGAATTATTTAGCTATCTGACTCTTCCCACTAAGCTGTGAGTGTCAGAGGGAATGATTTGTATTCTTCTATTGTGGATCCCATTTTGAGGTCCACCATTTCAGAGAGCCTTCAGTAAGCACAAGACTAAATGATCAAATGGTGATGGCACTGAGCAGAAACTAAGCCAGGAATAGTTAACACTGAACTGGTGATGGAGAAGCCACCCCTCCACCTTGCACTACTAACTTTAATGTACTGCACCTCCTGCTCCTTGTACTGACACACAACACATCAGGATGAGACCATTGGTGTTGTTTCTAGCGCCATGGTGACATTATGTTTCCACATCAAACACGCATGTACTCTCATGACTACACTGCTAAATTGGCATTAACTTACATTGACACTGCCCTATAGCTGGTGCCACCCTGCCTCAAACCCTGAAACTGGAGCAGCTCTCCTTTTATGCATTGGAATCTGAGAACTACTGGCTGTGCTTCTTTGGATACCTCTTCTCTCTGTGGGGTGTTGCTTGGTGAATTTGGCACGTGTGGTGATTTGAATGAGAATGGGCCCCACAGGCTCACGTATTTGAATGCTTGTGAAACAGTTAAAGAATGATTATTACATGAAGCCTTGTTGGAGAAGGTGTGTCACTGAGGGCAGAATTTGTAGATTCAAAAGCCCACTCTATTTCCAGTTAGCTTTCTCTGCCCTGTAATTGTGTCTCAAGAGGTGAGGCTTTGGCTGCTGGTCCAGTGCCATGCTTTCCTGCCAAGCTTCCCACCATGTGGGTCACAGACTCTAACCCTCTGAAACTGTAAGCCCTTAAAAGACACTTCTATAAGTTACCGTGGACATGGTGTTTTTATCACAGCAACGGAAAAGTAACTAAGGCAAATAGGATAGGGGTAGTACTACCCAAGAAAAACTCGACTTAACTCAGAAATTTTTCAGCCTCAGCATTCAGAAATGTTTTTCATAATTTCTCTTATGAGAAATGGTTTGTAGCAGGCAAAGCATCAGACTTCAAGTCAGAGTTATAATTCAAGTGTACGTTCTAGTTATGCGCTTGCCAGTAGTTTACTATTTCTTCAGCGGTAACTCATATAACCTCTTTTTACTTGGAGCAATGAACAGTTGTGGACAATTTCTAAGGCTATCTTCAGGTAAAAACATTCCACAGACCCCAAAATATCTCTCAACATCAACAAACTTATACAGCCAAATTTATCTTTAGTAGGCTAAGGTTTTGGCACAAAAGCATTGCATTGTTAACGTGTCAGCTATAGATTTATAAGGACAGGAGATCACTCTTGGATGATCAATATGTATAGAATTGTAATGTTCTGAATGACCGTGGAAGCTGAATGACTGTGGTTTTGTAGCATGCTAATGTTGAATCTAGGATTTATCTCATACTGAGTTCTCATAGTTACAAGTAAGAAGTCCCCAGTTGAGTTCTTAGTTTTTTGTTCAGGAAAAACACATTGTAATGAAATGTCTCTGATGACACAATGGGGAATCGTTCTTTCATCTGAGCTTCCACTGGGTGCCTTAGCCAAGTGCATGGGGCTGACTCACACAGACCATTGCTGATAAACAACATTTCTTGCTTCCTGCTTATACGGTCCCTATTCGAAGCACACCACACCACTGAGAAAACAGCCTGATACTTCCAAAGATCAATACTGGCTTTGAGCAATATGGAACTACTAGGCAATTTTATAACATTATGCCCTCTTATAATCTGAGGCAAATTCAACTGAAACCAAACAAAGCAAAATAAAGGCAATTGCAATGGAATAAAGTAATATGACTTTTTTTGTTTTACACAGAAACAAATGAGAAAGAGGGCCTCTAAGAACTGTATTGTTGGAGGTAAGCTGCACTTCACCCGTTCCTCACTGCCATGAGTAAATCGCGAGACAACATGGGAAGTGGTGTGCAGCATTTCCCATTATGTGAAGACATTCGCAAGTCTGTTCTTCTGAAATGCGACTACATGTTCAATTAAGCATAGAGAAAGGCACCTGCAGCAATATGCTTAGGCTCTTTGGCGATCCTTCAACATACTTAATACTGTGTCCCTCCAGGGGGGAGCTGTGCTGACAACTTTCCCCGAGAGCTGTGAAGAAGGTAGTTACAGGCTGGTCTGTGCTTGCTTTCATGTCCCTATTTACTAGGGAATTTGTGGGGAGGTGCGGCTAACTTGAAATTACATATAAGCCAATTAAAACACTCTTTAATAACTTGTTCTGTGTGCGGAATTCCGTGTTTTTATGTTCTCCTCTGAATGCCTCCAGCTGGTGTGTCTTTTTTGCCTTGGAGGAGGTATGTTAACACAGAAAGTTGATGCCTTCAAATTCAGACTTGGTGGTCTTCTGGATTCTTTTTCAAACCTAAGCTCTCCTTTGTATTTTTTAGCCATGAGTTGACTTGTATTAGTTACTTTCCTTCACTGAGACTCCATACTTGGAAGAAACAACTTAAGGCAGAAGGTATTTCTTTTGGCTTACAGTTTGGGGGCTACAGGGAGGGAAGGCACAGTGGTGGGAGTGGTTCACAGTTGTGACAGCAGGAGTGTAATGGGGGTGGGTTGGTTGCCTCAACCATTAAGAAAACAGATAGGTTGGGTTGAATAAGGGTTGGCCAATAGCACTAGTGAATTGATTCTTTCAGTGAGGCCCTACTTCTAAAGATGCTATCTATCATCTTCCAAAATAGCACTACTAGGTGGGGACAAAGTACACAAACATTCAGTCCTGTGTGGATGGTTTACATCAAAGTCATAACAAATATGGATAGGCAACTGAAGGAAGATAAAGCTGCCAGAGTAATGCACTGCCCAAAGATCTGAGAAGAAAGTGTTTGTTTGAGGCAATGCTCTGATGACCACCCCTCGTTATCCATTCTAGAATGCAATCCATTAATCATTAGTTTTGTCTATTGAAAATAATGAAAAAAAAAAGTGCTGGTTCAATGAAATCAAGTGGTACTAAAACGATACAAATGTTACCTTTTATGTAATTGAGGTGCCATGTCTGCTGATTAATTAACAAGGAAAACAGAGACATATAAATATCACCCCAGTACAGTGCATTAAAAATTAAAATACTTCAGGCTAAAACACCAATATCTCCTCAAGAGAAACCTTTCTGAAAATCCATTTTTCAATGTCATGCTTTGAGTCTTGACCTCACTCTGCTGCAACGGAATTTGACTTTAATAAAATGGATTTTCTTTAGAAGACTTTTAAAATTCAGCCCGAAATTAATTCAGGCTGGTCTTTTTTATTGTCGGTCCTGGTTAGTGAGACTATTTTACAAGTTTTATTCAGATGTATGAAATTTAAGCTCCTGGGGCTGGAGCGATGGCTCAACAGTTAGGGGAACTTGCTCCTCCTCCAGAGGACCTGGTGGCTTTGTAACTCCAGTTTCAGGGGTTCTGACACCCTCTCCTGACCTCTGGGGGCACTGTTCTCACAGGATACACAGACATGCATGAAGGCAAAATGCCCATACACACTGACTAATAATTTAAAAAGGAAATTCAAGTTCCCACGGAAAGCAGTAACATCTCATGCAGAAGCCCTTGTGTACACTACTTATATCTAATCACAGTCAAGTGTGCTCCCCTGAAGGCAAGCATATCCCCCCCACTGCCTGTACGTCCTGTGCTGCACTTGCCTTCAGAATAAACTATTTGTTGGCACAGTGACTTGCCTCCCAACATCCAGGAGCTGGATTCAACAGGCATATGCCTTAAAACAGTTTGGGAACACAAAAATATTGTTAATATCAACCATTGCCTAGGCATTTGATCTATTATTTTATTTAATCCTCACCCAGCCCTTTCAACATTAGCTTACTGATGAGGCCGTTGAACCTTAGGGTTGTTAAACTCATCTGAAGTCTAACAAAGGCAGTGGCAGGGATAGGATAAAAGCCCAGTGGGATGTCACATTTTGATTGCCAACTTAATGGGATTTAAAATTGTCATGGAAACAAAGCTTTGGATATATCAATGGGGGGTTCTAGAATGGGTGGGTTCATTGAGGTGGAAAGAGGCACCCTAAGTGTAGGTAGCATCACTCTATGGGACAAACAGAAGAAGGAGAACTTAACATAAGCACTCATCTCTCTTGGCTTTTCTGACTATGGATGGTGTGACATGCTGCTTTAAGCCCCTGCTGTCAAGATTTCTCCCTGACCATGGGGAGACCCAGTGAGCCCAAAGAAAGTCTTCCAGGCTTAGGTTGCTTTTGTAAGGTATTTTGTCACCACAATGACAAAAATAACAACACACCAGGCCTGCTCCTTTTTTTTTTTTTAATCTCTTCACAAGAGAGCACTGTTGACCCATGATAATGGTAACCTTTACCAACATGGCTTCCAAAATTCCAAAAGACTACCTTTACTTCTTTTTTCATTTATATACATAATATATGTGCATGTGTATGTGCATATATGTAAAGACACACACACACACACACACACACATACATATATATATATATGTATACTGTAAAATTTATACTGCATCTTGAAAGAAGAATGATTTTCCTCGTTTTCCCCCTTTTCAGTTATTCCCTCTGTCCCCAATACTGTACTCAGGGAGTGGACCATCTCTATAACTGCCATCTTGTGTCAACTGGCTTCTATGCTTGCTTCTTTCCTCCTGCACTTCCTCGGCTGGCTGGTGAGATGGCCACAAAGGAGCCTTTTCCATATTAGGGCATGAATATATATATATATATATTTAGAAGTGGTTTTCAATTCCAAGTCATGAAGATTTGAGTTGCCCTTTCAGAAGTGAGGACTTGTCCGCCTCTCTCCTGTATTTATTCTTACTCCTATGACTTCACCCAAGTTTAAATGCCATCTGGATGCTGATGTCTTCCACATTTGCAACTCTGGTTCTCTCTCCTGAAATCCAGACTCATATATCCAACTGCCTACACCACCCCTCCTCTTGAATGCTTAATAGAAATCCCAAGCACGACTTGTTCACGATCTGTGATCCCTTCCCTACTCACAGACACGCTTCATCTGAGTCTTCCCCATCTCAGCAGATGGAAATATCTTCCTTCCAGTGGCTTGAACTAAAAATTTCGTGGGAATCCTTGGTTCTGTTTTCACTTACACATTAAACATCGAGACATATCCTGTCCCTTTAAAATAGATCCAATCACTAATCACCACCTTCTCCCCATTGACCTGGTTACCATCAGTTACCACCACCTTGTCCCCTTATTTGGATGGCTTTGACCACTTCCTGTTTTCACTCTTACCACTTTGTAGTCTATTTAGAACGATTTTAGACTCATTTTATTTTATATTTATGAATATTTTGCCTGAGTATATGCATGGAAATCCACATGCATACCTGGTGCCTTCATTAAAAAGTCAAAAGAGGGCTTTGAATTCTCTGGAGTTGGAGTTATGAATGGCTGTGAGTCACCATGTGGGCTCTGAGAATTGAACCAGGGTCTTCTGCAAAAGGACCAAGGGCTCTTAGACACTGAGCTATCTCTCCAGACTTTCTCTAGCCTATTTTTGTCAAGCAATCAATCATACTACACCTTCTTTCTATATGTATGGTATATGTATATGTTATGTATATGGTGTATGTGTGTGTGTGTGTGTGTTTTCTATGCAGATGTGCTTGCCCATGAGCGTGCACGAGGAGGCCAGAGGAAAACACGGAGTGTCTTGCTTTATTACTCCCTGTCTTATTCACTTCAGACAGGTTCTGCCACTGAACTTGGAGCTAGGTTGGCTCAGGTCCGTCTGCTTGCTCAGCAAGTGTTCCTACCCCTGAACCATCTACCTGACCTAGAGTGTTCTTTTTGACAGAAGATGATGTCACTCTGCTTGAAGGCTTGGATTAGCTTCCAGTCTGTGGTGCCATCTCTGGTTACTAGGTATGCCAACTATCACAGTGTGACAGTGTCCTCTGAAGGATACTGATTTCCATAGGGGGTCCCTATGTAACGTAATATGTACTTAGGAGTTGGACACAGCTTGTCTAGGATCATCCTGAGCTGACCAAGTGTCACTGTGTTAGTTCTGTGGTTAGTTGGTGTCCCTTCTAAGTGGAAGAAAATGTAAGAAGCAGCATGCTGAGCAATGTTATTGCTCATCAGCCCAAACTCAAGCTGCAATTAAGAGAAAAGCATGCTGAAAGGTTTATAATTAGTTTCAAGGCCTCAGAGTGTACCTTTCCTTGCTCCACAAAAAGGAATAATAGGAAAAAGGAAATGACATAGGAACCATGCCTAGGAGGATCCATGTGTATAGAAGAATGGGTTAGTATTCAGGAAGTTCCTTCTCTTCCCATTCCCATCTCTGTGGGAGGATTGTGACCTTGAGCTTCTGGGTCATGTGATAGGTGCTAGGGAGTGGAAATTAATAGTGTGAGCATATTTAAAAACACTAAGCCTTAGATAGTATTACGTGAATTCACGGACTGATGGCAAAGATACTTGCTGGATGTTCCTTTGATGCTGGAAAGATAAGAGCCAATTGGATTCCTCTTCCTTAGCTGACCTGAGGACCTCTGCCTGCAGGCAGAGACATCTTGACTAAACTTTCCCACATAATAGTGAGAAGTCAATGCTCATTGCTAAGTGCTTGTTGATTATATAGAAGTCACTGACTATACAGCCACCTATATGTGCATCCTTGGTCTCATCTCTGCACTGGGGTTAAAACATATTCCTGCTTGTGTGAGCACAAGATAAGTGCTACATGCACAGCACTGACCCTGGGGTGTGCAGAGTACCCATTCCGCATCACCTCTAAATTTCTGATGCTCACTACACTGCAGAGTGGACACTCCATTTAAGTGAGCAAGGCAGATTAGAGCTCTGCAGTGGATGGTTGAGAGATCAGGGAGAGATGTGTTTGGGAGTTCCTGGGTAGTGTGGTTGAAACAGTAGAGTATGAGGGTTTACTGTATAGTTTTTATGTTAATTTCATAGAGTTATCTGAAAAGAGAAATCTCAGTTGGAAAAATGCTGCCATAAGATGTAGCTGTAGGGCATTTTCTTAATTAGTGCTTGATGCGGGAGGGCCCAGTTCACTGTGGGTAGTACCATCCTTGTGCTGGTGGTCCTGGATTCTATAAGAAAGCAGGCTAAGCAAGCAATTATAAGCAAGCCAGGAAGCAGCACTCTTCCATGACCGCTGCAACAGCTCCTGCCTTCAGGTTCCTGTTCTGTTTGAGTTCCTGTCCTGACTTCTTTGATGATGAACAATGATATGGAAGTGTAAGCTAAATAAACACTTTCCTCCCCAAGTTACTCTGCTTGTGGTGATTGTCACAGCAGTAGTAACCCGAACTAAGACTGTGTGTGTGTGTGTGTGTGTGTGTGTGTGTGTGTGTTACTTCTCCCTGTCTCACTAAAGAGTGTGAAAGCAGGACACTATAACAGGTGCACCAAGCATATCGCATCATCCTCATCTTGAGTTTGTGGGCTCATGCCAGTACCTCTTACAAAGGTTCAGGGTTGGGGTGGGATGAGATGGGAAGATGCCTAGGTTGTATGCTTGAGGATGCTTCATTTTAGACTTCCTACCTACCACAGGGCCAACCTTCCCCTGTTGGAGGCTGTAGGAAATTGAACTGGAGGGAAGAGAGCTGGGGTTTCCTGCTGAGCAAATCAGTCCCTTTCTGCCAATGTCCTGGACATGGTGGTGTCTGGGCCAATTCTGTCTATCAAGCCATCATTATCCCTGGGGTGAAACTCCTTTCAGGTGTGTGACACAGGTCACTATGGGGACATCTGCTATTAGAGGACCCATTATCATGTCTCAGCATGCAGGCCAGGGTGTCCTGCTTAACACCCCTCCCTCGCAGTGTCCCTGAGTGTGAGGGATGGTGGATGGAGGAGAGAGTACATCTATTTCTCTTTTTGTGTTTCTGCTTCAGTGGTGGAAACATTATAAGCCCCCTATGACACAGAGACTTGGTCCTAGAACACTTTTTCTGCCCCGTCTCACCCTTGCCACCTGTTACTGTGACTGAAGGAGACTGTTCATTCCTCCAGTAACTGAGATGATGTGTTGATAGGTACAGATACCCCTCTCTGAACTCCCAGTCAGTCCCTTCAATGTTACTCTGCCCGGATGCTTCAGCTCCCTCCTTCTAGCTTGCTTTCTATCCTTTCTCCTTCTTCTTCTTTCTTCCCTCCCTCTGCTTTTCCTTCTGCACCAGTAACCACTTCACTTCATTTTAATCAGACTGGTGTAGGGGGAGGGCAGGGTAGCAAAGGACCCCCTAATGATGCCCTATGCTAGTGGAAATCAGACAGATTGTGTTTGGGGCTTAATGTGCAATTTCATGGCTTTTCACGGTCTCTAAACTGCAAATTCAAGATTATTTGAAAACATTTTATTTAATTTTCATGCTTTTTTAATCAAAAAAGTTAAAAGAATAATAATCTTTTATAGGCAGTTATAAATGTGCTATTTACACACAAGACAGAAATATCTTCCTTAGCTGAGCAATCTAAGCATGTGCTTAGGGAGAGCCCCACAAGAATACTGATGAGGAAAGGCATGGCTGTGTGTGGAGAGGATTTAAGTCAGTCTTGAAGGCACTGTGTGTTGAACTGGAGTGACCTCAGGGTCATAATGGGTCATCCCATCAGTTCCCCAACCTCTTTATATAGAAATGACCTGATAGTGATCCCCTTGTGGGGAGGATCAGAGTCTCAGCTATCTATCTTTACATTCCAATGGAAGATATGAATTGGGAGAAGCAGTCGGTGATAAGGGGAATGACTCTCTGTACCGTCCTTCCACATGACATTGGAGACAGAAGCATCAGACACAGCTGGGTTACAGGCTCAGGGAAGAACTCTGCAGGGACATGTGAGAATTAAAATTCCACATGTTCTTTTTTCTGTTGTTGGAAATCATTATCTACCTGTGCTTTCATTCACAAATCTAGACCTTTAAAATTTCAAAAACCTAGAGTTGAACTTTCTCACTGTGAATGAAGGAGCAACATTAAAGGCCTCCCCCTTTACCTTGGCACACTTTCTTCTTTTCTGATAAAGAAATTTAGGATGAAGTAATCTAAAAGCCCGAGAGGCTGTTAGAACCCTACAGATCCATGAGGTATGGAGAATGAAGGGAAATGCTACCCAGTCCCCTTCTGGAACCAGATAAGACTTGGTTCAGGTGTGGTTCTTGAAAGGTCCATATTGGGTCCAAAGTACCTGGTGGGTGGTTTTTTCCTCTTTTCAACACAAAGTTGGCAAAGCCTTAGCTACACAGACAGCTGACATGGTGGAGTCAGTCAGCCGGTAGAATCCCCTAGCTCATTACCAATCCACAGGATAACGATGACCACATCATCATAAATGTTATTGCCTCAGACAGGCGTGGATGACAAAGGTACTCTGGGGACTTGTGTTTGAAATGAGCTGCTTCTTAGCCAAGCCTGACTCTCCGGAGTGACTTTCTACAGAATTAAAAGATCGTGATGCAGAAAGGGCCCATGGAGATCATCAGTTCTGGCTTCCTGCCTTCCGACAGAACTAACCTTTGTAGAATTGTTGCTGCAAAGGAAATTGAGCCACACTTACTTTTATATGTTATTCTTGTGATAGTATCTCTGTTGAGCATTCGATTAAGAAATGGGTTTGATGAATCAGAAACCTATAGGGGAAGAGAAAGTATTAATGACTGGGTGTCGGTCACTCTCCCAGGGCAAACATCTCCATGCATTATTTCATTCCTTCATATTGATGGCTTACCATGGGTCCAAATCTATGATGGTTGGAAATTCAGAGATCAGAAACACATACTCTACTCTGTATAGACATCTCATCTCAAGAAGGAAGAGAGGTAGGTAAACAAATCATCCTTATGCGGGTTTGGGCTCTGATATAGTCCATTCACTGTCTGGGTATCAAAGGAGCTAGGGTCTGAGTTGGTTTGGAAGGATAGATGGAAGCTCAAGTATTTTAATGTTAGGATATAGGAAAGACTGAAAGGCAAGGAGTGCAGGAAAAGCATCCATACTTAGGATTTGTTCATGATAGGCAGATGCTCATACAAACATCTAGTGTAGTTGGAGTTAAGGGCATTGGGATGGGAAGATAGCCCATGTTAGGTTTTGAATGTCACAATAGGTTATAGTAAAACTTTATTCCTTAGGAATGGGTAAACATCAAAGGGTTTTGAGCAGGGAATATGGAATGTCAGGAAAAAGGCATTCATCTAAGAAGAAAGAGTATCTAGAATAGGGGTACCAGAAGAGGGAGGAAAAAGAGAACCTTGTAATTCCACTGCTCATTATCATATGATTATATTACACACCACAACATTCAATCTTCCATCCACTCACCCACCCATCTATCCTAGAAATGTTTATCCCTATAATGGGCTAAACATTGTGCTAGAGATAAGTTTCCATTTTGTACTTATGCTCTTACACATCCATAGTCTTCCTCTGGGAGAAGAGGCTAAGCAGCAGACAGACTGGGGTCAGAGAATCGCCCTTTATCATGTGTAGTTTCCTTAGCAACACCCTTTCCCCCCCAGTCTTTCCCCAGTACCACTGTTTGTCTTTGTCATTTCTCTCCTGCCTTGCTCAGCGCAGCTCTGCAATTTACATCTCAGCTGCTAATCGGATGTTGTGACACATCAACATTTTAAATCTGATTTATTCTGAGGTTCGGAAAAATCATAGCAGATGATCATTGTTATTAGATAAGCAACAGGTAACTTTAGTTTGGAGAAAGCACAGACTGTTTATTTTGTCTCCATCTGTCTTTCTTTTCACACGGTTTCCTGGGTTGTAGTGAGACATACATGTAGCTGGTGCTTGGGGAATGGCGGTACTCAATAGAGGCAATAATCCACCTCCAGTGGGGAAAAGTCCCAAGCTGAACATGTGCACCCTGGATACTTTGGTGCCCAGTTCAGCTTCTGTTGTGACATCCTCTGAAGCACTGAAAGGACAGCTCAGTGCCTCCTCCTATTCGTACTGATCTACTTTGTGACAGCAGGAGGTCCATGAATGTGTCTGGTGGAATAGGAATCTGTAATGGGTCTACATTGCTGGGTCCCTTGGCTTCCTGACAAGCTGGACAATACTGCTGTTGAGACCAGCCCCCTTTGGAGCTGATTAAAAATTATTGAAATATTTCCAAAGTGCACACAGATGATTTGTGGGCACAAGTGTGTTGGCATGTGGGTGAGAGGATAAAATATGTGCTTGATATAAGTGAACTAAGTGGGAAGTGACTGGTGTGTGATTGAATAGCAATTATAGCCAAATCTCAGCTCCCTGTGGTGATGGGAGGGAAGGGGAAACAAGTCTCTCTTATTGATTGTTTGATTTATTGATTGATTGTGTTCATACACACTTGTGCCTCAAAAAATGTGTAGAGCTCAGAGGCCAACTTGGGAGTCAGTTCTCTCCTTCCACGCAGGTCCCAGGACTTGAACTCAGATCATCAGGCTTGTCGACATATACCCTTAACTGCTGAGCTGTTATCTTCTTTTATCACTAAACCCTTAGCCACCTCTGGCTCAGGATTTGGTCAGGGTGACGTTTCTCCAGATGAACCACTCATACGTGGGAATTTCTCATCTCTTGTTCTTGCCTTACCTACAGGGAACTGGAAGTCGGAGGCAGAGGCATCAGAAGGAAGGCTGGGGACTAACAGAGGCTGCACATCCTGAGGGACTAAGGATTCAGTCCATCTCATTTCTGGGTACCAGTATTTAGCAGAGGATGGGCCTCTATCCCATGCACTGTTGGAGTTTTTTTGATGAGTGCATGACAACTCAAAGGTCAGTTACCTCACTGGAAATCTGGGAGTTGATTTTGTGGAAGAAAGATGGAATGCTATGGTTTATTTTGAGACTGAGCCAGAAAGGTTCAGATTTTCTCAAGGAAATTCCTCAGGGGCCAAACTGGCCTAAGAAGATTCAGGCAGGAGCTGGCCTAAGGCTTTAGTGTAGGTCCTTCCAAACTTCAGGGGAGCAACCAGGACCTGCAAGCCTGACTGTTGGACAGAAACTCAGTGTAGTGCAAATTTATGCATGAGCGTGTGAAGCAGCCGCAGTTTGCTGTGGAGGAAGTAGGCTGCCAGTCACTCCATCAGTCATTGTCAGCTATTACATGCTTGAGTTTCCAGGACAGCATTCACTGACTTAGAAGCTTGGAGCAAAGTGAGGCAAAGTCAGAGACTGACACTGAGATGCTCTTCAAGGGACACAAGTTATTGGGAAAGGCAAGTTGGCCCCTGAATATTACTCATGGAAGGCTTGGCATGAGGACAACCACAGAGGGAGGTGATTCCTGGTCACATGACAATATATAGCATACCCTTAGGCTTCACAGTGCTCGTGGACCAGGCGGCTATCAGGTACTAGTGTGATATGGCTGGGAATGTGATGGTTAAATGTTGTTTTCTCTCTATTCATCTTAGTTCCTCTCCCAGATCTGTTGAGTAGGTACGTGATGGGAATACACTAATGAATACTATAGCAAGGACTTGGGTGTCTTTCCTGGCTGGGCTATTATGAAGCTTTATGAATTTGGCCTGGCTCAGATGAAGGTGAGGAAGTTAGCAGGAGGCATGGCATCTAGGAAGATGATCAGTACCTGTTGTACAGTCTGCTTTTGGGGGAACTATTGCCTAAGGGGTCCTTAGAGAACCCATTATTCCAAGAGCTGTGTTATATCTCCTTGGTGGTGAATGCTAAATTTCTACTGAAACTTTTCATTGCATTCCAAGTTCTCTAATTTTCTCTAATGATTGGGGCACAAACCTCTCCAGCAACTAGCACAGTGCAGCGCTTTGTAACCAACATAGTTTACTTAAAAAAACAAAAACAAAAAAACTTTTTACAACTGGATAGAAAATCTTGTGTTTTTATTAAAAAATTGCACATCTGCGTCACTTTACATCTGCCAAAATATTAAAGATAATTAAAATAACAACCAGAGTTTCTTCAATTGGACATTTCATACTGTTCTTGCCTATTGCCTATCAGGGGAACATGGCTAAAGGCCGTACAGTTAACATGTAGACTTTGCCTTAACTCCACCTGCCAGGATTATAAGTCAGAATTTAAGTATGAAAGGAAGATGAATTTTATAGCTGTTGTGGGGAAGCCTGGAGGTTTGTAGTACAGGTCCTGCCAGGGAAGGACATCTCACACTTCGCTTATTCTCCTGGTGGCAGTAGTGATGGACAGTCTTTCAATCCTAGAGGCCATCCGCACTCCAGCCTCTCTTCTTCTGCTACTGTACCCTTGTTCTGCTGTAGTAGGTATGGCCTGAAGCCTGTGCCTACAAATAGCACCAGCTAACTCTCTAGAAAAGAGGCCGTCCAAACCTACAGACCCTGAAGCTCTGAAATGAAACCTATCACTTCTTCATCTTACTTGATAGCCTTGAATCTTCCCTGAATTCCATGGTTATAAAAATCGTGAGATCCCAAAGTTCTCTTAGGCATGGACATTAATTGACATTACTTTTTTAAAAATGTTTTTAAATCCTAAGAGACTATAGATTGATATTCTGGTTGGCATGGGGGATGGCAAGAAGGACAAAAGAATGCAAGACTTACTTTTATAAATATAGAAACTACCACCAATCCATTTGGACTCTTTGCAGCTTCTGTGACATTTGTGTACAGCTCGTGGTTATAGTGGATGAGTTGTACCTGGCAGAAAGAAAAATCAAGAGTAAGGACAACAATCCAGAAACAAAAGCTGCGAGGCACAGCTTATTCTTTGACACAAGGGTAAACTGCAAACATACCTAAGGCCAATTGGAAGGACAGGTTTTTAATTGAAGAGATTTCAGAGGGAGGTGTAAATAGAATCCACGTGTGTACAATGAGTATACATGTACCATATGAGCATACTACCTACACACATTTGCAAACATGTTCTGGTAACAAGGGTGCTTTTATATAAGATTAGTGCCCATCTGGTTCTTTCTCTCTCCCAGGACATTTCCCCTAAAGTGTGTGTTAAGTGAATTTTCCTAATTAGGAAACAGAACAGTCCTTCAGGTGTGGGCATCCTTTCCTGGCAGCACCAACAGCTGCCACAGGCAGTGAATAAATCTCCCTGGTAGTCTTGGGGTGAGCAGGGAGCTGAGCCAGCCCCATGTGGGGGAGATTGGCAGTGTGCAGGTTGCTTGGCTCTGCAGAAGAGAGAGCGGATGGTTCTGTTTCATGATGTGCCAGCATGTCCGGTTCACCTGGTTATGCAAAATATTGTTTCCCCTTTCCCTGACCAGAACCAGTGACTGCCTGTCAAACTGCACAGTAAGCACTGGGGCTGGGGGAGGAGCAGCAGGAGTAGCCCTAGATTTGGGTTGTGGTGAACTGGGTTTTCCTCTACTACCTCAGCCTTCTAAACTTCTATTGTTGAACACATGGTGGACTTTTAACCATATGATCAAGGTTTATACCATTTCACTGAGACCTAATCACTTACTATAAAAAGTGAGAGTGATTGTTTCTTTTAAGATGTACCTTATAGCTATGATTTTAAACAATATTTTTTTAATAAAAATGTGAAAGTATATTTGTGGTAGCAAATTTAAAAACGTAGATGTGAACACCATTTCCCTCATCTCTACCTAATCCTGGCTCACATGATAGAAAATAAACAGTTCAGTGTAGATCCTCCCAGATGCGTTTCTTTGCTTATAAAGCACACAGCTTCACACATGTAAATCAAACAATGGAGGGACGTGGACACAACTTGGTAGTGCCCTTGCTTGTTCTGAAAGACCAAAAGCAAAGTTAAGGAAACCCTTCATTTAAAATGAAAAACAGCCTGAGCTAGAAAAGCACTGGCAACTTCCCTCACAGGGCCCTAAGATAGCAGGATACCAAGAATTCACACTGTCCCTACCGCCAGTGATAGCTACAACTCCAGTTTGCCCAGACAAGATAAATTAGCACACCCTGAGGCCCTAAGGTGAGACCATCTGGTCTCAAGGAGAGAACCCATGACTGGTCACGTATGCAGTGGACAGGGAGTCACAGCCCCACCCTAAACTTGTAGTTTTTTTCCTTTAAAAGTACCTGAACCCAGAAAAATGTTGCTTCTCTCTAACCTGCGTGCTGAGGAAGTCCGTTTGCGCAAATGTATCCCATTCATTAAAGCCTCTTGCTTGTTGCATCAACTGGACTGGACTTTGAGTTCTTGGGGGTACAGACCGAATTGGGGAGACTCCTCATTCTGAGGGTCTTACAGTTCTGGGTTCCAAGTTCCAGCACCATATAAACAGAGCTTGGTGGCACACACCTGAAATCCCAGCACTTAGGAGGTGGAGACAAGAGAGTCCAGGTTCAAGGTCATCCTCAACTACTTAGTGAGATAAAAGCCAGCTTGGGAGACCAGACATGTCTTAGAAACAATAACAGCAACACCAACAGAAACAATAAAATGGAAGAGTTTACAATTATGATTCTAAAGTTGATTTCTGACTGCCTTTTTGTTCAAGTCAACACCTATAAATCTACCCATAGTCCTCCTAGCAGCAACAGCCTCCTCCCTGCAGGAATACCCCATAACACACTGAGCTACCCACAGGCTATCGTGTGTTTCCATTGTTTTGCCTCTTACAATACTGTCACAGCAAAGGCATCATAGATCTCTCTGTAATGGTGTTAGTGCTCTGCACTGGCTGATTGAGAATCTAACAAGGTAGTGCCTGGAAAGTGACTTATGGCTCCAAAAGTCCAAGACAATATTCATTACTGCCATTATCCCACATTGCATAAAAGTGTGTGTGTGTGTGTGTGTGTGTGTGTGTGTGTGTGTGTGTGCAAGTTTTCAAAGTTAAGAAAGACAATGACCTAGAAGTAAACTTTCCTTTGAAGTTTGAAAACAATTAGCTACATTTATTCCTGCTGTATGCTAGTGTTGCTGGGCATCTAAGTCACTGGTGCTTTGGAACTCTCCTGAGCCTGCTTGCCCCACACCAGGTCTGAGGATTTGGGGGAAGGAAGCAGGTTCTGTATTTGTTAAAAGCTCTCCAGCTGGAGATCCACTGGAGTTGCAAACCAGTGGAGCATCGTTGGGCATCAGGACCCAGCAGTGCCCATTCAGAGGGGATCATGGATCTGAACATCCTGAATCCACCAAACATGTCACAGAGGGGGCACATACTACCACTGATCTTGTCATTCCTAATTTGCTTTTTTTTAACTTCTTACATATTTTGCCAATGGTGACAGATGGTTACACTACAGCTAGTCTGCCGTCAGAAAGGCAACCGCAGGCAGGGGCTGGGGGACCATTTGCCTGTGCAGTGATCTATCAGGCCTACGCTCACAATTTTAGCTTACAAAAATGGCAGCAATGGAAAGAATAGGGTACATATAGAAGTGTGGGCAGCATCTGTTAGGGTAGATAGTGAAAGGCTCTTTGCAGACAAGATACTTGAGCTGACATCCTGATGACAAAGAAGAACAAGGCCTGGGGAGGTCGGAAGGAGGCATGTCCCTCACACAGAGCAGAGTGTACACAAAGGACCTGAGGCAGTGACAAGCAGTACAGATGGTTAGGGGTGGCTCAGGGTGGGACCAACTCACACATGACTTTGCATACCTTGGTGAGGGTCTTTGTAGCCAGAAGTTGCTGGAGTTAAGAAAATAAACTGACTCAAGTGCATTTTTGGAAGATCTCTTTGGCCACCAAGAGGGTCACAGTAGAGACAAGAAGTCTTGCTTAGTCGACCTTATGTCACAGTCATCTATTACCCTGCCTTTTTTTAGGACACCAATGACATTGACTTTCGAACCCTTCTCTGTTCCCATGGTGTTTTTATACAGGATTTATTGTGATTGCAAATTAACTTACTTGCAAAGATTGATTTGATGTGTCAATTTGATGGGGGCTGAGGGATGTCCAAATAGCTGGTGATGTTTCTGGGTATGTCTGTGAAGATGTTTCTGGAACAGTTCACCATTTACATTATAAGTAGACTGGGTAGACTATATCTACCCTTTCAAACATGGGTTTGTACTTACTTGCAAAGATTGATTTGATGTGTCAATTTGATGGGGGCTGAGGGATGTTCAAATAGCTGGTGATGTTTCTGGGTATGTCTGTGAAGATGTTTCTGGAACAGTTCACCATTTACATTATAAGTAGACTGGGTAGATTATATCTACCCTTTCAAACATGGGTTTGTATCTGCTACAAGTCCATAGTGAATAAAGAGACAAAGGAAGGGTGACTTCTTTCTTCTTGGGTGCTGAAACATCCATTTTCACCTGTCCTTGGAAATCACAACTCCTGGTTCTAGGGCTTAGACTTTGACATCTCAGATTCATACCACAAACACTACTTAAATGCCCATGGGTCTTCAGACTTTGGCCCTGGACTGAGATCATTCCAATGAATCCCTGGTTCTTCAGGGATGCCATGTGGTAAGACTTTTCATCTGCTGTAGTCAGATGGACCAGTTGCCATAATAAATCTTTTCATAAGTATATCAATGTATTCTGCTGCTTCTAGCTCTTGGAACCTCATGACTAATGAAATTCCAATTATCTTACAGGCCAAATGACATGGGCACTGGGTGATCAGGATAGATACAAACAAACCATAGCTGGCTAAGAACCATGTACAACATCCTAAGACTCAGCATTTTATCTGTCCATAGTAGTAATGGCAAGGTATAAGTATCTGTGAAATGGATAAGGGAAGCAAGGGAGGCCATGATCAAATGATGAAATGTGATGTCATGAGAAGCAAGGGGAGAGGGTTACTTCACTGAATTGATAGGAAGCAGTCTGAATTCCAGAGGTGGATCCATCCCCAAAGGGAATCAAGACCCTGCTGTCTCATAACATTACATAGATGCCCAAGCTTAGCTCCATCCCTGAGCACCCAGGTAACCCATGTTCTAATTTTTACATAAGGATTGTAGTGCTACTAACTTCCTAGAACCCCTGTATGGTTTCACAGGCTTGGATAAATGCATTTGGCCCAGGGTCTGGAATGCACTAGACACTCGGCAGTCAGCTCTTAGGATGCTTGCTGTTACCCTCTGAGCCTTTGGCTCCTGCAGCAGTCGAGATTAGGTGTGTGCAATTCCCTCTTCTGCATCCTGTCTTTGAGTCTGTCTTCCTGAGGATCCCGAGGGAAGTGCTACCAGTGGGGAGAACTCAGTGTGTGTTCCCTGCACTGGAAGAAGTGAGAGCTTAGTTCCCAAGTGGCTCACATGCTAATTTATCAGGCAGAAGGCATTTAATGCAGTGAGTGAGCTAGTGAATCTTCCATCTGCAGGGCTTGTGGAGCTTCTGTCACAGTGACTTAACTCTGTTTTCCTAGTATTAAAGTGGCCAGAGAGAAAATAGGAAAGAATAGGTGTGGCTAGGTTCCAAAAAAAAAAAACTTTATTAGCAACAACACACTGTGGGCTGGATTTGTTTGTCATTATAGGTTCCCTGCCATGGCTTATTTAAGTTGAGAGATGAGCAAAGTATTTCCAAGGCATCAGAGTATGCAGCAGGAACAGAACACATGCTGGGGGAAAATAAGCATGAGTCTGTCTCCCCCCCCCACACCATATAATGGCCATTCTTACATGTCTATAGTCCTTTAGATTTTCCAAAGCACCACCAACTGGAATGAGTTTACTTCTGTCAGCACTGAGGTCCCAGGTGTCCACCCTATGCTGGACCCCTGAAGTCCAGAGATGAAATCTATAGATCCAGTATCCTCAAGGCACTCACACAGCCTGTTTGTTCCCAAAATAGACAAAGGATAAAAAGGAAGGTACAGAGAGGTCACACAGCCAGTGACAACGATTCTAGCCCACTTCACTTTCCCATAAAACAGTAAAGAGAAAAGGAAGGTGTTTATACTTGAAGAGGAGATTACATTTCAGCCGCTTTTGCTGGAACAACAGTTATAAGCGAGAACTTATTTATAGAAGTCATTAGCAAGTTTGTCTTTATGTGTAAGAGCACACACTCTGCAGAGAAGAACACGGCTTGATATTTACCAACTGCCACATTCTCACCCTAAGCTTTGGCAATTATCACGGGTCTGCCAGGTGATGATGGTTTCCTGTATCCTAAGACATGTAGATGCAATTAAAGCTGCAAATGAAATGAAGCATCCATGATTTTGCTGACTGGAGACCGCGGATATATCATGGCAATGTGAAACACTAGACTGAAGGGATCTTTCCCTCCTGGAGAGAACACTACTTGGATTTTAAGGCATGATATTTCTCAGTGAGTTGTTCTAAGGTTTGAACTAGTGCAGGGTGTAACCCTTGAGTGCAGGATGGTGCAGGAAAATCTTGGCTTATCCAGATACCTCTTCTGTCTGGGTAACCCAAGGCTAGGTACCCGGCCCCTCTGTGCCATGGCTTTTTTCTCAGAAGAATGAGAATGCATCCGAGTGCTGTTGCAAGAATGAAACATGACAATTTCCAACATCCTCCTTCTGAATCCAGTCAGGGCCTAAGCAAGCAATCACAACAGAGGAGGTGACACCATGGAAGAATTGCAATGTTCCCCTGGTTCCCACCCCTAGGATACATTCTAAAATAGCTGCTTTTAGAAGCCAAACTTTCCTTCTGTGGTCCTTTCTCCAAAGCATCTATATCCCTTGTGCTTCTCAGTAGTGAGGCTGCTAAAAGCCAAGGCAGGCTGTGCTTTCTGTAAAGAGGTCCATCCACATCCTTCCAGAATTGTGCTCTGGTCTGAGGCTGGTACCAACTAGGATTGAAAGGTGGGGTCTGTGAGTACTTTTTGAACCCCGTCTGATTTTACTGTGAGCTCCCCTGAGTGGCAACCCGTCACTAGAGACGTGTTATCCCTGTCCTTTCACTTTGTGTTCACTTACTTTCTTCAACCCACTCCTTCATACTCACAAGACCTCAGACCATCCTAGCACTGGGTGTGCCGAGAGGCAGCTCATTGTCCTACAGTTGAACATGCTGGGTTCAAGTTTTTAGTCACTTTGAGCTCCACTTTCTTCACATGCAAAATGTGATTGCAACATGGTTGCTCAAGGAATGACTGTGCCGGTTAAAGAACTAGAACATGCAAATGGGATCAAATGTACAAATGAGATAAAGCAGGCTTCAAATGCAGCATCTGGTCCAGAGTGCACGCTTGTTAAACGGGTGCTGTGATGATTCTTATTAGATATGCCTGGCTGCTGAGGCTCAGACAAGGAAATCAAGGGGATTAGTGACTTCGAAGTTACTTAGAAAAAAGTCAGGTCATCAACATGTTTGGATTGCATTTTTTTTAGAGAAGTGTCTATAGATTATTCATTTTTATATCTTATTTTGCCTTATTATTCTCTGACTGCTGATATGGTTTTGCTAGTTGGTATTATACAAACAGAAGTTCTACCTGTACACATCGTCTCAGGCCCCCTCTCCACAGAAGAGATTGTCTCCAGACAGAAAGCCATCCTGTTGGCATGTCCAGATCATATATGTCAGATAGGTATCGATAGATATTCCAGAGCTCAAGGAGTTAGCATTATATAGGTTCCTTGAATTAAGTCAAGAAACATTTTCCTACTGCTACTCACAAAAAGTTAAGAGCAAGGTAACTTTTACATTTTCATAAGACTTTTGAGGGCTAGGCAGGCCACTGTCTCTCATGATTACATATGCCAAAGCTTATGTTAATATTAGCTGATTTTAAGTAGCATTATATTAAACATAATTATTGCAATTGAGCTAGGGCTAAACCAGGAGTTAAATCCCATTATTACTGGAGACATTTGCCAATGGAATTTAGTGTATTGGTTGAATGAAATAGAAACAAGAGAGCCGTGAATGCCTCAGTGGGGCTGCTTATTTTTGGTCACAGCTATAACAAATTTGCACCCTTTCTGGTGAAATTATTTCCACACCTGTGGAAGAACCCATCTTAGGAGCTTGTTCTTTTGACATAACTACTTTGTGAGTAGTTTCTGCACCTGCCCCTCAAACACAGTTGAAACGGTTGCTACTTCTCTGGCTTTGAAAGTTTCAGCAATGTAACACCCTGAGTCCCTGTGAGGTCCCTAGTTGCTCTCTTGCAGTTATTTATGTGGGTTTCTGGATTTTCTATTTTAGATGCAACTGAACTTGAAAGAGACGTGACTTGCTGAACACTCAGTATAGGGACTATCAATGCTTATAGCAGTTGCACACCAAAGGCAACACCAAGACTCTCTTCCTTGCCCCTGGCCATCAGCCTCCATCATGGAAAAAGGATGCATTAAATCCTGATCTTAACTTGCCAGGCCCCTCACGTGTCCATTCTGCAGTTACTTTAGATAACTCACCTTCTTGCTGCCTGTCAGTGGGGCAATGGGAACAGCAACCTCTTCCAAGTCAAGCTGTGGAACAATTTGGATAAAGCAACCACAAAGCCAGACTCGACTATTCACATTAATTGACTGAAATGTGATATTTAATAACTGGCAATGCACAGCAGCCAGTTCCAAAGCCATTAAATACACACAATCTATCCATGTGGATGTGCTTTAGAGAAGAACAGAGTGCTAAGAAAAAAGTTCAAGGGATATATTTCATTTACTTTTTGAGACAGGGTCTCACTATGTTGCTTAGCCTTGACTTAACTCCCAGGCTTCAGTGAACCTCTCACCTTAGTTTCCTGGGTAAGTTAGGTAATAGTCATGTGCTGCTGTGCCTGGGTAGGGACTGGAATGCAAATGATGTGCCTGCCCTTGGTCAATGGTTCATGTTGGTAAATCAAAGTCCTTTAAGACATTAAGGTCTTTGTGTAGACAATGTGGAGATTTTAGGAGTGAGCTTTCATGCTTCTAAAAAAAACACATTTCAGAGGAAGTTGGCTGTTGTCAACTGAGCATCCCTTAAAGAAGATAGAATTGGACTGTGTAAGGAGACTGCACACTTACGATGGGGCTGCACATGGGTCACAGTGGCGCTGGACTTATCAACAGAGAAGGAGGTTGGGGACAGGACTGTGATTTGATGATGCATGTGTGTAGGTCAAGAGTAACCTCAGTCCTCCTGACTGCCAGTTTGTGACCTCTGCCATCTTCATTTGCTAGTAACTGGCTCAAATCAAACGGAACACAAATAAAGCAGATATCCCAGGCCCGAAGGCTGCCCTACAAGCTTTTCTTTTGTTCTCTCAGCACATACTTTTGTGTTTCCCGTGCCAAGAAAAGTGCTGGGCATAACAGAGTTAGAAAGGAAAAATCTGAAAAGCAGGAGGAGGTGCACAGTCCCCATGGCACTATGGAGGGAGGGGAGGAGTCAGAGACCAGAAGTTAAGGGTCATTCAGGTAGGGTGACTCAGGAGAAAAAGGCAGGGACAGACCACATTTAGTCTCAAAGACATCGATGATAATACTGCCTTAATTTTAAGAACAATGGGGAATTAAGAATGGAGGGTGTGTGTGTGTGTGTGTGTGTGTGTGTGTGTGTGTGTGTGTGTGTGTACGTGTGGCATCAGTTTGCTTTTGATATAGACAATTGAGCTAAAAGCTACAGTAAACAGTGACCCTTTACTTTCAAATGTTTCTCACTATGGTGTTTAATGCTTCCAGAGATCACATGCTGACTACTGGCAAACTTCCCTTCCAAAGCTTTCCCACAAACCATGGAGTCAGATCATCTAAGTATAATAACATATCCCATGCCATGGTGCTTGACAAGTTAAAAGCAATATGAGTATCTGTCAAAGTATTTTAATAATCAAAGAGATCCCATGAGCATTTTTTTTGAGGCAGGGTCTTATGTAGGCTGGGCTAGCCTTGAACTCATTATATATAATTAAGGATAACTTTGAACTCCTGATTCTCCCACCTCTACCTCCTAAGAGCTGAAGTTACAGGTATGGACCACTTGTTTTAAGTGGTGTGGAAGGTTAAACTCAAGGCTTTGTGTATGTCTACTGAGTGAACTGTATCTCCAGCCCTGGATCATAATTCATTTAGTGATATTTTTCTTAATAAAAAAGCGACACACTTTGGAAAGTGGGAGATGTCCAACCAGGCTTCTGAAAACAAAATGGAAAATTATTAGCTTATTCCAAGAAATGTGATGTGGATCATGCAATTATTGGAAACAAATGTCAAATCACCAAGAAAAGCCTCCCAGTTACATGGAAAAGCACAAAAGCAATAATCCAGAAACCAGTTTGATAAATCTAGGGGTGGCCATACAAATTATGGTCTGTGAAAGCATTAGAAATGAAACAAAAGACTAGAGAAAGTGGGGACCCATGACACAATACATAGGACGGAGGGAGCCACATGGAAGGAGGAGGGGATTTTGAATCTTGACAAATGCACTTATGGGCTAATACTACCAGCCAGTGGGCAGTTTGTGTTTCATGCACTGTAAGTCCTTTGAATTGTATACCCCTCCCAATAACTGCCTACAGTTGTCCCATCATGATGTCAAAGCCTAACGATAGCCATAAAAATTTAAACCCTTGTGAAGTGCAGGTGTGTGTGTGTGTGTGTGTGTGTGTGTGTGTGTGTGTGTGTGTATGTATGTATGTATGTATGTGCGTGCATGCATGTGGTGCTATTGAGCTAGCAAAGCCAGTCAGTTTCTATATGTGTGAATTATAGGAACGGTAGAGCTCCCAGCATGTACATTTGTGTTCTGCATTTCCACACAGAATCACATAGAGTCAAGGCAAATGACCCTGGGTGGGAAGGTCCTTCCAGCTGCATCCCCATATCTATTTTGATTAGCATCAATGCCAGCACAGTGTTGGATGTGGCTAGTTCTGGTGAATTTTGTCTTGTTTGCTTCTAAGAGGTGAACAGGGATTGACAGTGGTAAAAGAAGACAGAAGGCAAGAAAGCCAAATCATTTTCACCATTCTTCAGGAAAGCCCAGATGGTGCCCTTGTCTCAGGCTCTCAAAATAGTCCCTGGGAGAGGAGTGGAGATAGCATTTTGCTGACAGCATTTGGGAAGAGGTGTGTGGACATTCTATATTAAGACTTCAGCATCCTTCCAAGCCTGTCTGTGAGCATGAAACAGCACTATGATGTTACTTGGAAACCACTGAGCCTAATATCTCTGGGGACAGAACACAATGTGTTGTCTTTTCATTCTATCCCTGAGACTGAGACCCAAGTATTCATCAAGGAGTTGCCCCAAATGTCATGGCTGTGTTTGGGACTACTATCATTTACCAAAGAGAAGTCTGTTTCTGGCAGAACAGGGTGAGCCAGAGGATGAGTAGGGTTAGCAGAAAAGGTCTTTCTCCTTTCTATGGTGGGAGTTCAGGGCATTCCCAAGGTGGGAGGGGTCTGTGTGGTTCCTCTCTGCAGTGAAGCAGCAGCTTCTCTTCTGCAATAAGTGCTTTGTCAGGGAATGGCAGTTCCAGTATGTGGCACCAGCCTTGGCCACAAGCAGTCCCTAATACTGGATGGAGAACTGCTCTGGTCAGCTTTGTAATTACGAGGCTTCTTCAGAAACTTCAGAAACATCTGATAGCCCTGCTGCAGATTAGGTCAGAGAGTATAGAGACCTACCAAACTGGGGAAATGGAGGGCCCATACTGACTTTGATGGTGAGTAACAAATTCTAGACTTGAACCCAGGTCTCTTCTTCTCAAGCACAGTCCTTTCCTATCTTGAGACTTTTATTGAGGTCATTTTTTCTTCCTCTGATGTGCCCTCCTTCCTTGTATCTTCTCATCTTCCACTTAGAGAAATCATAGTGGTCCCCAAGTATTGAGGTGTGCTAGTGTGGTTCCCAAACTCTTTCCAGACGTCATCTCATCCATTTCTCACAACTACATGTGGCCAGACAATGCCATCCCCATGATACAGGTGTGGACACTGAAGCTGGGGAGGGGAGATGACTGCACTTCCTGCTTACCAGGGATCATGGAGCACCTCTAGCTCATTCCAAGTCACATTACCCTTTCTCCCTGAGTTTTTGGAACATCAGTTCAAATGTGTGAACTTTGAGGGACCATTTGTCCTTGCTGAGTGCTGGTGAAGAGTTTGAAAGATCTCAGCTCCATTGCAGCTGCACTTTCCCTCTGGCTATGTCCTGCCAATATTACCCACAAGTCTCTAGAACTGATCTCATATTCACAGTGAGCAACAGACAGCAGCAGCAGCAGTAGCACTACCCAGTATTACAGTGTCAGCGATGCAAGCCAAGACTGGGCCAGTTCACATGATATACACAATCTCACTTAATACTCACAAAGGCCTGCTTATGAGGATATTATCACTACTTTTAATTTACAGATAGAGAAACTGAGGCGTGATGACTTTGAGTAAGGCATCTACGTGACAGAGTTATTAGTACACAGATCATGTGCCAGATGCCAGAGACAAAGGTTTAATGGATAAGCAATATAGTCTCCATAATTGTATATGCTATGAGATTTAGGACTGTCAACATACTCGAGGCAGAGGCCAAAGACACACATCTCTGTGGAACGAGTCCCCTTGCACCGGAAGGCTTTAGTGTATAATAGCTACAAGAGAAGAGACACTGGGGCCCAGTACCTACAATTCCCTCAGCAACATCTGACAGATATCCTGTTAAGTAAGAGTCAAAGGGATATATATTATTTTATTTGTTTGATGTTTTTCTTGAGACAGGGTCTCACTATACTTCCTAGCCCGGACTTAACTCCCAGGCTCCAGTGAACCTTCTGAGTCAGAACTGGCTTGGCACAATGGTCAGTGGTGAGTGTCATGTTTTGTTTGTCCAGTGTAGTTGCATAATATATATATATAATATAATATATCTATGCAACTACTATATATATATATATACTATATACTACTACTATATATATAGTAGTTGCATAGATATATTATATTATATATATATTATACAACTACTATATATATATATATTCTGCCTTGATGTGCTGGCCAGGAGCCTTTTGGTTTCTATAGAGAATACTGTCTTTCTCCCATCCACAGGTCTCAATGCCCTAGACTGGCAGCCTGTTGCTTAGGGTGGGGTAGGGCTCCTTGTTCCTTTCCATGTTTGCCTCATCACTGTATATATGCTGTTTGCCTTTACCAGTGATCTCTGCTCATCAAAAGCTCCTCTTAAATTGCCATCTTTTCCAGGCTGGCTGTCTGGGTGGCTCTATTGACTTTTTTCTTCCTTTCAAATTGCAAGTTGTAGGGACTATATTACGCAAATTATTACAACAAAGCACCCAGCGCACACTGGATTGCAGCAGGTACTCAAGGATCCAAAGTTACTCTTTTACGCTGCATTCCTCATTCCTCTTCTCTCCATGCAAATTCTTTAAAATTTTTTCATACATACAAATTCACCACCACCACCCCTTCCCCCAGACTGCTCAATGCAGAAACTACATGGGATCACAGTGGCGCTATGAGGCTCATTAGCTATCTGCTGTTTAAATTTGTATTTTACAGACTGGTAGCTAACACTCAGATGGAGGACAACTACCTAAATCAAAGGAGTAAGATTGCCAACACTCACCCAAGTTCTGTACTACCTGGCAGCCATTGTATTTGTTATTTTATAAACATTATCATACTTTATCCATCTAATGAGTACTTTATAATGTCAGGTTATAACATTTAGAATTATTGACATGCAATATTTATAGGATATGATAGAATAGAATCCATGTTTACAATGTGTGATGATCAAATCAGGGTAACTGACGTCTTAAATGTTTTGACATGGGAGGGTCTCCCACATTGCCCAGGTTGATCTGTAATGCCTTTGCTCAAGGGATCCTCCTGTTTCTAATTCTCAAATGCTTCCCATAATAACATTTTCACCATCCCACTGTCTCACGTTTTTATTTTTTCCAGTAAGTGAAAGGGCTGGATCTGCTTCTAAAGTTGAGCTTCTAAGTAGAAGCTCAAGAAAAGAGAAGTCCAGACTCCCTGCTTTCAGAGTCCTCTTCACTGTTACAGGAAGGAGGGGAAAACGGGAAGAGAAAGAACCATCCATTATATAGCTCTCATGTCAGGGCTATGTGCTCAATTCTGTCTTGAACTGAAGAGAATTTCATTGGTCTGGACCCTTTACCCTCTTTACCTTCTTCCCAAATAGTTACAATAAATTCACCAAGCTCTAGATGCTCAATGGTGGTAACTTCCAGAGACCTTTGTAGGATGGGAGGTATGGAAGGAGAATTCAGATCTGGAGGAGAACTACAACATCCGAGATTATACTGGTACAACCTTAGGCATGCCCAAAAGACAAAGACTTAGAACTCTCCCAGGCTCAGACAAAACATACACCTCTCCAGGCTGTGCTGGGATCAACAGTGTTGTGGCTTTAAGGCCTATGAAATAGAATGGATATCAGAATGAGCCACTCTTTGCTTTCCCAGTCCTTAGATTTATAATTGGATTGAGCAAGTATGAAAACAGAACAAAACCCAAACCTTAGTTCCAGCCCTGAGTCTCTTTAATGTTCCTTTTCCCATGTTATTGAAGAAGCACCCTGATGCCCAGGCCAGTCCAAAGAAACCTTACCACTGGGGGAGGATCACTGTGTCTTGGACAGGGAGACTTAGGAACACCCATGACATTTTATATACTCCTACCCCAGGCCTACTAAACTTAGCTTACCCCAGGCCAGACTAAACTCCTAGGTCTGCCATTCAGAACTCTGCTCAGATCTATTTCTTTTCCTCATCCTATCTACAATGAACTTTCATCCTAGTTGTGTATTGTTAATGTAAGTACTGAGGGAGACTTCTCGTGGAATTCTACTAGTCATAAAGTCCTGTGACTTTTACTAAGTAGCCAGCAAGTCTCACAGCTGTCTCCAGCCTCTTTACTGCACTAGTTCAGTTAACCGTGTCTGTATTATTTCATAGCTTATTTTCCTCGGCCTTGGTTATTTCCCTTGACCTTGGTTATTTCCCTTGGCCTTGAAGATCCTTCGTGTCCTTTGTCTTATATTTGCTGCTGTGTCCAATGACACACACCAGCTTTGCCCTGGCTTCCTGGCTAGACCTGTCCACCTGCACTTCTCACTTATTTATTTATTTATTTATTTATTTATTTATTTATTTATTTATCTATCTATCTATCTATCTATCTTACATATCGATCCCAGTTTCCTCTCCGTCCCTCCCTCCCTCCCTCTCTTCCACCCTCCCATGCCCCCTGACCACCCTCCCACCCCATTCCCCCCCCCCACTCCACATGTAGGGTGATGCCTTCCTGGAGGGGTCATCTAAATCTGTCAAGTCATTTGGAGTAGGGACTAGGCCCTCCCTCCTGCCTCTAGGCTAAGGGAGTGTCCCTCCATGGGGAATGTGCTCCCAAAGTCCTTTTGTGCACCAGGGATACATCCTGGTTCCACTGTCAGAGGTCCCTTAGACTGCCCAGGCACTTCTCTATTTTTGAATCTATCTTCCATATTACTTGAAATGTCATTTATCCATGGGTCACCTGGTGACCTCTCTTTCCTTTCACAACCAGGCTCAGGCTTCACCCCTTCATCCATTCTATTCAGAAGATACATGCATCCCCGTGTCACTATCGTGCCTACTCCACACCTCTCACAGGGCCTTTCCTGCTCTGTCTTGTAGGAACATCTCCCCAGCAGAAGGAGAGGTGCTTGAGAGTGGGACTGTGGCATTCAGAAACCCATTCTCTAGGACTTTCACTCAAAGCCCCTGACACATCATAAGTGGTTTTGTGTGTGTGTGTTTTTTTTTTGGTTTTTCAAGACAGGGTTTCTTAGTATTGCTTTGAAGGCTGTCCTGGAACTTGCCCTGTAGACCAGGCTGGCCTCGAACTCACAGAGATCTGCCTGCCTCTGCCTCCCGAGTGCTAGGATTAAAGGCATGCACCACCATGACCAGCTACATCATAAGTCTTAAACACACTTTGTTGACACGTATGACAACCCTGATTTCTTCCACAAAACACAACCACCACAGGGGAGAAAAGCAGTCCCCTTACTTAAGGGAAAAAATGACTTCCTGTATCTTAAAACTGTACAACCCTCCAATGAGCTGCTTATTCTTGCTTGGCAGTTCTTTTTTCTCCTTTATTGTCTGACTGTAGCCTGGATAAAGTTGCTTGCATTTCTTTCATTTCCTCCAATCTTTATCTGGGGTGTGTGTGGGTCTAGGATACAGTAGCAACAAAACATTGCTGCTTTGTTTATTCCCAGAGACATATACAGAGCAGCCTCTGAAGAAGTATTAGTATCAGGCCGATGCTATTATCTGCATTTTATTAATTAACCCATACATCTCCCTGTCAGTCTTCCTCTTCTATGGGCTCACTCGCAGCATTGCTGCATGCTTCTGCTGTTGGTAAATTGGCACACTAAATCTGGTGAGGCCACCTCTATTTCCAATGCTTCACTTAACGTTTTATCACACGGCTGTGGTCTCAGGATTGAAGTCGGTTAAAAAGATTAATACCGTTTAATACCACCCAGAAGGAAGATGCCAGAAATGTGTTTAAGGTCCGGTTATTCACGTCTTCATTTCCTTTGTGCATGGATTGCGATAAGCAGAGCTATCCTTTTTAATAACTACTTAAAATGATTAAGGTAACTAGTTATTTCCTGTAGGAAAATTGCTCTGCTGTCATTAACACGGAATTAACACGGCTCCCATTTGGTCTTCAGCACATAGCCTTTTGCCCCCCAGTAGCCTTAAATAAACAGAGCACCATCTCCAGGAGGCTGTGAGCTCCTTCCTAAAAGATGGGCTCTAAAGAGGCCAGAGGGTGAAATGCAAAGCTTTGCAGAACACCTGGCCTATGGAGGCACCTGTGAGGAGGAAGGGCACTTGGCTTTGGTTCACAATGTAAGCTCAGTTCTCTGACCTGCCCTAGGGGCTGGCAGGAGGAATTAGCATACCTGTTACTACATCCTTTTGGCCTGAGCCATGTGAATGGAGTGAGTGACTCTCCTACTCTTACGGGGCAGTGCTTCTAAAGACTGCTCACTTGATCACCTGGCTGAGATGTGGTGGACACTCACATGGGAACACTGCTTTTGAGAAAGACCCACAGATTTCTTATAGGGGCACAAAACTGAGGTCATGGGAGTGTCCTAATTCATAATGCTTCAGCCAGTCAGTGTCCAGTCATGGATACTGAGGGTTTAAGCATAAACAAAGGTGTCTGGGTCTGCTCCAAGTGTGTGAACACTCAAGCACAGGTCCTTGTTTGAGTACTTCCTTTCTGTCATTTTGGGGGAAAGGTCTGTGAGTAGACTTTTTAAACTTCATGTTTAACATCTTGAGCACCTCCGTTATGTTTTCCTGCATTTGTAAACTCAACATTTACCCACAGAGGCACCATGTTAAAACGCACATGGCAATATATGAGGACACTACATTTTCAAAGGGAGGGGGATGCCAGAGGGACAGAAGAGGTTCAGGGAGTCTTTGGGAGTCTGCACAGTTGTCTCTTGGGTGTACTCCCTGGCCATCACTCTCTCCACTATGATGTCAGCTCAAGTGTCACCTGGAGTTGTTGAAAACTGGAGATTCCAGGGCCCTGTTTGACTGCATCAGCCCTTCTAGGGGATTGCTTTTAAGGTCTCCCAGGGTTCCTGAGGCCCACCAAAGCTTGCAGAGCTCTGAACTGGTTTTGAGTGCTACCTCCTGCTCTCTGTTCAAATCAGAAAATCCACGCGCCACACAGAGTGATCAAGAGATACCATGCTCAGAGGACATACTTGAATCTACTGTAACTTACAGAAAATGCATCTTGTGCAGCATGCTCTTCTCTTAGAAATGTGTGTGCACACCACTTTGCTTACAGAGGTGACATTTACAAGTGTCATGCAGAGAGTCACCTCTGTCCAATATCATGCCATAGGCTCTCAGCTGATAATTGATGAATAATTTAGGATTTGTTTTTTCAGTAATTCCAAGACATGGGCTTAGTACCCAAGTCAACTTTCAGGGAAAGGTCTAACATAGGATTCCTTACTACCCTGTGTTCTCCAACAGCCTAGAGACATCATGTCACTGGCTATATAGTGTTTGTTTTAAGCCTTTCACATCTCTGCTGGTCAAGAAATAGCAATGTGTTGGCGTGTTGGAAAACAATGTCAAATATCCTGGGTCTTACATCCTGATTCTGCCACTTGAACCTGACTATGACTCTTAATTTGGCTGAACCTGCAAAATGAATAATAATGTTTAGTCTATAGAATAACATTTGCACCACCAATAGTAGTTGCAATTAATCATGGCTAGAGCTGTGTGTGTGGGAACTCTCCATGGTCCTTCCCCTTCTCCCTGTTGTCCCCACCCCCCAGTAAAAAGAAGTACACAAAAAGATGCAGACAGTTAAGGTGTGATATAGAGACCAAGGGAAACTCAGAGGAACTGTAGGGGCAGGAAATGTCACAAATTCTTAAAAACTCCTCAATTGACTTCAGGTCCTCTGGTCTCTCCTATCTCAAAACACATATCATGCACCAACTGCATTCTGCTGTCAGTGCTTTAGTACAGTATCAATTAAAAACAAAGGAAAACAATTTGGCAGTTCTTCAAAAAGGTAAACAGAACTGACATACAACTCAGCGACTCCTCAGTTCAAATAGTTAATACAATAAAAGCTTGTCCTCCTATGCTCAGGGCAGCATTGTTCTCAGCATCCCAAAGTAGAAACAACCCAAATGTCCAGTACAGAGTGAATGAGTAGACAGATTGTATGTGTACTCATTAGATAGCTCAATTGCTGTGATGAACACTGTGACTAAAAATCACTGTGGGGTGGGGAGGAATGGGTATATTTGGCATCCCAGTCACAGTCCATCATGAAGGAAATTCAGAACAAGAGCAGAGCAAGAACCATGGAGAAAAAGTTCTTACTGGCTGACTCTTTGTGGTTTACCCATCCTGCTTTTTGTACAATCCAGGACCATCTGCCCAGGCATTGCATTGCTCACAGCAATCGTCCATCAAGAAAAGACCCCACAAGCCAATCTGATGGAGACATTTTCTTGAGGTTCCCTTTTCCCAGGTGACCTCATCTTATATCTTATATCTTATATCTTATCTTAGTTGACAAAAAAAGAAATAAACAAAACCAAACCTAAACATCCCTAATCAGCACAGTACTGTCAATAGAAAATGAATAAACTATAAAAAGGAATAAAGCACCAAACACGCTAAAACTAGATAAACCACAAGAGCATCATGCTAAGTGAAAGAAGCCAGATCTAAAAGGCGAAAGTCTTAGAATTCCATGTTTGTAAGACACTCACCATAGCTAAAATCACAAAGGCAGAAATCAGGATAGTGGTGACATCAGCTTGGAAATGAACAGGTGCTGAGTAACTGTTTAATAGGTATTGTTTTTTGTTTTGTTTTGTTTTGTTTTGTGGGGACAGGGTAGTGAATGTTTTGGAACTAGATAAAGATGGAAACTGCACAACCTTGTGAATGTATTATGTTTCATGAAGTTATTCACTTTAAAGCACTTCATTTTATCAATTATTAATATATATGCTTAAAGAGCAAAGAGGTGAAAGATGGAACCATGACGATTAACATGAGTGTCCTTGAAGAGCACAATCACTTAGGAAGGGTTTCTTTTTGTCATATCTGAAACTTTTCAGTCCCCGCAGGGAGGTTAAGGCAAAGATTTGTACATGCTTATAAACCTAGCCTGGCTGGCCAGGGATTTCAGGTGAAGGTCAGGAAGGTTCTGAGACTGGTGAGCATGTGAGACAGGGCTACAGGAATGGCTGAATGTGAGGACAAGAGAAATATAAGGGAAAAAATATAAGCAAACTCTTCTGAGAGGCTGGTCAAGAGGCATAGAATGGATGATTTTGAACTTCTGATGCTCTTACCACTAATCCCTAAATGCTGAGATTAGAGATATAAAGCATGCCTGGGATTATGCTGGGGATTAAACCCAGGGCTCTGTGCATATAAGGCAGGCTTTTTTTCACCTGAACCATATGCCCATTTTTAAATGGGTGGGAAATATACTATGACATTGAACGAGAGAATTCATTTGCATGGCATCTAAAAAAATATCGATGATTCAAATGTCAGCATCCTTAACTATATTTCTGTGGGTCAGTTCACACCATCCACTCACATGCTATCTACGGCAACTTTATTGTTACCAAGTCAGGGAGGAATAGTTGCAACCAGAACCATGCTGTTGACAAATTCTGAAGTACTTACTGTATAGCTCTTTACGGGCAGGCAAACGTTTGTCTATGCCTGGTATAAAGTTACGTGATTTTTCAAGGGACATGGAAAGACCACTTCCTGCTGGGCTGCTTAAGGGTGAGGGGCATCTCAGTGGCACAGCTTGGGTAGGCTCTGAAAGGCAGTCTTTGGGGAGGAAATAACTCAATAGATGCATAGGCAGCAGGAAAGTGTGATCCAGATCTCAGTGTGAAAGCCCGTAGGCAGCCATCCCTCTCTACAGGCTGCCTGGAAACATTCTTAACACTTCCCCATGGATGGGAAAGAGAAATGTCCCAGCACAAACCAACCTCTTGACTAGAAAAGTGTGGGTCAGTTGTGTACCATGAAAAATGAAGAAACCCAGATATGACACTGAAAGGTGTAACATCAATGATGGCTTGGTACCTAGTGGTCCCAAAAGTTGGAGAGTTCTCTGGGAACATATCTGGGCATGTGTCACGGTATTTCGTGTTGTCACAGTAGTAGAGGAATATCTCCTGATGACTACAGATCAGGGGTCAGGGATGTTGAGAGATTTGCTGTGAGATACTGAAGGCTGTATGTAGTGGTGCTTAAGGTTGAATGACCTCTCTTAAAAGCCAAGAGTACTGCCATTAACAAGCTTATGTTGAGGGCTATTCGGTTATTCAGTGATACCCAATTACCAGGAACTGATGAACTGTAAAAGATTGGAAGAATATAAGCCACTTTGATGAAGAGGGGCCAAGCAAGAATGTATATTGGCATGAATGGTTGGCTTAAACAAAAGACTTATTTTTTTCCCCGCATCCCAAGAAAGCTATGTACTATGTATTAGTATACTATACAAATACAAAGAGAATGTGTGCTTCAGGATACTTAAAATGTCTATGAAAGGTGATATTTATGTGTTTTTGTGTGGGAAAATATTGACTATAATATTTACTCTAGAATACTTTCCTATCTTAATCTGCACAGTAGCTAAATAGCCAGTTTTGGAGTCAGGAAGAGCAGTGTATGACTTCAGCCATGCCTCTTCCTTATTGGGCAATATGGACAAGCCTTTGATATATTCTTAACGTTCATTGTCTAGCTTGCAAAAATGATTGTAATAAAGGATGGCTGTAAGGATTGGTTGTGATCTTGCGTATGAACCCATAGTGATGTCAAGAAATATGTCATTTTCTCTTTGCACCAGAAAACACAAAGTGATTTCTGCAGCCAGAGTGCTGCATTCATAGACAATCCCAGAAATGAAAAAAAAAAAACACATTTTAGCTAAGTGTGTCAATGGTTAGCTAAGTGGGTCTTCTCATCCTTGGCCCTCTTGACATTTGGTGTGGGGGGCTGTGAGGTCTTAGTGGTGGCTGCTGTCTGTGTGCTGCAGGACCTTTGATGGCATTGTTGGTACCTACTCTGTAGATGCCAGCAGCACTCTCCACCTTCCCTAATCAACAACTCAGACTGCATCCAGCTATTGCCAAATGTCCATTGGGGTAGTATTATTACCCTTGACTGAGAACCCATCAGATAAATAAAAGTTCCCCTTGCTACCATAGGGAGACTAAGGGACAGCTCAGGGAACACTGCTTGGTTGATGAGACTGATCGTGTTGGAGTGTGTTGTTTATATGAGTGTAATTCACTCTGAGCTCTAGACAGGAGGCACATTTTATAAATCAGCTGATATATAAAATAAATGCATCAGACTAGGCAGTTCTGCTTCCTGGATGCAGGGAGGGTACAGTGAAATGCAAGAAACTTAAGGGAACTCACTAGATTCTTCCTTAAGCTCTCATTTACTGACACTATCCTGTTGTGTGATATTTTGGTTGTGTTCTGACAAAAAAAAAAAGCTTTCTTGGAGTCAGAGGTTGGAGTTAGCTACTAGCTGACCTAAATTAACCATAGAGGTTTGGAGGATTATAGACAGAAAGGAGACAGTAAATAGTAACGTGGGACAGAGAGAGGAACTTGGTCCTTTTTGGACAGAGGAATGGTAGAGGTAGGAGGTGACTGGTGGCTGTTACTCTGCCTGCTTCTCTGACCCTTCAGGTTTACTCCTGATTCTTTATTGATAAAGATTAATTAGGTTAATTCTTTATCACTCAAAGGCTCACCCCATCCCAGCCAAAACCATGTTCTTTTTGAGAAGGTTTTGCAATTCTGTGGAAGAGAAACAACACTAATTGGGAATAAATGAATAATTAAAAAAAAAAAACCACCACCTTCCCATAAAAGTGGGGAGAGCAGAAAGACAGTGTGAAAAAGGGCAGAGCAGGGCCAGGTTGACAGATACATCCTATTTGAGTCATGCAAAACTTTTGTGACCAGTTATTTCCCAAGCTTGTCTGTTTATACAAACTACTTGGTGTACTGGTCACAAATCTGAGTATTTTTGCTTCACCCTCAAAACTACTGAACCCATGATCTGGGAAAACATAAAAACTTGTAATTTTTTTAAAAAAAACATTACATGAGAGGTTTCTAATGACTAGGTTAGTTTGGAAAACACTTTGTTAAGCCATAATTCAGCAGCCCCAAGTTATAGATGTGGATGGAAGCTGGGGTCCTCTGATCTCTGCATATATATGGCTTCCTGCTGTCTCTGTAGAAATGACAGGTCAAATTAAGGCTCGGATGAATTGGGCTGGAAGCTGTTCTCTGCTTTGCAGTGGGCTTCTCAGATTCCAGAATCAGTACACTGGAGCCTGGAGAAAGCACAGCTACTGGTACTGGTCTCCAAGGTTCTGAGCTACATAGTTCTGAGGTTCATCAATTCTGCAGCCTTGGCGAGGCTAACAAAACCCTACTGGGCACAGTGTTTTCATCTGTAAAATGGTAATTAAGAGTGATATTTCAGCTCCTCCCGATTCCTTGTGTAGATGGAATGAGATAATGGATTTGAAAAGTTTGCATATGGGGAGGCTGTTGGCAACATCTTAGTATGATCAAGTCCTGATGAAGTTGATGCCCAATTATCTGTGTATCAGATAATCTCTCTCTCCTCTCTCTCTCTCTCTCTCTCTCTCTCTCTCTCTCTCTCTCTCTCTCACACACCTTTTTTTACTTCACTTTTGGATTGCTCACCATTGAGTAGTTGATGTGAAGACATTGTGTTTATTGACAGATTAAGTAAGTAGGAAAAGTGCTTCCTATCAGTTGATGCAAGAAAGTTGAGAGTGCTGGACATGTAAACAAAATATACTATTTTCTACCAAAGGGTTAGATAAAAGAAAACCCCACCAGGTGAGGGGAACCTGTAAAAAAAGCCACAGTCTGAAATCCATCAGAGTCAGAACTTCGTGAAACCCAGATACATACCCAAGTTTCACTTCTCCCTAGAAACTGCACCGCTGTTTCCAATGGTGTAAGAATGTGAGTGTGAGCTCTGACTGCTCAGAAAAAGGCGTGGGTCTCTTTGTGTTAGGGCTGACAACCCAGCAGAGCCTTGTTAGGTGTTCTGGCTTGCTTGCTTGCTAAGTGAGGTTGTGCACTCTTCTACAGAAGTAACACTTGCTTTGTGAAAGCCTTTGAATTGTGTGGTCATTTTTTTTGAGCCTCCAACTTCAATTCTTATAATGACAGGCCACCATCCAAAGATGTTTGTGCAGGATTTCTCAGACTCTCCTATGGGATTCATTTGGGTACCTGTTGACCAGGAGTAATCGATAACATGTGATGGTGCCCTCTAGTGCCTGATACCATCAGTATGCAGACTCCTGAATACCCACTGGTGGCAGCCAGAATAGTGGTTCCTTAATGAGGTTCACCTCTTAATGCCTGGAACCGATGTATGTGTTGTCTTACATGAGAGGAAATAATTTTGCAGATGTGATTCAAGATGTTGAGATGGAAAGCTGACCGGGGATTATCTGGTTGAGCTCGATGTAATCACAGGCATCCTTTTATGTGAGAAAGGGAGGTTGGAGGGCAGTCATGATGGCATAGGTAGAAGTTGTAGTGCTGAGAAGTCCAGATTTCCATTGCTAGATTTGATGGATTCTTCCCTCTGTAGCCTCCCTAAAAAATCAGGAATCCCTCTCTAACTCTCACATTAGCTGCATGAAACCCTCTTTGGCTTTCTAGCCTCTGGCGTCATCGAATAAGAAGTATGTATTTTAAGCCACAGGTGATATGTTGGAGCAATCATGTAAAACCAATGCACACCCCTATTCCATGTTTATCAGAAGAAAGGACAGTATGGTGCCCTGCAGGATGTCTGGTGCCTTACTGGCAGCTAACTACTAATCTCTGTTCCATGTCATTCCTGCAATATGCCCACATACTCCCAAAGGCTCTGTGGAGGCTGACATTGTTCAGGCTGAAGAGACTGTCTGAAACATCTGGAGAATAAAAGAGAATATAGGGGACAGACTTCAAAATGGTAGAATTGAAAAAATATCTTAAATCTCATCCTTAGTATTAATTTGTTCACTGTGAGATCAGAGTGCTTATTTATATTTGTATATCCCTAGGCCTCAGTGCTGAGGGTGCATGTCCCTGCACCTGACCTAGAGAAGGTAATTCTGTAACTGTCTGTGAAGAAAATAGGGTTCTTTGGTTACTTATTTTTCAGGATTCCCAGAAGGGTTTAGGATGCCTTACAATATTTAAAAGTATAAGTGGAAAATAATAAAATCTCATTAAAAAGGAGCAGAGTCTGGGGGAAATGGCCACATCAGTAATGTGTTTGCTGTACAAGCATGTGGGCCTGTGTGTGATCCCCAGAATCCACAATCAAAACCAAAAAAGGGGGCCAGGGGTGGTTTGTACTTGTAATCCCAGATTTAGGGAAGTGGAGACAGGTGGATCCCCTGTGCCCTGTGGCCAGCTAGCATAGCCTGCTTGGTAAGCTCCAGGCTGGTGGGAGTAGCCTGTCTTAAAAAAATTATGGATGGTGCCTGAGGTTCTCCTGTGGCCTTCACATATACATACACTTCACTGTACATGTAAACGTGTGCACGTGTGCGTGCACGCCCCCCCACAGGAGTAGGGGCCATCTTGGCACCTGGGGCTGGAGATTTAGAAGGTGGGGTCCTTCATAAATAGGACTTTACATTTCACATATGGGTTGAAGGTAAAATTTGAAAGTGCTGATAGGAGGAAATTGTTTACCAGATGTGGCTCCTGGAGATTCAAGTGCATAAAACGTGCCAAGATATGTTGGGTCTCTAGAAATGTCTCTTACATTTGGGTCACAGATGATTGGAGAAACACATGCAGCTTGATGAGAACAGCCAGAGGCACGCTGCTGTTGGTAGTTTGTTGAATTATTGAGATTTCTGTGGGTCATGAATGCTGGGAGGGTGGAGTGAACACTCCATGTTGGAGCCCGATGATCATTTGAGACAACCTCTTAGTGTCAGTGTGTAACAAGAGGGGAAGACTTGATGGCAGGATGGGGTGGTGCTGGGGTCTTTTCCTGGAAATGATAACACACTGCAAGTCCTGCCTTTCTCATCTCTTCCTCCCTCTGCAGAGCTCCAGGTTCAACCACTCTGTGTTATGGATGCTAACGACCCACATAATAGCCCTGCAAGATGGATTCCAAATCTGCACATGACAGCAGGCACCACAAATCGTTGAGCCTTGCAATCAAATGCAGAGGGGCCCTGATCATTGAAAGAGTTGGGATAACGGATGATAAAATGCAGTTTAATATGGACAAATGTGGAATAATAGGTATTGGAACAAACAATCAGAAGGAGGAACAGCTGCTAAATGAATTGATTTGCATTCCGCTGACCAGGAAATAGGAATGGGTCTGAGCAGTAGCCAAGCAGCTGAGAGACAGTAAAAGGGGATGGATAAAGGGAGGGATGAGGGAGAAAGGGAGAGATAAAGAGGCGACAGAGAGGGGAAGAAATAAAGAGAACACCCACATCCACACACACACACACACACACACACACACACACACACACACACACACACACACAGAGAGAGAGAGAGAGAGAGAGAGAGAGAGAGAGAGAGAGAGAGAGAGAGAGAGAGAGAGAGAGATCCAGAGGATAGGGAATTTCAGGCGAATCCTGCCTTTGCAGGTACCCAGTATTACACAGAGAGGAATGGAATGGCTTTGGCCGCCATGTTTCAGTCCCCTTTGCCTGAAGCTTCTTTTGCAGCCTCCAGATGTTTACGTTCTCTAGGACTTGAGAGTATTCTCTACTCAGAGGTACCCAAGGCTTTGACTTTTCTCCAGCCTCAGGCTCTTGACAAAGAATCTCAATCAGTCCTTTGTCTTGTGTGTGTGCATTGTGTGTGTGTGTGTGTGTGTGTGTGTGTGTGTGTGTGTGTGTGCTGTGCGTGTGTGTGCATGCACGCTCATGTATGAATGGATGCACGTAAGTATGGAGCCCAGAGGTCAACTCTGGGCATCTCTCCTTACTGTCCACCTTAAAGTAATATTTTTAAATAACAGGTCTTTTCTGTAAACCTGGGGCTTGATGATTATGCTAGGTAGACTGGCTGATGAGTTCCAAAGATCTGTATGTCCTTGTGTCTGTCATGCTTGGATTACAAACACAGGCTACCATAATGGGATTTTCAATGTGTGTACTGAGGTTTGAACGTGGATCCTCCTGCCCACACTGTAGACACTGAGCTATCTGTCTGCCTCACTCCTGTGTTTTTAAATAGTGCCTAGACTTTGATGATTTCCTAAATGAGATATTGGCTAATCTTTTTCCTAGAAACATGGCAGTGGATGTGGATGTTGGATGTCCCAGGTAGTTTTTTTTTCTTTTCTTTTCTTTTCTTTTTTAATCAGGGCAGAAAAAATGGCTTCTTGATTAATGATTGAGTGAAAGGGCCTAGCTCATTGGGGGAGTATCATCCTTAGGCATATGGTTCTGGGTATTGTAAGAAAGCAGGCTGAGTAAGCCATGGGGAGCAAGCCAGTAAGCAGCACTCCTTCATGGCCTCTGCTTCAGTTCCTGCCTCCAGGTTCCTGCTTGAGTTCTTGCCCTGACTTCTCTCAACCATGTGCTGTGAGTTGTTTTTGGTCATGGTGTTTTACCACAACAATTGAAAGCAAACTAATATACTGGGACTCAAAGTTTTCTACATTTTAGTACTGTGTGCACGAATGTACATATTTGCATGCTTTTGTCCCAGGCCTTAATTCTACCTCTATAGGCCATTCCAGTGTGTGACGAAGGCTGAGACTAGTTGCTTGATGTGTCTATGTGTCTGGCCTCTTGTTAGTGTTTGTATGTAAAATGTTTCCCGTGGGTTCATATGTTTGAATACCTGGCTCTCCCTGGTGGTACTGTTTTGGAAGGTTGTGGAACCTTTATGATCTGTGGCCTACTTAACAGAAGTGGATCTCTGGGAAGGGGGTCAAGCCTTTTTGGGTCACAGCCTCCTCGGATCCACGGGTGCTCTCTACTTCCTGGTTCATCATGACTGAAAAAGTCACTCTGCAAGTGTCACCCCCTCCTCACCATCCAGTGGACAGAACCACCCCAGCCACTATATCATCTCTACCATGGTGGACTGAATCCCTTAGAACTGTGAGCCAAAGTAAATCAATCTCCCTCTTCCCTTAAGTTGTCTCCATCAGACATTTTATCACAGTGGCAAGAAAAATAACTAGCATACCTCTTGCGTGCTCCAATCAGTGGTATGATTTGTCTCAAATTTCATATGACCAAACAAACTTGATTATCTACTCCATTCTACACCTGGTCCTCACAGTCTTCTCACTTTAGCTGCTCAAGTCCCAAGTTTAAGCCTGATTCTACTTTTGTCATTTTTTCTCATCATCTATATCATAAGCTAATAGCAAATTTCCACCCCTAACTTAAAAACAGCTAAGCATCAGCCTACCACCACCACCCATCACTGCACATCTTAATCCATCCTTGATTATATTGATTTTTCTTATGTCCCTTCTTCTGATTTCCAAAAGGAAGATGCCATACTTCTCCTTAAAAACCTCAATGGCTCCATCTCACAAAGTGGAATCTGAGCTCTGTCTCCCTTATCTGTGCAGTAGAAACAATGTTCATTTCTGTCTCTTAGATTGTTACTAGGAATAAATGGGATGATGCCCATGTTTGGGACTACCATGAGTGATAGCATATCACCGTTATTAATTCTTTGTTTTACACTGTTGTTATGGGTGGTTTCAGGTCTTCGTGATTTTGTAGAACCATTATATTTTCATCTGAATTGCAACCCTTCCCCACATGCTTGCAAAAGTACTCTACTATGATACTTTCTCGAGCATCCCCAGGGAGCTCCCCTTTGGTTCATTTATTCCTTCTGTTAAAGCACACTTGACAGTACATTATTAGTTACTTACACCCCACTCTTTTGTCATATAAAGCCATGTTGTATACTTATTTGGCCTTTACTATAGGTCCAGTGCTGTTCTTACACTTACATTGAGTAACAGTTCTCATACTAGGTTTACAAAACAGGTGCCAGTATAATTTTAATTTTATGAAACAAAAAAAGAGAGACATTGATGGGAGATATTATTCAAATATATTTCTCATACTGATTAATGAATAAAGCACTGTGGCCAATAGGAAAGCAAGATAGGCGGGGCTAGAAGACAAGGAGGAAAGAGAAAGTAGTAAGGAGGAGTCAGCATGTAGAGCATGGAGAAAGCAAGATGCCGGGTCTGCCGCTCTAGGATAAGATGACCACATGGAAATACTTAGATAAGTAGAAATGGGTTAATCATTAAGACAGAGCTAGCCCATAAACAATAATAGTAACTGGCCAACAGGATTGTATCAAATACAGAGTCTCTGAGTGTTATTTGGGGCTCACGTGGCAGCGGGACCGGGCAGCCGGCGGGGAGGAACAAAGAGTGGGTCAGGCGGCCAAAGGGAAAAACCTGCCAGTAACAAGACACAGAAAGGCTAAGTGTGACAAAGCTGGGGGTTTGAGTCCAGGCATCTCAGCTTAGAACTATGCATCCTTTACATGTATAGTGAACCCTTAAAGGAGAGGACCCTGGCTCACTTACTCCAGCTCTCAAGTTCTGGCAGAGTTTTTGAAGCACAGAAACTTGCAATCAAAACAATAGCATCCATTTACTACCTGCTGTAGAAACTTCTGTGCTGAACTCTTTACAAAGCATGGAGTGGTATCAGAGCCACAGTCCAGTCCAGGGTCATCTGATTGTAAGGGCCACTCTCTTTACATGACATCCCTGTGTCCCCAGTAACCTTTGATTGGATGAATGATTATATCAGCCATGTTTGGAAATAGCATAAATATGAAGTGAATGCAACATGTGCCCTTATTTCTACATTGAGAGAAGTATACTTTGAAGTAATAATGAAGTCAATGACACATGAGGAAATGACGTCATAGGAAGGAGCATATGGCCTCTGTGCTGGGCAGCTCCCCATCATATGTGGCTCGATGAGTGCCAGGGACAGTGTTCAGCATATAGGCAGAGACATTCAATGAGAACACCCCGAGCTTTACTCATCTTCTATAGTCTTAATGCTGCCCAGGGAGTATGCCCACCTTCCCTTTTTTTTCTCTTGCTGGCCTGCACCAGGGTCTCTGCATTGCACATTCCCTGAAGGTTCTCATTGTTGTCTGCTTCCTCCACCTACTTCTTCAGCAGGGGCCACGGCTGACACTTCTTGAAAATAAGCTGCAGGACCTCAAAGTGGTCTGGCTGGACACCTATGGAGAGCGCCCAGCGTGAGTCCCATGTCCGCCTGGGTGTACCCTAAGGTGCAAACTGCTCTGTTCTTCCTGCAGGGCTTTCATGTCCCAAGCCTCCTCAGGACTTGGTTCTGCTTTCTCCACCTTCTTCACTGCATTGGGGAGGACAGGATACGGCCTAGGGGAGGTCTCCCCGAGCTGCACTCCACGCCTGCTTCTGCCTGGCTCTCAGACTGCAAAGTCTGCAGGCCAATTTGGGGCACTAAGCCCCTTCCAACCCAAGGTCCACAGTATGCCATCCCCCCACAGAATTCATACGGCGGGGGGATATGGGGAGATACTCCACACCTCTGAGCCTGGTCCAACTTCTGGCCCAATTCCAGGCCCACCTGGAGACCTTTGGAAGCTTAGCCAAGTGTCAGGTTCAGCCCAGCTCTAGCTCTCCTGACTCATCAATGCCACTTGGTGGCAGTTAGAAGGTGACATCTGAAACCAGGTATCCAGCCATGGGATAGGCGGGTACCTAAACCAGGACCTGACAGAAAGAGGGCTCACATAGGATTTGCTTTACCTCTCTCTGATCCTCATTTTTAAAAGCTGAAAACATTCCCCCACCTCTCTTTTACACACACGCACGCACGCACGCACGCACGCATGTACTCTCTCTCTCTCTCTCTCTCTCTCTCTCTCTCTCTCTCTCTCTCTCTCTCCTCCCTCCCCCCATGCTATCCACTCATGCATTGATAGAAATTTAGGCTGTTTGAATGTCTTTGCTACTGTGAATATTTCTGCAATGAGCAGAAGTACAATGGAAATTTCATTTCCTTTGAGTATATTCCTAGAAGAGAATTTTCTTATCATAAAGCACTTCTATTCTGAATGGTTTAGGAACCTCCATATTATTTTCCAATTTCCTCCCACTTCTTGCTGCCAGAGGCATGTGTAGTTCTGACTCTACCAAGTTACGTAAATGCCTGTGTACCAGCAGGTGTTTTTCTGGTTCCCTCCAACAATTTTTGCTTAGCTTCAGCCAAGACATCTTGCTTGAACATAGGAAAACAAAGCCATTCATCATTTCGAAAAAGCATTGTAGAAGAAGCAGATGACTTAATTTATTGCACATTGGGGCTGACTCCTGTTCTTTCAGAAGGTCCAGTTCTGCATGACAAGGCTACTTGCACCACCCAACAGATGGCCCATGGCAACGGAGCATCACTAATCTTGTCACAGTGAAATCGATTCAATGAAAAACTCCACACAGCAGATGTATACGCCAGTTTCCTCCCCATGTGGGGATCCATCCCTTCATGAGACATTGCGTCTGTTTGTATTTATAGGTTAACAGTTGTTGGGTGAAGAGAAGGTGACTGTTACTAGTATTAATTACAATCACTTGCATTTATCTAGTGTTCATGCTTTTCAATGATGCTTTCACAGATGTTCCCTCATTTGATTCTTGCAGCATCCCTGTGAGTCAGCCATCAGAGTTAAGGCAAAGACCCCTGAAGACATGCACGGTATTTTCTTCCCTTTCTTCAGTGCCTCAATATAAATATTCATCAAAGCTATGGGCAGGGGGCTGGTCTTTGGGTAGAGGCCACCTCTGCCTGCTAACCAGAGAGTGTCCTTGGAAGGCTTGTGAGTGTGCTTGTCAAGTCTTAGGCAGACTGCAGCAGTGACTCCCCAGCAGTTTTGTCTGCTTCTGTCCTTGCCATCTTTCCATTTGTCCTCAATGCAGCCGTCAGGGTGGACATTCTAAAACATTTCTGATTGAATCCTTGCAACATCAAGAATCTTTTCAAAGTTCTTTGGCCTAGTCAGGGTGAAAGAACCTCCATGGACTGCCCCCATGGTCCTCTCTATGTGTTTCTTGCTTCTGCTGGCTCTTTTTGGCTACATTGGCCTCCTTGGTGTTCCATGAATATCATATCATACATCACCCACTTAGGGCTTCTGTTCCTCCATTCGTCTGGTTCTTAACCCATTTTCTGCTTGTTTTACTCCTTTGCTGACTTGTACCTTCTAAATGAAGCCTGTCTCTGTTACTCAGCATCTCCCTATATCTTCCTCCCTTATCTTTCTCACTCTTTTTATACACTTTGGTCAATACCACTTGTCTATGTGTATAATATATGCATTTGATTCTTAGGGTCGCTATTAACAAGTTACCATAAGCTGTTTTGATGACCCAGAACATTGAAAATTATTCTTATAGCTGTGGAGGTCTTCCCCCAAAAATATGCTGAAGAAACAATGGAAGTGTGGGTAAGACTGGTTCTTTCCAAGGAATAGTTGCCCCAAGTCTGGTCCTGGTTTCTATTTGTCGTTGCCAACCCTTGCTCTCTCTCTCTCTCTCTCTCTCTCTCTCTCTCTCTCTCTCTCTCTCTCTCTCTCTTTACTTTCCCTTTCCCCCAACTTCCTTTATCTTAAAAATACACCAAGTATTTGGAGGGCCCACCCTAACTTACTATAACTTGATAGAGCGTATCTGTACATACTTTGCATCCAAGCAAGGGCACACTCACATGTACTGGGTTCATGAATCAATATGCCTTTGGAGAATACAATTTAACTCATGACATTATATGTTTATTATATTTCCTTTTCTTGTTTGGGACCCTTTGTTAGATAAGCTCTGTGAAGACTGGGGCTTTGGCTATATGGATTAATTGAATCCCAAGATGCTCAACAAATCACTGTTTCCTTCCCTTAAACTCCAAATCCTTTAAATATTATTTATATTTGAAAAGGATAGATATATCATAGTTAATTTTAAATTATTCCTCATATTTGGAAACTAGCCCAAAATGCATTTTTTTGGTGGGGGTGATGTCATTTCCACTAGAACCTCTTCTCTGTGTGGTCCTCGAAGTTATTGTACCCACCTGTGACCACTCATCCTATCCTGTGTCTCACATTCATTCCTCTTGGCATTTTACCAAGATGTCTTCAGTCCCTCTCCAGAACAACTTAAAGGGGGATAGATCCAAGACACATTCATTATATTCTTCAACAACTCCCCACCCTGCCAAGTGACTCACTTCCTTCAATGAGGTCACACCTTCTGCAGTCCCAACATCTTCTAACAATCTATTCAAATGTTGACTCCACCAATGGCTTAAACTGTGGATTAGGTCAGAGCTCCCATGATTTAATCTAATTTAATCATCTCTGGACCTGTTGTCAAAAGCACAGGCAGAGGTGTGTTTCACTAATCTAGGTGTTTTTCAATCCAATCTAGTTGACAAGAGTAAATATCATAGTGTTTACAGTTAAAAAAAAAAAGGAATGTCCAATTTTTCTAAACTAAGCATTTGTTAAATACCCTGCACATAATACATGATCAATAATGGTTGGGCGATGACAAACAACTCTTTCTTGTTTATTAGTTACAATGAACACATCTTAAGTAACCATAACTAAGAAGGAATGCCACTCGGAATGTCATTGTCATTGAAAGAAAAGTGGATGAACCTCTTGCAGATCTGATCCCTAGGATTGAAGTGAGCAAGCCACTTATATACTATGGTGGAGTCAAGATGTAGCCCGGGGAAGACGCAGGACGCCTGCTGCACGGCTCCCCGATAAGACGACCACGTGGAAATACTTAGATAAGTAGAAATGGGTTAATAATTAAGGTAGATCTAGCCCATAAACAATAATGGTAACTGGCCAACAGGATTATATCAAATATAGAGTCTCCTGCGTGATATTGGGGGCCGGCACGCCAGACCAGCAGCGGGCGGGCTGGCGGAAACTTAACAAGCTACAAATGGCGCCCAACGTGCAACAGGATTGTATCAAATACAGAGTCTCTGAGTGTTATTTGGGGCTGGTGTGGCTATGGGCCCAGACTGGCGGCAGGCGGAGGCGGGCTAGCAGGCTGGAGCTGGCGGGAACAACCTGCTGTAACATAATGGTGTCAGAAGCGGGATTGAGAACTTTCATTTAAAACTTAACAAAAGCTTAAAAAATAGTTTTTAGAAACAAGGGAACAGAGACTTCTTGGTAGCAGCTTTTTCTTGATTGGATTTTTTTTGCTGTAGACAGAGATTTGCGCGGCTCCTTTAAGGGAAGTTTCCAAAATTAGCATAAGCGGCAAAAAAGCCGCCTGGCTTTTAAAGAGCTCTGCTAACAATTCATTGGTGTGTAGGAGAGCTGCAATAAAGGTTTACACTGTGTTTTTAAAAATACGCTGGCTTGGGAGAGAAAAAGAAACAGGGTACAATGGTTTAAAAAAGAAAAAAGAAAGTAGAATGAATGGGTATAATGGGACATGCCATTAATCCCAGCACTCGGCAGACAGAGGCAAGCAGATCTCTGTGATTTCAAAGTAAACCTGGTATGCAGTGAATTCCAGGACAGATAAAAGTTACACAGAGAAACCCTGTCTCAAAATATGTAAAAATAGAAGTAGAAGAAATAGAATAATAAAAAAGCCACGTAAAGATGGAAAACACAGAGAAATTTTGGATACTATACGTGCTTCTGTTGTCTTTAAATTATTTGATTACTGAGAAAATAACTACTAATAAAAGAAATGCTTCTGGATTAATTCAATTTATATATTTTAAAAATGATTTGACTCAAAATTTCAAGCCTAAGGACAAGTTACTGGGGAAAAGGATTTCTATTTTTATTTCCACAGAAAAAGAAAAGCTATGGATTCTTTCCAGACTTATGTGGTTTGATCAAGCCAGACCCCCTGAAACAACTCCCCAGGTGATCCAACATTCAAAGCAGTTGAGACAAAGCCTTGCAGACTACTGCCAAGATTTCTGCGTCTTCTTTGGACCCCTATGACAGCGCCCTCTACCAGCAGGAAGTAGTTTGGAAAGAACGACGCCCAAATTCCCAAATATAGTTTATAAATGTTTGTTTCCATTTAAATGGACTTGGTTATAAATGGCTATAGCCACAAGCAATCTTTTTAAATGTAAAAAGGGAATTATGGTATGGATATGAATACTTTGCTTTGGAATGGATTTTCTTTTATTGATACAATTTAAGGTCAATTTTATGATATGTATATTTCTCCTCTTGTTTAGGTATTATGTTTATATAGCTCATTGAAAAATGTAATGTATAATTTAGGGCAGATTAGAGAATTACCTATGATAGTCAAAACTTAGAGTTAAGTTAGTTAGGATTTCTAGATATGCAGAGATATATTTGAGATGAATAGGCATTCTTCAAACCTTTCAAAGACCTACAGAATATGGCATTTAAAATGGTTTAGGGATTTTTCTTGACAGTGAGGCACAACTGCTCCTGGTAACACCACATGCATCAAAAAGGAAGATGGACATTGGAGAAACTCGTTATGAAGTTTGCTTCTAATATGGCAAGACTAGCCATTTGAGCAAGGTACTTCTCTTGTCTAGACTGTTTGACTTTATGTTGTAGAAACTGGACATGCAGGACCCACAAAAAGATAACTGCTGATGCAAGATAGACATTGCTACAGGATTCCTGCTTCATGGAAGAGGCTGCCAGACAGCCAGACAGTCTACAGGACACAGAGAAAAATGACTGACACACTGTCAATACAGGTGGACAGTTTAAAGTTTCCTGCTTTGTTGAGGAGTCTGGACACACACTATGGCCTACGGGCTGAAGATGGAACATTACAGAAGAACTTCGGGTGACTGAACAGGCAATAAGTTGTCTCTGTCATTTCTAGAGTTTATATATTATCCTTCTGTGGTCTTTGAAGGAGTTGAAGACAGATAGTTATGCTTATAGTTTTTCTTAGTTAGGATTCAAAATAAGTTACATATAGGTCTTTAGACTGACAAAGATAGGATAGATGATATTTTCTTTAAGTCTTACAAAATGTTAATGGACTAAATATTGTTAACTGTGATTCTTATTTGATAACTGTTGTATGGTATATTTTGCTATGTTAAGGTTAAACCCCTTCTTTTACTTTAGACAGAAAAGAGGAGATGATGGGAGATGTGATTCTGTATATATGTTTCTCATACTGTTAATAAAGCCCTGTGGCCAATAGAAAACTAGATAGGTGGGGCTAGGAGACTAGGAGGAGGAAGAGGAAGTAGTAGGTGGAGTCAAGATGTAGCCCGGGGAAGACGCAGGACGCCTGCTGCACGGCTCCCCGATAAGACGACCACGTGGAAATACTTAGATAAGTAGAAATGGGTTAATAATTAAGACAGAGCTAGCCCATAAACAGTAATGGTAACTGGCCGACAGGATTATATCAAATATAGAGTCTCCTGAGTGTTATTTGGGGCACACGTGGTTGCAGGACAATGGCGGCAGAACCAGCGGCAGCCGGCGGGGAAACCTACCACAACACTATGGTCTCAGTCTCTTTGCTTACAAAATTGGGACAAGCGCCCTCCCCAGTAGAGTTTTGAGGATTAGATGAAATAATATATTTTTGAAAAAAAAAACCCTTAGTGATTCTCTCAGCACCCCTGTGTATTTCTCTAGAGATGATCTTGAATCAGTCTTTTTATTTTGAGGCTCCTCCCCCTTTATGAGGTGTGTATAAACAGAGGTTGTGGGGAGGCAAAGTATGAGTTCTCAAGGAAACACACTCAGGAAACTGGGCTTTCTGCCATTAAAGAAAGCAAATCTTTATGGTGACCTAATTAGAGTTTTTAAAATTCAATTTGGACAGTCAGCAAGCTAGGCTGCTTTCCAGGAGGAATAAGGAGGCAGTGCATGACCTAACGAATGCTGGGCTGCTTGCCATTCCAAACAACTAAAGTGGTTGTATCAGCTTCTTTCAGTACCAGAGACTGCCTGGCCACTGACACGGGTAAGGATATCTGTCTTTCAGGGCCTCAAGAATGCTGCGGGACAAGAATGGTTTGATGCTTAGAGGACATATGTTTTCGGGAAGGCAGAAAATGAAGTGTGGTCCTTGCTAGGTTAGGGTAAAAATAAGTCTTTCAATTGCAGTCTGAAGTTTGTGGAGCATACTAGCAAGAACATCTGCCCATCTGTCCGTCCATCTGTCCATCTATCCATCCATCCTTCCATCCATCTGTCCATCCATCTCTCAACTCACCTCTCTGACACACATGGAGTATGTATTCCCTTCAAATGCCAGAGGTTCAATATGAATATGTTGAAGGAGCTCAGTTTCATCCAAATGCAAATAATCAATGGTTATGATTTTGAGGAATTAAGTCAAAAGACCCGAATTTGAATATTGACTTTGTGGTCCTGGGGAAACTCTTCATCTTCAGCCAAAATTTTAGCCATAAGACAGGACTGGAAAAAATTAAATTCTCAGACTTCTTCCAGGTCAGGTATGCTAAGATTCCATGCCTTAGTACATTTTGTATGAAATAAGATCATCATTTGAAAGGAGGTGGTGTAATAATCTTGTTGGTTTTCTCCTCTATCTTTTCCTGAAAAGCAATCTCCCACTTTCAGGGGGCAGACTTACCCTCCCCAAAGCAAGCTTGTCAGATTTCTCTTCATTCATCTTTTTCATGGCCAGTTTTGTCTGCATTAGCATAAAGGCAAACATTCTCAATTGGCCTCCTGTTCTCAACTCTTATCTGCCTCATTTTGCATCAGGCCTTGACTTTCTTTCTTTGCTCCTTAACTTTGTCATAGTCCCTGTTGCTACAAGGCCTTCATCTGGACCACTGTGTCTTTCCATGTATTTTACCCTGAGAGAGTAACTTATCTTTCAGATGGCAGCTTACCCCCTTTTCCAGTGACACTTTCTCTTACCTCTCAGAGTGGGACCTGGATCTTTGCTTAGTGCTACACAAATGATGTTTCTTTCTCCTAGGTCAGTGGTTCTTAGCCTTCCTAATGCTTTAATACACTTGTCATGTTGTTGTGACCCCCCAACCATAAAATTATTTTTGGTGCTACTTCATAGCTATAATGTCACTATGGCTATGAATTGTAATGCAAATATATGTGTTTTCTGATGATCTTATGTGACCCCAGTGAAAGGGTAATTAGACCCACAAAGGGGTCCAGACCCACAGGCTGAGAACTGCTGCTTTAGACCATATGTTCCTTTCCAAACCCTAACAAAGAGGTCTCTGGTTTAACACTACCTGCTCTACCAGTCTATCAAATACATAAGAACAGTATTTATCTAGCTAACTAGTCCATTCCTTAAGACTACACTTTCCCCATAGACAGTACCACCACTTGCTTCATGGGCTGTCTCAAATGGCTAAGGGGAAAACTCCCATGAGCCAAAATAGATATCACAGGTTCTCTGCCACTGCCCAAGGTGGGGGATGTTTCCCAGCTAGAGTGGTAGTGGGTTAAGATGAAAACAAGTAGCTGGAATTTTGTTAAAGCTTGGTAAAAAGTATGGTAAACAGAGTCTGGGAGCCTGGGTAACAAATGCCCTAGTCTTCTAGAAAGGCCTGGTTGTGAATATGGTTCCATCAGTGTCTTTTTCCCAGGTTCCAATTTCCTCATCCTTGAGACTATGACATCTTTACCATTAGGCTGCTGGAAGAGGAGGTGGAGTTGTGTGAGCCCGATTGCTGACACAGGACCTGGTATCTACTTCATTCCCCCTAAATGGGAGCTGCTGCCAGCAAGTGAATTACACACTTTGCTATAGTTCTGTACTCTCTTACGAGATCCATATGTTATCATGTGATTCCTGACTGAACTCATTTGTCAGAAACGGTCCCTTGTGTGATTCATCTTTTTGGTGGTGCAAACTTTGACTTTTTTCTTGCTACTCACAGCATACCAAATCCATCAGCACCTACCATTGGTCCTTTCTTCTGAATGTACCCAGACTCTAACTGCTTCTGTCTGCTGTCACAGCTGCTGCTCTGGCCTAAGCTGCTGGGATCTGCTACCCAGATGACTTTAGTGATCTCTTCTATGACCTTCCTGCCTGAGCCTTTCTTCCCTCTGGCTCATCAGGCTTTAGTCTGAGCCAGCTGAAGTCTAAATTGGATGGCACCACTCTGAATTGAACCTCTGATGGCTTTTATCGCACTAAGAGCAAAGCCCAAACCAAGATCCCATCTGCTCACAACTTCAGGGTCTGTTCCAGCAAACTTTTCTGATAATGCTTATTTTCCCCAAAACATATGAGATCTAGATGCAACTTGCAGGCACCAGGCTTGCTTTTGCCTGAGGAGGCTTAGATGCCCCTTGCCAATAAACCTGCAAACTCACCTCATTGTTCCTGGCACAAAGGCATTATGCAAAAGATCACTAGGCCTTTATTCACTTGCCACACTCTCAACAAGGCCTTCCATTTCTGCTTTATTCCCAGTAAACACTTGATTCCCAGTAAACACTGGCACATACTCAATGATTATGGCTTCAAAGAAATAACTTATTTACTGAATGCTTGAATGAATAAATGAATGAATGAATGAATGTGCATCACACCTCTCAGGACATGAATACCTTCTGTGTACAAATGTTCTCACACTTTCTATGGTTCAATGCACAACTTTTTGAGTTCATCATGTCACTGAAGTGTACACAAGCAACCATTCTCCCTATCCCTTTCAGTACAGTGTGAACAAATTTCCTGAGATATTCTGTGATCTAAAGGTATTGGGTTGATTTTGCCTGACTGTGGGCTGATATAAGTCTTCTGAGCCTATTAAAGGTAGATCAGTATAAGTGATGATATTCAGTAGGTTAAGGGTAGGAAATGGAAAGCATTTGCAACTCACAAGATTTTCAATTGTTAATGGACTGACAAGGATGAAATCCAATTATAACATTATATCCATAAATACAGGTACTTAGGATTTATATGAATTATGGGGTTTGTATAAACCAGGCTCTCCAAGCCTTCTGTTTACAAGGGAATCTGTTAGGCAGTAGAGTACACCTGTGACCTTAGATATCCTTGATGTCTGCTTAAGCTTCAGACATTATGACATATTTGCATTATGGTAGAACATGAGTTAGGCTCTAACATGGGATAAATATTCAGCTGTCCACACCCTGAAGGTGAATTATCTTCCCCAGTCACCAGACTTAGTTTTGGTTTCACACCACAGAAATGTACTCACTGATGGCTATAAATAGTCAAGATAAATAAGACAGTAGCATATGTTGCTACTGTCCATCTTGGCCACTAGGTATTATGCCCGTTAGACTGAAAAGTAGATAAATATGTGTGGTGGTTTGAATGAAAATGGCCCTCATAGGCTCATATATTTAAATACTTGGTCCCTACTTGGTGGAACTGTTTGTGAAGGATTGGTGGTGTGGCCTTGTTGGAGAAGGTGTGTTACTGGGGGTGGGCTTTGAGCTTTCAAGAGACTCACACCATTCCTAGTGTTTCTCTCTGCTTCCTGTCTGTGGATCAAGATGTGAGCTCTCAGCATCTTCTCCAAGCCATGTTTGCTTACCTACTGCCATGTTCCCTGCCATGATGGTCATGGACTCACTCTCTGATACTGAAAGACCCAACAAAATCTTCCTTGTATAAGATGCCTTGGTTATGGTGTCTCCTTACAGCAATAAAAAAGTAACTAAGACAACGTGTTTCTAATGTTCTTATCCTTAACTAGAAAAATACACTCCCTTTTAGAAGACTGAATAGTCAGATCTAAGTACCCCCATTCTGAGTATATTATTTTGCTGTTTGTGGGACACCTCAAAGGAGCTCTGAGGAAAAGGACATGGGGGTGCTAGTATCAGGAGAGCTCATCATGTTGACCAAAAAGGACAACTTGCTTGGTATGATGAAGACCACTCTAGAATAAGACATGTAGAGCATGTGGAAGCATGTAGAGCAGACATTGAAATGAGAAAGAGCTAGCAAACGATGACACCAGCAAAGGGGAGCATCATGGTGAAGCAGGGAAGGAAAAGGACAGCAAAATGTTGACTTCTTGGCCTGAGGGTGTGTGTCTGGTGGGGCACATGGAAAGTGAACCACAGAAAAATCTAGAATTTCGTAAAATACTCAGTATCAATAGGCGACTTGTGAGAGTGAGTGATCATGCAGATTTGCTGCTTTTCCTTCATCTTTCTGTTGAGAAACAGAGAGTAGGGACTGATGAACGGCAGGATAAGTGTATTTTCCTTGGGTATGATGGGAGTGGAGTCTCCCAAGGAAGTTGAGTGCATTATCAAAAATAGTAATTTAGACTCTTAAGGACAGAAGTTCATTCATTCAAGTGTGATGGGAGATGTTATTCTGTATATATGTTTCTCATACTGGTTAATAAAGCACTGTGGCCAATAGAAAACTAGATAGGCAGGGCTAGGAGACTAGGAGGAGGAAAGAGGAAGTAGAAGGCGGAGTCGAGATGTAGCCCGGGAAGGAGCAGGAAGCCTGCCGCGCGGCTCCCCCGATAAGACGACCACGTGGAAATACTTAGATAAGTAGAAATGGGTTAATGATTAAGGCAGAGCTAGCCCATTAACAATAATGGTAACTGGCCAACAGGATTGTATCAAATACAGAGTCTCTGAATGTTATTTGGGGCACACGTGGTTGCAAGACCATGGGGGCAGGTCCGGGAGGCCGGCTGGGAACAACATGCTGTAACATAATGGTGTCAGAAGCGGGATTGAGAACTTTCGCTTAAAACTTAACAAAAGCTTAAAAAACAGTTTTTAGAAACAAGGGAACAGAGACTAGCAAGACTTCTTGGTAGCAGCATTTTCTCGGTTGGATTTGTTTTGTTGTAGACAGAGATTTGCGCGGCTCCTTTAAGAGAGGTTTCCAAAATTAGCATAAGCGGCAAAAACCGCCTTGCTTTTAAAGAGCTCTGCTAACAATTCATTGGTGTGTACAAGAGCTGCAATGAAGGTTTACACTGTGTTTTAAAAAATACGCTGGCTTGGGAAAGAAAAAGAAACGGGATACAATGGTTTAAAAAGAAAAAAGGAATTAAATGGATGGATGTAATGGCACAGGCCATTAATCCCAGCACTGGGCAGACAGAGGCAAGCAGATCTCTGTGATTTCAAAGTAAACCTGGTATGCAATAAATTCCAGGACAGATAAAAGTTACACAGAGAAACCCTGTCTCAAAATATGTAAAAATAGAAATAGAATAAATAGAGTAATAAAAAAGCCACGTAAAGATGGGAAACACAGAGATATTTTGGATATTATACATGCTTCTGTTGTCTTTAAATTATTTGATTGCTGAGAAAATAACTACTGATAAAAGAAATGCTTCTGGATTAATTCAATTTATATATTTTAAAAATGCTTTGACTCCAAATTTTAAGACTAAGGACAAGTTACTGGGGAAAAGGATTTCTATTTTTATTTCCACAGAAAAAGAAAAGCTATGGATTCTTTCCAGACTTATGTGGTTTGATCAAGCCAGACCCCCTGAAACAACTCCCCAGGTGATCCAACATTCAAAGCAGTTGAGACAAAGCCTTGCAGACTACTGCCAAGATTTCTGCGTCTTCTTTGGACCCCCATGACAGCGCCCTCTACCAGCAGGAAGTAGTTTGGAAAGAACGACGCCCAAATTCCCAAATATTGTTTATAAATGTTTGTTTTCATTTATATGGGCTTGGTTATAAATGGTTAATGACACAAGCAATCCTTGTAAAGGTAAAAAAGGGAATTAAGGTATAGATATGAATACTTTGCTTTGGAATGGATTTTCTTTTATTGATACAATTTAAGGTCAATTTTATGATATGTATATTTCTCCTCTTGTTTAGGTATTGTGTTTATATAGCTCATTGGAAAATGTAATGTATAATTTAGTACAGATTATAGAGAGTTACCTATGATAGTTAAAACTTATAGTTAAGTTAGTTAGGATTTCTAGATATACAGAGATGTATTTGAAATGGATAGGCATTCTTCAAACCTTTCAAAGACCTACAGAATATGGCATTTAAAATGGTTTAGGGTTTTTCTTGACAGTGAGGCACAACTGCTCCTGGTAACACCACCTGCATCAAAAAGGAAGATGGACATTGAAGAAACTCGTTATGAAGTTTGCTTCTAATATGGCAAGACTAGCCATTTGAGCAAGGTACTTCTCTTGTCTAGACTGTTTGACTTTATGTTGTAGAAACTGGACATGCAGGACCCACAAAAAGATGACTGCTGATGCAAGATAGACATTGCTACAGGATTCCTGCTTCATGGAAGAGGCTGCCAGACAGCCAGACAGTCTACAGGACACAGAGAAAAATGACTGACACACTGTCAATACAGGTGGACAGTTTAAAGTTTCCTGCTTTGTTGAGGAGTCTGGACACACACTATGGCCTATGGGCTGAAGATGGAACATTTCAGAAGAACTTCGGGTGACTGAACAGGCAATAAGTTGTCTCTGTCATTTCTAGAGTTTATATATTATCCTTCTGTGGTCTTTGAAGGAGTTGAAGACAGATAGTTATGCTTATAGTTTTTCTTAGTTAGGATTAAAAATAAGTTACATATAGGTCTTTAGACTGACAAAGATAGGATAGATGATATTTTCTTAAAATCTTACAAAATGTTAATGGACTAAATATTGTTTACTATGATTCTTATTTGATAACTATTGTATGTTATATTTTGCTATGTTAAGGTTAAACCCCTTCTTTTACTTTAGACAGAAAAGAGATGATGGGAGATGTTATTCTGTATATATGTTTCTCATACTGGTTAATAAAGCACCGTGGCCAATAGAAAACTAGATAGGCAGGGCTAGGAGACTAGGAGGAGGAAAGAGGAAGTAGAAGGCGGAGTCGAGATGTAGCCCGGGAAGGAGCAGGAAGCCTGCCGCGCGGCTCCCCCGATAAGACGACCACGTGGAAATACTTAGATAAGTAGAAATGGGTTAATGATTAAGGCAGAGCTAGCCCATTAACAATAATGGTAACTGGCCAACAGGATTGTATCAAATACAGAGTCTCTGAATGTTATTTGGGGCACACGTGGTTGCAAGACCATGGCGGCAGGTCCGGGAGGCCGGCTGGGAACAACATGCTGTAACACAAGTGCTCATTCATTTATTCACTCAATATACAAACCCATTTACCCATTTTCTCATCTATCAGTCACCTTCTGAGCAATTACTAGGTATCATGAACATGCCGTGATGTACAAGTCAACAGGACGACCGAGATCCTTGATCTCATAAAGCTTAAATTATACTGGGGAAGACAGATAATAATCTAATAAATGAAGGTTAGAGAAGATCATTTTAGACAATGATGAGTTTTATGGAGGTGATGAGATTACCAAGTAATGGAGCATTTTGGAGGACAGAGTTCAGACTGCTTGGGCAGGAACAGTCAGGAGCTGCCTCTCTGGGAAAGGATATAGGATTTGAGACTTGAACAGCAGGGGGCTCAGCTACATAAAGGTGATGGCTCACAACTTTTAAAATGCCTTGCTAACACCTGGGAACTTTCAGTCAATACTGATGGTGGGATTCCACCTTCTGAGGTCGCAATTTACTCAATCTAGTGATAAAGTCTGAGATTATTCTGAAAAGCACTCAGGGTTGCAAACCACTGACTTTGCAAGAGACCAGAAGACGCCACTAGATAAGGCAGTGTTTGTAGAGAACCAATGGTAGGAAAAAGCTCAGGTTAGTCCCAAAGAAGAAAGAAAGTAGATGTGGCTGTAAAGGGAACAGCTGAAGCAAATAGAGAGATTTGGAGGTGGAGACAGAGATGGTACTTGCTGTGGTGAGCTATAGGATCAAATGGGGCTGCATGCAGAGGCATTGTCTCAGAGGCAGCCAGGGAGGCTGGGTGGGTGGCATGGAGAACCCTCCCCGACCCTCCCATGTGCCCCCTCTTATATCCCAATTCTTCCTTGTCATCTCATAGCAAACTAATCTCGATTGCAGAAGGAATTCTTCTGGTGATCAGCTGCCTGTTTTCCCGGGGTGATCAATCTCCGAAAAGTTTCCAAACTGTTAAAACTGCCAGCGTCTCAGCAAACAGCACAGAGCAAGCTTTCCAGGGAGAGAAGTTCAATAATTCAAATGAGCCCAGCACCGAGGAAATGGAGGGCGGTTTGATCTAGTTTAGAAGCTGACATTTTCTTAGCAGAAAAATGCAATATCCATAATACATTATTTTGTGCCCAATGAAGTCAACTAGAACAGAACTGTCTCAGGAGAGACCAAGATCAGATTGCCAGGAAACCTTTTTGAAGGCAATAGGAAACCTAGTCTTCAGAAGCCTAGGCAGGAAGTGGGCTCAGGGCCACTTCTCAAGTGCCTGTAGGGCCCAGAGGCTTCCTGAGCTGCTGTGACACTGGGTCTCCTTCCCCAGAACTTTAAAGGGTCAATAAATGCAGAGTAACTCCTAGGTAGCCTGAACATCTGGGCCTTGGAAGCCCCGCCTCTCCAGCAGACAGACCCGCTCAGTGGATCTCAGTGTGTGAGAGTGCGGCCAAGGCACGTGGGAGGAGGAGGAGGGCTATTTTGTCTTTCTAAGATAAATGCTGTTAGAAGAGAAAAATTATTTTCTCTAGGTGGCAAATGTCCCTGCAAAACATACCCCCAAGCTGAGTTTCCGGGAACAGTGAAAACTGCCAGACCTGAAAGTAGCTTGGCTGAAGGGAGAGGTTGTTAGGGGTCTTGCTCTCTTCCTGGGGTTGCCTGTCTATCTTCAAAGGAAGCCGAGAAATTGACTCCATTCTGGCTTCCTCTAAGTTCATGCAATTATGGGCCCAAGAAAATTCGTGTTAGATTATGCCAGACACTAAACAATATTTTGCTTTTTATTTGAACAAATATCTCTTGCTTCACTGACAATAGTCCAAGAGAGGAAGCCTTCAATTAGAGGAGCCGAAAATACTGATTAGAATCAATCAACACCTCTAGAAGTTTAAACACTTAAGTTAATTAAATGGTTGGGTAGACTTGAAGCTAAACTCACAAACAGAAATCTCGGCGTATGAAAGGATGCTTGGAGTTTAAAAAAAAGCAGATAATTATCAACATCAGCCTTACCAAAGGCTCTGTGAAAATAATCAGGCAGGCGGTGCCTTGATTTTTCAATGCAGCTCACACGTAGGTTAACACCATAGCTCAAAAGCAAAAGCTCTCGACTCCTATTAGCAGATGGGATGTTCTCCCTAAACTCAGAGACGGACAGTTGGGAAACTGGCAATGACGCTGTGTGTTTAGCAGTCCTGAATATTTTAAGAGATCAGTTTCTTTGCCCTCAGTGTTAACAAAACCGGCACAAACACAAAGATCTTGTGGGATTTACCTTTAGCAGATATATTTTGAATGGGCAAAAACATGATATATAGGTTTTTTCCCCCCCCGAATATCTGCTATAGAAGAAAGACAAATCAGATGTCTTTAGTTGGGTCCCCTTTACACAAATCCTGAGATTTGTCCAGGTCAAGAAAGCTAGTGAGAATACATTTTCAGGGAGGGTGGAGTGAAGACATTACAGGAGTCCACAAACGAGCAAAGCTCTCTACTCAGTTGCAGATATCTGAGCCCTAGAGAAGGCATTATGTATGCTAGTCCCACCCCAGACAAGAAAAGAAACCCTGTTATGCCCAGTGCTGTGTCATGTAGTTGTTGGCACTGGGTTTCTGTGCTGGGGGTAGAGTGGGGGTGTGGGGCAGCCTTCTAGTACTTACTTATCGTATAGCAGTCTTCCAGGAAAAGGGCAGGTAAAGGTTGTGAGGTGTGATCAAAATCACAGCAGGGGTCCACTTGGTTCTGGGTAGGGACAGGAGTTCTATATCATACCACTAAGGAACTCTTCCCTCATTGACAGATTGTTGAGTGGTCCTAGGCAAGATTGGGGACCACATTGGCCTGTGATGAATGAGGTTGGTCTGCAGTTTGCCCATCTCCAGGCTTCAGTCCCTGCTTGGTTTATATATTAACAAGGTAGTCAACTCCTGTGTTCTAGTTTGACTTAAGTGCTATGATAAAGCACCATGACCAAAATAAATTAGGGGAGAAAAGGGTAAGCTTGGGCATATACCTCCATGGCACAGTCCATCATTGAGGGAAGGAAGTCAGGGAAGGAACTCAAGCAGGAACCTGGAGGCAGGAACCGGAACAGAGACTACAGAGCAACACTGCTTACCAGCTTGTTCTCCATGGCTTGATCAGTCTGATTTCTTTTTTAAAAATTATTTTATTTTTTAATATGTATGGATATTTTGCCTGTACGTATGTCTGTGTACTATGTATATGCATTGCCCAAGGAGGCTGTAAGATGGCTTCAGATCTTCTGCAGCTAGAGTCACATACAAATGGTTGATGAGCTGACATGTGCATACTGGGAATCAAACCCAGGTGCAGTGATGATCTATTCATAATGGGATGAGCCCTTTCACATCCATCATTAACCAATAAAGGACCCCCCTAGAATTGCCTGCAGGCCAGTTGATGAGGGTGTTTGCTCAGCTGAGGTTCCCTCTTTCCAGATGACCTCAGCTTTTATCAAGTTGATTAAAAAAAAAGAAACTGATCAGCACACAATGTGTGTTTAATAGATAATAAGCCGCTGATATTGTGTTAGCTGGATACAGAATACTTTTCATGCCCCTTCCAAATGTTTTACCAACACCTTTTGCAGAATTTTACTTGAGGTTGAGTCTCTGCAGAAGGTAGGCTCGAAGTCTTAGTGTAGCTTCTCCTTAAGTATGAAGCTTTGCATCTTATCCTCCTGAACTTTAAAACAGGGACAACACAACTTCATAGGGTTCTTGTGAGAATCAAGAAATACAACACACACAAAAAACCCAACAACAACAACAAAAAACCAGCTTAGTAATTTGTCTTTGTTTTCTTTTTGTGAGATGCTTTTTCTTTGCAGAGAGGCTGCAGTGCAGAAATAGACACTTAAAACTACAAGATTAGGTGCCTGTGCGAATGAAGGTTTACTTTGTGGGGTTGTGCTGTTGATAGGCACCGTGGATTGGTATTGATCCGCAGAACATACTTCCAGGAATGAGGCTGTTACATAAAGCAAGGAGACCTAGTGAGACTAAGTCGTGTTCTATTCCCAACACAGTGTGCAGGTCAGGCTCTGAACTCTTAGCCAGGGAAATCGTGAGCTGTGTACAGGACACAGGCTTATTACACTACATCTCACAGCATGTTGAATAGCTTCTCTGCAACTGTGTTGGCCGAAACAAAGTAACCTGCCATGAATGCAAAGGGAGAGAGGGTGGATCTATCCGGATGGGACACAGAGTTGAGTTCCTCCATGTGTCAGTGTTCCAGCTGCCTGAAGATCTGTCATAATCACCATGGACTTCCTCTTTCTGCTCATACTGGGTGTCTGTGGGCTTAGAATAAATGATCATCACTGAGACTCAGCCGAACAGGAACTCAGAGGCTAGATTCTAACTATTGGGGACATAAAGTCTTCGCTTATCAAGTAGGGATGACTTCTTAAAGAGCTGTTTTCCTGTTTTAGAGTTACTACTTCTCAAGATGACTTTCTCTCCCACTCTTGGAATGACAAGGAACAGTGTTGTTGTCATCTCCAGTTAAAGGACTGGATCCAGGCATGATCAGGAGGAGGAAAGAGGGCATCATACACTTGTGCTTATTTGAGCACTGGCATCAGCTGGAGGCCTCCACAGAATATATTTCTGGAATTTCGTGAGTTTGGGAGGCAGGGCACGGTATTCTGTGTTACCATCTTTGCCTCAAGAGGCAGTTATATGGGTAAACAGATTTTATAATCAGAGGAAATTTGGATAGGTCTCTGGTTCCACAAATTGGCAGTCTATATAACCTTTGATAAGCTAGGTATCCTTTTACTTCCCTCTGTTTGGATAAGGACAATATTTACTTTCTCCCAGGAGTATATAAAATTCAACATATAAGAAGGGCTACACATGGTGATTCAACCAAAAAAAATCACTTCTGCCTTCTGGGGCTTTTTGGGCCATCTTACACTGGTGGACTTCAGATATTTGACAGGGTTACATACATGTAGGTTAGTAGAGACCCCATGAGTCCTACATTGGAGACATGGTTGAGAAGGCAGCAAGTGCTATTGCTAGGAAAAGGTTCTGAAATGGTGCTGGGCTGATGTGAGAAGTGGAGTAAGATGTAGGCAAGAGTGTACTTAGCTGGAAAGCAAAGGGGTCTCCCTACAGGGGAACCTTCAGGGAGCAAATTGTTGTCTATATCTGTGTGTGAATATTTCAGGTGCTGGTCTTAGAAGACACCTGGCAGAGAGGAATGAGAATTCATGGGCTCTATCTGAGATTCCAGCTAACTAGTTACCCCTTATTCAGAGAATAAAATCAGCACACAGTCTTCTAATATAAGAGCCTATTCTCTATTTACATATTATCATGGCTCTGACTTCTTAGTCTTTGTATTCTCTCATTCTATGTTCACTATAGTAATAGGACATTAAAATGATTTGTGAAAAGAGCCAGTTTCTAAACCATTTCACTTAGAATTTTGTGTTTCATAACAAATACTATATGTATGTATGTATGTATGTATGTATGTATGTATGTATGTTACGGCAGGTTTTTCCTCCCCGCCGGCTGCCGCCGGTCCTGCCGCCATGGTCCCACTGCCACGTGAGCCCCAAATAACACTCAGAGACTGTATTTGATACAATCCTGTTGGCCAGTTACCATTATTGTTTATGGGCTAGCTCTGACTTAATTATTAACCCATTTCTACTTATCTAAGTATTTCCACGTGGCTCATCTTATCTGGGAGCTGTGGCTTGTGTCTTCCTTCCTCCCCGGTCTACATCTTGACTCCTCCCTCCTACTTCCTCTTTCCTCCTTGTCTCCTAGCCCCGCCTATCTTGCTATCTCATTGGCCCAACAGTGCTATATTAATTAACAAGTATGAGAAACATATATATACAGAATAACATCTCCCATCATATATATATATATATATATATATACACACACATATATATATAAAACAATATAATAAATATACAAAGTAGCATAAGCATGGCCATCATTGTCTCTCCTTTGCCTACCTCCCTCAGTATATGATACAAGGTTCTCTTCACTCAGGGCTTCTTCCTCTAGATTTGATGCAGAAAATAAGATTGCATGACAAATTATAGCCTTTGAGCCATTTCAGAGGAATTTGGTTGGAGTGGTAGACCTCTGGGGCATGAAGATGACTATTTCAGGGAAATGACTAATGTATTCTGGATAGAAGGAATGAAGTTTAGGCAGGAAGCTACCCCAGTGAAAAGGATTCTTGCAGTGTTCATGCAAGAAGGAATTTCATTCTTCTGGGTCAGAAAGGGACATTTATTCATAAGAGAAAAAGAAAACTTTCTTCCCCACTCCTGTTCAAAGTAGCCTTGAGCCCTGGCTGCTCCTCATATAATCTTAGCAATGTAGTTTAAATGATGCTGTCTCTTATTAATGTACAAATCTGGGAGTTTCAATAAGCCACGGTTCCTCTATTTTATCTTTTAAGGGAGCATATATGCTTATAGTATCTTCCCATAGAACTAAATTGGCATCAATAAATATTGAATCCAATATAGAAATTTTTCCTATACATTCTTCACCCCTAATACTTGCTACTTGGTAGGGAGTTATTTTTTTTTTTTAATCATGCAATAGAAGGCCTAGGGCTACCCAAGGTCATGATGAGTCTAGCATTATCACACTTATATTTGGCTTTGAAATTGCAAGCAAGGGGATTATATGTAGACTAGGGCATGATAAAATGAATTATGGTGCCATCGTTTGCTTCTGTCTTTGGAAACCTACTCACGTAATAAACACAGAGACTTCTCTATAGCCTCAGTACCTGACATAGAGCCCTGAAAACCCATATAATTTCTGGATTGATAAAGGTACCAAGAGAATCTTTTGTTGCAATGGTTAGTCTGTGTCCTGACTCCAAAGATTCTAGGAACTGATGCTATCTTCATCCTAATGTAGGGTCTTTGACCTCTCGTTCCTGACACAGAACTTTTAGATCCATCGGAATTTCTTGGGTATGAGAAACATCTGTTGGGGTGACTTTTTGTAGCTTCTGGCTAGCTAAGGGGCCAGGGGCCAGTGGCTAAGTGAACAAACCATGTAATTTCATCTGTACCTCCAACCTTCTAAAAAGGAGAGAGCACCTGAAGATTGTGTTAATATCCATTAGCCAACAAGTTAACAAATCCTGCCTATGTAATGAAGCCTTCATTATAAACCTCCAGTTAACTGGATGTGAGAAGTTGTTGGGTAACTGAGTACCTGGAGGGTGGAAAGTTGTATAGCAGGAGAGGGCATGGAAGCTCCTTACCCGTTCTCCTACCCTGCCCTCTCCCACTGTGCCAAATAGCTGTTCATTTGTACCATTTCCAATTCTCTTATATCACACCATTAAGTCAGGTGTGGTGGCTCATGTCTATGACTAGAATTTAGAAGTTAGAGGATTGTCAGGAGTTCAAGGCCAGTTTAGGCTACATAGTGAGCTTGAACCTGGGCTATGGAGACCTTGTCTCAAAAATGTGAACATTCTTCTCCACCTCATCATTGAATAAATTGTATTTTTTTTAATCTCTGGGAGCTGTTTTAGCAAATTAAGTTTAGGGAGGGAGTTGTGAAAGCTTTGTAGCATTGATCAGGCAAAGGTCACAATTTATATTTTTTTTTTTACAGTTGTATGGCATGGGGACATTGTTATGAGACTGAGTCCTCAATCCTTGGGACTTGATACTGCATCCATAATGACATATCATGAGAAACCTAAATAAAAGGACACCTAGCTAATATCTGCTGTAGTCCTGATTTCTTGGTTGGCTGCAAGGAGAAATCCTTTTATAATTTGTCAACCAGAGATCATGAAACTATTAATTGTTGAGTGAGACAACAAGGAAAAATACTACATTTCACACAGTGGTGGAGAGGAAGTCTTTTGTATCTCAATCGCTATAGTAGCATGGTACTGTAGACCAGGAGTAGAGGATGTTTCAACAATCATCAGACCTTTCCCTCTGACCTCACTTTAGTTCCCTAGTACGCATCTCAGCATTCCACACAACAGCATGTATATCAAATTACACTACAGAGAAGATGGATTTGATGACTTGTAAAGGCTCACACACCCTGGTAAAAGTTCGGGATAAATGGGCTTTGAATAAAACAAATGCCACCAAAACCCCTGCATAAATGATGCATGTCATCACTTGCAAATTGATGTGAGTATAAATTTTTTAACTCTCAGATGGCTTCCACTCTATTCTTTTGAATCTGACCTCACAAGACTTATTCAATAGTACTATCACTCACCACCTAACCCAGGCACCATTTGCTTTCAGGCTGTCACTGAAAATTTGACTAGAAAGCTGAGTCAATAAGAATGCATGGTCAGGTCTATGCTGTTTTTACTCTTGTATCCCTGGCACCTAGTGTGTGTGGGGGGGACAAAGTTGGTCTCAGGAACATTTCTTACATGTTTCTAAATGTGGAGGGAGGAGAGCTACTCCTGTCTAAGTGGGGGCAAGACCCAGGTTAAGTGAGTTAAGTGTGTACAGATGGCAATGAACCTGGGCTCCCCAGCCTTTTAAGGACACAGTGTGGTGGGCTCTGAGATCAGATAGGACAGAATGGGGTTTTCAGACCTGAACTGTAACAGACATTAATTTTAGAGTAATAGGAAATATATTTGAGCTATGTTCCTGGTTCTTGGTGTGTAACTCTTAAAATTTTGGGGTTTCTAGTTTTGAAAATGAATACATATATATATGTATACATATATACATACACATAAATAGATGTTTACATGCATGCATACATATACATACATGTCTATGTAACTTTTAAATGTTTTATTTACTAATTATATATAATAATGGTTTTATGACACTTTCATATTTGTATATAATGTATTTTGATCACACTCACCCCTAATTATTCTTTTTTGTCCCCTTCCCACTTACATTGATCTCCTTCCTCTTTCTAATTCATTCCCTTCCAACTTTTCTTTGAGAACCCAGTGACTTCCATTAGTCTTGCCTTCAAGAGCATGGGTGAGAGGTTATTTACAGGAATATGAATACTTAACTAGGTGGTCTTCTCACAGGGAGCATGGAATTTCTCAGCACCACTATAACTTGCCCTACATATATATATTTGATTGGGTGTTCCTTTGTTGTTTGTCATAACTAAGCTGGTCAATATAAGTTAGGTGTTTTTCTGAGTTCTGTGAGCCAGTTCAACTAGCCACCAGATGAAGCAGGAATACCAAGCCCTCAGTTTACAGTTCATCATTTAGAAGAATTGTGATTGTCGACTAAAGACAGACAATAATGGGACTGAGTCCCTAATTGTAGGTGCTGATGTCAGCTCCAGGCATGTAATGTTATAACTGAATTAAATTGTTGATACTCGGCTAGTATTTGGAGAATTTGTTGATGCTTGAAAACATGCAATAATCCTAATACTACTAGTAAGAATATGCCTTCATGCCATGATTTCAAAGACAGAACTAAATAGTATGACATACCAAGAACAATTAGGAAGCAGTAGATACTTCCCGAAAGCTGTTTTATCTTGCCTCATCTAGCCTATACAGTGGCTTTATTCCATTGGTCCAAGATTTTTCTTCAACATCAAGGTCCATCTCAATTTTGTAGGTATGTGTGATGGCTAATCTTAGAAGGAGCCTCAGCTGAAGAATTGTCTCCATTTTATTGAGTTCTGGGTATGCATGAGATTCATTGCTTTGACTGATGATGGGTATGGAAGGGCCAACCCCACTGTGCATGGTCCCACCCCTAGGTAGCTGATGTTGGGTTACATAAGAAAACTGGCTGAACATGAGCAGGGGAAGTAAAGTAAGCAGCATTTCTTCATAGTTTCTGCTTCAATTTCCTGCCTGGAGTTCCTGACTAATAAACTCCCCACACCAAGTTATTTTTAGTTAGTGGGTTATTTTTTTTTTCATAGCAATATAAAAACAAACTAGGATAGTATGTGACATGTCTTGTGTGTATGCATGTTTGTCTGTTCATAGGTAAGTGGGTACTGATGTCATTCTGTAATTATGTTTCTCTTATTGGTTAATAAATAAAGCACTGTTGGCAAGTAGGAAGGCAAGATAGGCAGAACTTGGAGACAAGGAGGATTCTGGGAAATGTAGTAGAGAGGAATCAAGATGTAGGGACTTGAGAGAAGAGGTCCGGACCTTCTCTCTGGTAAGATGGGACCATGTGGAAACACTTAGGTTAATAGAAATGGGTTAACATTTAAGACAGAGCTAGCCAATAAGAAGCTCTAGCCATTGGCCAGACTGTCGGGAAACTGCTCGTAACAGGGTACATGCCTATACATGTGCGTATGGAGATCTGGTATAATGGATGTCATTTTTTTTCTGATTGAGGCAGGATCTCTTGTTGTTCTGGAACTCACCAAGTAGGCTAGTAGGCAAGGATCCTTCTGTTTTCATCTTCCCAGTAATGGGATTACAAGGGTGCAACACACACATTCTCACCACACACACACACACACACACACACACACACACACACACACACACACGGCGTGTGTGGATTGAACTCCAGTCCTTGTGAACCCCAGTCCGTGTGTTTGCAAAGCAAGCACTTTACCGACATCCCTATCTTTCTACCCCACATTTTGCTTCTAATGAGTATCTTTTCATCAGAACAAATGTTGGCTTCCTGTGAATCTGGAAATACTGTATGCATTAAAAATACTCTTTTGGACAAACGAGGAAGAGGGGTGTATTTTCCCAGTCATAGCTCACACAAGGAACTCCACTAAGCAGTGGGTTGCATGATGGCTTCAGGGCCTTCCTATTCCCTGCCCACTCGCCCAAATTAACAGTGTGCCCTGGACTTTCATGCATTTTCTTATTTGACACTTACAGGAGCCCTGAGAGGAAATTTGGACTAGACATATTATCATTATTTTCCAAATGAGAAAATGGAATCTCAGAAAGCCAGACTTGTAATAAAAGAATCAAAGTATATTAAACCTGGAGGGCATTTTGAAGACCATGTAGTGCAACCTTTTCATTTTATGAATGGAAAATGAAGCCTTGAACAGCAAGTGACTTGCCCAAGGCCTCATGGTCATTGGTAGAGCTGGGATTTAAACTATTCGCCTTTATTCTTTGTTTGGTCCTTTCTCCTTTGGTTACTACTTAGTTCTTAAAGACAGACCTTTGTTTTAATATTGTGACACCCATCCCTTCTTGCCCCTGCAACATTGCCATGTAGAAAATAAGGCTCTCCTTTAGGTTCATTCCCCTTCTGTATAGACAGACAAGTTTACTTGATAGATGTGGAAGATGCAATTAGAATCCCAACATTTACTCAGTTTTACCAATGAGCCTTTTAAGGGTCCCCACTCATAGGACTAGGACAAATGAGAGAGTGATACAATAGAGAACATTGGCAAACAATGTCAGGGACAAGTTAAACCTGGGCATGTAGGTATTCAGGCTGGCTTAGCATACATAGATGCTGAGATCTGAGTTCTAGAATGGTGGCTCAAGGTTGGAGCAGAAGCCTAAGTACTGAATGTTAAGTTCAAATGATGAGGCTGTCTGGAGGTGAGTCATGCCATTGCAGCCAGGAGCTTCAGGAGCAGGATGCATTCTATGTGAGGACGTACACAGCTAGTGAGTGTTCCTGCTGCCTGAGATGTGGTGGAGGAAGGCATGCCACTTGGTACCAGGTGGGCGTGTTGTCCATTGAGTGATTCTACATTTATCTATGGAAAAGACACAAAGTTTAGGTAAGCAATGTCTTATAATTTCAAAGAATTACGAATGTGCATATTTTCTTCTGGGTCACTGGGGAAGTTTTTTGAAACCCAGTCAGTTCATCTTTCCTTTGATGCAAGGAAAACAGGACCAGACTGAAATCTTTTTATAACATACTTGCCATTCATATAGGGTTCTTGCTGACCCTTTTATCTTCTCTGAAATCAGAATCCTTTATGCCTGACGAGCGTGATGGCACAGCACTGGCTGGGCCTCCTTGTGAAGCTGTTTTCCCCCTCTGCCCTCTTCTCCATCTGTCCTCCTATTTCTGAGTACAGATAAAAAGCCTGGCACTCATTAGCCGGGCACCACTGCAGCCAGTCAGCTCGTGTTAACTGGGTGTCCACAGCATGCGTGGCATCGCCCTGGGCACCTGTGAGCGAAGCCAATGGCTCTGCCGTCTTTGCCCTGAGTCCTGGATTCCCCACAGTGCTCCGGGAATGTGCAGGCCTGGGGCAGGATGGCAGCAATAGGCAGGCCTGAGGGAGGGTGAGACAGTGCGGAATTTGGGAGGAGGCTGGCAAGGAATGATAGAATTTGAAAGTGTGAGAGATTTTGAAAAGAGCCACCCCTAATGGCTGAAAGAGTCTCCTTGCAGGGTAGAAGGCATACCCATCCTGGTGAATTAACAGACTGTGTAAAAGAATTGCCTCATCCAGGAGGGAAGGCCTAGTCCCTACTCCAAATGACTCGACAGATTTAGATGACCCCTCCTGGAAGGCATCACCCTACATGTGGAGTGGGGTGGGGTGGGAGGGGAGGGTGGTGGTGGTGGGGATGAGAGGGTGGGAGAGAGGGAAAGAGGAGGATGGGAGGGAGAGGGAACTGGGATCAATATGTAAAATAAAAATAGAAAAATAAGCTACTGATGGAAGCTTAAAAAAAATAACTCATGCCATGCACAAAATTAGGTTAAACAAACAAACAAACAAATAAAAAGAGAATTGCCTAGAATTGCCTAACCAATGAATTCTTTGCCCAGGACTTGTGCTAAGATCAAGTGATTCTTTATACTTATTTATACTTAAGGAAGTTGTTTGTCACACATGCACTATGATGCACTATGGGAGAGGGGGTGGTATCTAGCTGGGCTATGTAGTATTAAATAATGTTAGCGTTTGGAATACATTTTTCTCCGTAAACATTGGCCAGTCACCAACAAAGGTACAGAGTGGGGTCTGTAGTCCCATCATCTGAATGAGGTAAAGGAAGTCCAAATGCCTCCAAATGAAGTGTTGTCACTCATTTCTGTCTTTGCCTAAAGTACCTTTTAGCTGAACCTAGGAAATAAAAAGCAAATTGATTTGTTGGGTTGGAGAATTGTGGGTAAATTTTTTTCCATTTTGTTTTCTGGGAATATTATCACAATGTCCCCGAAAAGCCAAAATAACAAATTACTTGCTCTCTAAAGCAATGAGGATTTTGTAAGGGAATATACAACTGCTAGGGACTGACTTGAGAGGGAAGCAAACCATGCCTGTCCCTGAACACCTGTCGGGAACTCCATCTCTTCTGTGAGATTTCTGTCTTAAGCCTCCTGTGTGCTCTTGCTGTTCCCAAGCCTCCAAGGCTCAGGGAATTATGCTTGAGCCTTCTGGTCTCCCTGCAAAGATGCAAAGAAGATGGCAGGCCTAACAAATAAGGATAACAGAATTGTGATTGGCCACTAACGTACAGACAATAATGGGACCAAGTCCTTAATTGTAGGCTCTGATGTCAGCTCCAGGTACATAGTATTATACCTGAATTAAATTATAGATACTCAGCTAGTGTTTGGAGAATTTGTTGGTGCTGGAAAGCATTCAATAATTCAAATACTACTAATAAAAGTACGCCTTCATGACATGATTTCAGTGACAGAACTAAATAGTATAACATACCCAGAACAATTAGGAAGCAATAGATACAACATGAAAGCTGCTTTGTCTTGCTCTGTCTAATTTATATAGTAGAATTATTCCACTGGCCCAAGAGTTTTCACACCTGGGTTATCCCAATGAAAGTGTAGCAATGATACTAATAGTTTTCATGTGAGTGTTGATCAGATTTCCACTCCTGTGGGAGGGAGCTGCTTTAAGTATCAGTAGTCACCATCCCCAGCTCTCAAGGTAAGTGGGCAGGAAAGGAATTTGCTCCAGTCTGTATCTGGAGTGCCCCTTACAGTCACAACAGCTAAAGGCTTGGTCCCCTCTTAGCAATGACCAGGCTTTAAGAGGCAGAGCCTAGTGGAAGCTTTCAGGACAGTGACCCCTCCTCTCTGTCTTTTACTTTAAGGTCATAGAATTAGCCGCTTTGCCATACATTCCCACACTCAGATGCAGTTGTGCCACAAGCCCAGATGCAGGGTTTTCTAACAAGCTGTGAACCCTCCCCCCCACCTTTGTCTTAACTGCAAAGCAGATTAACATTCATTATGCATCATTCTACACATGGCCAGGCAAAGACTCAAAGGGATGAAGTCCACGGCCATGACAGCAGCAAGTTGCAAAATTAGACTTGGTTCCACATTCCTTAGATTCCAAAGCTTTCACTCTGTTAGAGATCTCAGGGTACCAGTGGCTTCAGAGTGAGATGGGACCAGTGTTGATATAACTAGCAAGTGTGACCCTCTTTCCTCTCACCTGTACAGACCAGAGTCACAAGCATATCAGATCTCCCTTGAAAATAGTTTCTGAACCATCCACACAAGAAAAGCTATGTAAGTTCATTTGGTTTCTTGGTTTCCCTGTTGCTCTGGCTCAGGCTTTAATAGAATACAGATCTTCCTCCTTCCTGCTTTCAGTAAATGTCAAGGTTTCATTGGCTTGAGCCCTGCTCTTCAGGGAGTGCATTGTAGGTGGCTGCCCAGCATATCAACAAGGCTAGGGGGAGCTTTCCTGGTAACCTCTGCCCAGTGAGGCCAACAGCACAGCCCTCTTGGGCACTTTCACACATCCTCAGGATGTCAATTGGACACACAGGAGTGCCCAGTAACCACTTGCTGGCTGATAGGTGAAAGATGATTTGGGGTTTTTGTTCTTCTCCTCAAAGAAAATAAATCTGCTTTCTGAGCCAGAATGGTTTTGCCTTGCAATTTTCTACATGCTTTTATCTCCCCATCGATCCTGCATGCTTCTTCCTCAAGGCTGAGTAGAAGGTAGATAGCCATAGTCATCTTTTGGTTACAGCTTGCTCCCGGACATTATTACTGTACTTATTTACTAGTGACTTTGTTAATTTAAGTTACTAATTATATAGTCTATGTTCTGCTAGATACGGTGTTCTTTACTACAGATAGAAATCTTGACGATGGAAGATACCTTAAGAGGCAAAAGAATAGATGATTCTCAATAAAAAACACATGACCACGTTACATGGAAGCCCTAAGAAGTCATTGACCCTGCCTGAGAATGGAATGGCAGTGCTGGAGGGGTGAGAGCTGTGCGAGGTTTTATGATGCATCCCTCTTCAGCCATTGGCTGCCCCTTCCCACTTCGCTTTGCGATGGACTGTTTCCCACCGGAGCCCCCTAAGAACACTTCTAGATCAGCCAGCATTTAGGTGAGGGAAAGAGGAAGAGGAAAAGATGTAATTTTGTGTTTTCACTTTCAGTTCTTCTGAAAGAAAGGTTACCTCTTGTCTTTGGCAGCTGTTTTCAGAGTAGGAGAGGTACACTACACATATTTAATGAAACCACACTAATAAATGTCCCCAAGGTGATGATAATTGAGAAAAAAATTTAAATGAAGTTTCTTTTGTCATTCACAAAATCTTTATGAATAGAGGGGTGCAAGCCAATGATATTCAGAAATGACTTGCTCAGATTCAGCGGTTTATCCTGGCCCTGGGCTGAGCTGTTACTTTTTGAAGCTGTGTCTCAGGAAGTGGGCAGCTCTTTTCCCATTAAAAAAGATGGGATAATAATGACACTCCCTTGTATTTGTAAATAGTTAACTTGCAAAGTACTTTGCACTTGGCAAAATGCTTGAATTGCTTCATTTATTTTTTTAAAGATGCCATTATTGAGTTTACTGAGAACCCGTTCCATTTATTTATTGAATATTTATTAAGCAACTATTCTTTGTTTGTTTTTTGTTTTTATTTTTGGAGACAGGGTTTCTCTGTATTGCTTTGGAGCCTATCATGGAACTAGCTATGTAGACCAGGCTGACCTTGAACTCACAGAGATCCGCCTGCCTCTGCCTCCCCAGTGCTAGAATTAAAGGCATGTGCCACCAATGCCTGGCTAAGCAACCACTCTTGACACTAGAGATTCAGAGGGGAAAATAAGGCAATGCCCTAATACCCCTCCAAAATACACTTATCCTTTCATATGTACAGATGATTTTTTTCATAATCTTAAGATTTTGAAGGGTTTTATCAGTCACACAGAACATTCCTCCATAAGTGTGCTTTTCTGACACCACTTCCTGACCACACCAGGCCTGTGGACTTTTGATGTATGTCGGAAAGGCAGAGTTCCCTTCTCATCACATCTTAGCAGACCTGTTCTCTCTATGGGAATTCCATCTTGCTCACTTAGGCCAGGGAGTGTTTGCCAGGTCTTTCATAAATTCACTATTTTCTTTTCCACCCTCTTTTCTTTGGAAAGGAACCACTACATACTTTCCTGATGTAAAAGTAATTAATAGAACTTGTGTTTGCATGAAGGGAAATAGAGAAATGTATGAGTGAATGGGTAAATAGATAAGAACAGTGACCAGTGAGCAATCAAAGGTGCGGATCATGGAAACAAGGTGGCTCAATGGAGAGTGACTAGGTGGATAGGGACAAATTCACCTCTGACATCAACAATGAGGAGTCAGCTATGAAAATAAACAGGGGAAGAGCACTGCAGAAAGAGGGTACAGCTTCCATTGTAGGAAGAAGCAACACATTGCCAGACTCTGTCACACCCCTGCTCAAAACCTCTCATCCCACCGGAGGGATATCAAGACTCACAGTACTGGTCCAGGAACCTGCCCAATCTTTCTCCTTCCAGTCCACTGCTCCCACCTCTGGGATCACTTCCCCTTTCATCTTCAGTTCTACCGAGTGCTTTGAGAACACCTGCTATACTCACCTCCATATTAAGCCTGGCATTGGCTCCCTCATGGTCAGCTCTACCATGTCTTTAATGTTATGACCAAATGGTTTCTTCTCACGGATGCCCATATTGGACGACTTACTAAAAAGAGCGGCACACCCTCACTTCTCATATCCCCAAATGCTCATCTAGCTCTTTCCCCATATCTGCTTTAAATATGCAAACATAAACATGTGCATGCATGTACATATACACTCACCTCAGTTTCCAATATCATGTTTTCTAGACACCAAAATAATAGCTCTTGGGTTAGGGGGACACTCAGAGTACATAATTATGCCCTAGGTATTTTTTCCCCCGAGCCAGGGGGAAAATACCTTGCTTTGGAGCTTGTCCTGGACTGGCTACTTTCTTTAGCCAACTGAGTTCTTTGACAAGTGAGTAGGAAACTGTGCCTATCAACTTAATGCTGAGTTGGAAAAAAGTGTTATCATGCTTAACTGTACAGTCTTCTTTCCTTTCATTACAGTTCAGACAGTATCGACTTTTATTGTTTTCTCTGCATTTTCTGGTGACAAGGAAGAAGGGAAGAAAGAATGGTGTGGACACTGAGGCTACCTTCTTTGTAGAAAACATGAAAGGGAGGCCAAGTCACAGCATCAGACAAGGTGAAATAAGTCTAGGATAGAAATCTCTGTCAAATAACCAAAGAATCAGGACAGAAGATAAGTCAGTGAAGCTCAGATTGGCACTACTATTTTATAGATCAGGAAATTGTGACAGACCACAGTAAATGACTTTCCTGGGGCAAGTGCTACATCAGAACCCAGAGACCAGTGTAAGCACTCCAAGTGCTCTCATAACCCCTGCCAGCATCTGTAGCTGGAGAATAGCATTTCCTGTCTATGCCCACTGCAGACAATGCCTTTTAGTAGTATGCAGCAAGAGAGACTCTGGGATAAGATGGTTTCTTCTCAGGATATGGATTGAATGGTTTTTATATATACCCTGACAATTAGCAGATTCACACAGTAGGAGCTCAAGAATGTTTTTATGGAGGAAACACATATACTTCATTATGCCAAATGATGGAATTAGGAATTGTTTTGTATTAGTCATTCTTTCATTTCTTCTACAAAGAAGGTATTGAACACACTGCTCAGACTTTGTCAAACCCTAGGAGGAAAGAAATGCATTTCCCAAATTGGATTATTTTTCTGACCTTGTTGGCTATTATTTCCCGGTTGACATGTTTTATAAATCTGCCTAGAAAAGCATCAGAAACTTTAGGGAGGTTAAAGGGAGGGATGTGTGCTTGAAATGAAGCCAGTTACATTATAGCTAAGGAAGCAGTGCTTTGTGAACTTAACCCTGATCTCCAACTTTTCACCCAAATGAACATTCTTTTGCTTTTTGAAAACAAGTAAAATACATGTTTATGTTAAAAAACACCTGTGTCTACAATGTTAAAAATCCATTGCAACTGAACTTTACTCTTAATGAAGATGAGCATTAGAATTAAATAACCTTAAATATCATCTTCAATGTTAAGTTCAGTCTCAGAACAAGAAGACAAGAAAGCCACATGCTTCTAACCTGCTGGCATTTGTCAAAATATTAATAATGAGAAAACCATCCCAGGGAGGTTAACCTGGGCTTAGCTTTTCCAAAGGCTTTTAGAGGGTGTCCTAAAGCTAGGACTTCTAAAAGGTAAGTCAACACAAGGGTCAGAGGAATTCCTTGAGCTTTCCACTGCCTAGTTACAATTATCATAATTGTGTGACCTGTAGGTTCCAACAAATGTGACCAATAGAGAGCTGAGAACATTGTCTATACAAGGTGGCCAAGAATGTGAAAACAGACTTCAGCTTGCAAGTCACTGGGGCAACAAAATATTTTTTTTTTTTTGCTCTGAATTCTGGACTCTGAGAGTGAGAGGTCAAATGGAGATATGTCTGACAGACACTGATTATGGTAGAAATGTCTTATTTTTGGTAGGAGAACAGTGATCTTTTTAATTTTAGTAATTTCATCCCTTTGTTAAATCAAGGTGTCTATTTTTGAACTGGCATTTTTACTTTTGCCTTCTTTTAAATTAAGAAAGGATATCTAACTAGCCAACTATTGGAGGAGAAAAAGAAAACAAATACAGAAGGAAGGGGAAGAGTCACACTTGATACCTATTCTGGCTATATTGTTCCATAACTCATATTATTTCCTTTTGTCTACTCAGGAATCCTCAGAAGTTGACGTTATTATAAAGTATCAGTTTTATTTGGCAAGAGCCTATGCAATTTGTTAAAGGACATATAGAAAATGGTAGAGTTGGTATCCACAACTTGTTTGATTGACACTTACTCCCAGGGCAACTTATTTGAGGCCAGCCTGTGGTATATGTATTAGCAGGAAAGAAGAATGGCTAGAACATTATTAGTATATAGGATGAGTCTGGGATGTGCCACTGATATCCCTGTGATGAGTAATATTGTTGCAACAATCGTAAGACACTAAATTCTCTGCTTTCCTGTTTTGAGTTGCCTGTATTTATTCTCTCTTTACTAACAGAAGATGATTCTATTTGTCCCTGATGCTATCTATCATTCTATCCCAGCCATATCTATACTTTTCTTTTAAGATCTTGCTTAGGAGGTTGGCGATGGCTTAGTGGGTAAAGTGCTTGCTTTACAAGCATGAGGACCTGGGTTTAGATTTCTAGCACCAAAGTAATAACCAAATGTAGTGATGTGCATCTGTAATCATGGCACAATCCCAGCATTGGTGTCAGGGAAGAGATGGGAGGATCCCGAGAACTTGTGGGGCATCTTCAGGTTCAATGAGAGACCCTGACTCAAAGAAATAAGATGGAGAGTAGTAGAGAAAGACACCCAATGTTGAGCTCTGACATTCATATGTGAACATATGAACACACACACACACACACACACACACACACACACACACACACACACACACCCAGTCAGAAAGTTTTTGTCAACCTTTAGATCTGGGAAAGATGTATCCTACTTCAGCTTCTGAGTTTTGTCAGGCTAATTAGAATAGATATATCTTTTCTACCACACTCTTTTTTTTTTCTTTTTTGCTGCCAGGTAACCGTTTGTCTTACCTCCAAGACCTGTGCATAATCATTACCATGTCTAGCATTGATAACTGATTGTGTCCAAGGGGGTATTAGACATAGGTTGGGGAATTCATATGTCTTCTCTGAGGAATCTGGAATTAGGAGGAGCATCCAGGTAGCCAACCAGCTAGTCCAAGATGGTCTTGAACTGGAGTCCACCTCATGTGAACTTCTCTCAGGGGGATTTCTAGGCTGTGTCTGGGTAACAAATCTAATTAGGACTGTCCCGTTGCCCTTTAGTCCCATGGCATATTTTAAAGTCCTCCCATCAAGTTTTCTGGTAGCTTACCTTCAGTTGACAGCTTTTCTGTGATTTACACCTCTTACATTTTGCTAAAATACCTTTAGTTACTTGAACTTTTAAAGGACTGGCACAAGGCTGGCACAGTGAGTGGCTCAGAGTATTTGTCCAATCTCACTGACTGGATATAGCTTTTTCCTCCCTAAGAGACAGAAGTAACATCTCACGGTCTCCAAGATTGCTATATGTTTCTGGCACTGGAGATGTAACTTACTGGTAGAGTACTTGCTTAGCATACATGATTCTCTGGGTTTGATTCCCACTATCACAAAACTGGCTACAGTGATTCTCACCCATAATTCCAGCACTTGAGAGGTTGAGGTGGAAAGGCCAGAATCTCAGGTTGCCTTGGTTATATAAATAGCTGGGGAATATGTGTAGCTCGCCTTATCATTTCATCTCCGTGCTGGATAGCTTTATGTCAACTTCATGTAAGTTAAAGTCTCCTTAGAGGAGAGAATCTCAGTTAAGGAAATGACTCCATAATATGAGACTGCAGGCAAGCCAGTAGGGCATTTTCTTAATTTGTGATTGATAGGGGAGGGCACAGCCACTGTGGGTGGTGCCATTCCTGGGCTGGTGGTCCTGTAAGAAACAGAGTGAGAAAGCCATGGGAGCAAGCCAGTAAGAGGCTCCCCTCCATGGCCTCTGCATCATTGGGAGTGCGAGCAGAAGAAACCCTTTCCTCCTCTTCTCACGACTCTGGCATTTCTTAGCAGCAACAGAAACCCTAACTTAGACAATCTCCTTTTCACTCTGAGGAGTTGGGTGCTGAAAGAAGTAAAAAATCATTCAGGAGAGAGAAAGAGAGAGAGAGAGAGAGAGAGAGAGAGAGAGAGAGAGAGAGAGAGAGAGAGAGAGAGAGAGAGAGAGAGAGAAGGAGGGATGAATGAATAGATGGATGGAGGGAGGGAGGGAAGGAGGCAAGGAGGGAGGGAGGGAGGAAAGGAGGGAGGGAGAGTGTACAGTAGGGAAATGATGAGAGATATGAAGATGGAAGGGGCTGGTCTTGCTCTGAGTGCTTTGGAACCGACTTGTTCTTTAATTAAGGGAGGAAAAATATCACCCTCTAGCTAGTAAAGATGCCCTAAGAAAATTAATATAATATAAATTAAGCTAAATGAATCTTCTAGAAGTGCCACTAGAGCTTGGTGCCATCCAGTATTTGGATATCCCAGAGGTTTTAAAAAGAGGAGCTGGCAACTGCTTTCTGCAGCACAGGACTGAGAAGGAGGCTGGATGCCCAGAGGGAGTCACAGAGACTTTTCAGGGGACATCGTCTGCTGTTCTGGCTCTCTACAGACCACAACAGAAACATTTAAATGAATGAGGACAGCAATTCCATGGGTTCCTTCCTAGGAGCAGAGAGATCAGTTAAGTTATAATTAAAATACATAAAATAAAATGGCTCACAGGGAGTCCATAGTTCCTAGTGAAATACCTTAGTAACTACAAGGGCATTTTCCCTCAGAGTCACTGAGTGACTGAGGTGTGACAGAATTCGTGCATGTCTGCATGCCTGCATGCCAATAGTGATGGCAACAGGAGAAGGACAAGATTATTCACTATTTTAATGGTAGCACAAGTTTACATGTGCAAGTGAGTAGAATGATCTGAGTTTTCATTTTCGGCTCTACATACAATGACTTAACTTCCCAAGAGGCACACACGAAGTGAATACTCAGTCTTCAGAGCAATGTCTTCAAGGTAACACGGGGACTTTATTCCACACCAGCAGTTCTCCCCCCCACCCCACTGGTACTGTTTGAACCTCTAAACAGATACTCCATGTTATAGTACACATATGTGACCGTATGTATCTCTATAAAGTCTAGAAATCATGAATGAGAGAAAACATATGATGATTGTGTTTTTGAGACTGAGTATTTTATTTTTTTTGTGACCATTGTTGCAATAAATGATATGTGAGCGCCTCTGTGGTCTGTTGACTTCAAGTCCTTGGCAACCATTAAGAAAACAATTGATACACTCTGATGAAGATGTGTACAAGGGGAACCCTCACACACTACTGCTGGGAATGAAAATGAATGGACGTTTCTCAAAACGGGGTACTTCTGAGGGTGAATGCATGAGCTATTGCCATCATTATTCTACGTCCAACTGGGTCAGCCTGGAGGCAGTTGGACTAAGGAGAGGAGACGTAGTCTGTTCACTGCTGCCATTTGCAAGAATGAATCACCCTCTGGGGACTTGGAAGGGCGCCTCCCAGTGTCTGGAATAGGAAAGTGCTACCTTGACCACTCTCCACCTACAAAGTCTTCCCACCACTCAGTCCTGAGGAATTATTTTAGTGCTGTTATAATGGAATTCCTGAAGTTGAGTAATTAATATAAAAACTGTCTTTGGCAGTTTTGAAAGGTAAGACATCCAAGAACAAGGTTCTAGTGACTTTGGTTGTTAGATGAGGGTGATTTTTTCCAGAGAGGGAGCAGGTGCTGTACTTTCTAATGGCAGAAATGGATGGGCAGGCTGACCAACTATTTCATGTCTTATGTTTTACAAGGTTTTTAATCATACTCACGAGGGAGGAAGTCTTCATGGCTTCACTAGGCCATACTGTCACAGGCAGTACCTTACCTCTCTAAACCATCACAGTGAGTACTAGGACAAGTCACAGTCCTGGGGAGGGCACCTGCCCCACTAGAAGTTGGCATCTTTTCAAAGATGGTGGTATTTCTTCCTTTAGACATCCCTACTGACAACAGCTCAAGGCAAAAGTCAACCTGCAAAGTGCCCGGAGTGTTATACTGACTCACAATAGCTGATGTGATTTATAAGGCTCTCACTTCCTGCCTGAGTGTCACTCTGGGTTCTTGTTAGATGTGGATGGAGGGTTGGCATGCTGGCGGATGAGGAAGTCTGAGGAAGCATTTCATTGCCAAGGAAAGCTATTGTGTTTTGAGCAGCTGCTGAATGCGAGATACTTTAACTGGATCTGGCCTCTCAGTCCTGAAAACTTTGTTGGGAAGACCATTTTGGATCTTGATTATAGGGCTTCTCTATATCTGCTAGGATTTAGAGAACCGTTCTCCAAAAGAAAAACGAATCAACTTTACTATCCTTGCTGTGTGATATTCCTCCCCCCCCAATGAATCTGTGAACAAATATCTGTCCATCCAGACAGATTCAAGAAACAATTCTACCAAAGTCCACAGACTTTGGCAAACCACTAAGCTCAATTAGTGTTTACCTGCATGAGTATGGCTAACCACCAAAGAAACATGGCCCTTATCCCAGCAATTGTTAATGGAATATATATCCTTATGAAGGGATGGGGTCTTAATGTGGTTAATGAGCTGCCTTCTGAGCCTTCCCTCCTCTCCAGGATGGGTCCTAATTTGTGCAATTCTTCCATGTATAATCACAGTTGCAGAGACTTTAGGAAGGCAACAGCCATCACATGCCTGGATAAAGCATTCTACAACAGCATGGTAAAATAAAAAAAAAATGTTCGAGAATTTCAAAGGCATAATGTTGGTACCAGGGTCATGTCTTGAAAGATTGACTGCAAAGGGCCACAAGGAAGCTTTTCAGAGTGATGGAAGTATCTAGATGGTTGTAGTGGTACTTGGTGAGTGGGCAATCATGTCACACTATGCAGTTGATTCACTGACTATTTTGTTTGTACACTAAATTCATTAAAGTTAGGGAGGGGACAAGGTCTCTTTATAGAGTGGGCATCACTATTTCATCTTATTACTGAGGAAACTCATTATTGAGGCACTAGGAAGTTGGATAACTTGCCCGCTGTCATAACCAGTAAGTGAGGGAGGAGTCAAACCCAGGAACTAATAAACCTACTGTCACCTCTAAAATGTTAATGGCTGCTCATGCAAGTGAGTCATAGCTTGTCACCTAGGCCAGGGGAACACATCAACCCTAAGAGGCAGGTGCAATGGACAGGAAATGCTTGACTTCTTATAGTGCACCTCCCAGAAACAGCAACTGTGCTGGGGCGGCCATTTGGGTCCATTCACAATTAGTCTTTACTAAAGCAGACTCAGTGGTTTGCTTTGAAGATCTGGTACAGGAGTGCCGAGCCCTGGTGCAGGGACCTGTGATCCACGGGGACTTTCCCCTTCTGTCTACAAGTGTGATTTAAAACCTCCAGGCTAGGATCATTTTGCCAAATCGCTCCTGCAGGATTCACTTTCAAGGTCAAATCCAGAAATTTCTAGCTCAGCAAATACTATTCAAAGCAAGAAAATGTGTCTGTCCAAGCTACCTTAGAAACAGAGGAATATAGTTTCTTGTGCTTTGCAGGAAGCTGTAAATATGTTTATGTGCAAATTTACAGGTATGTAGCACCATGCTTATTATATTTGAGTGAAGAGAGAAAATTACAACTGCACATCTGTGCATACCTACGCAGTTGCTTTCCTATTCTTCTGTCTGGGGAAGGCACATGAAGGAGCTACAGTCCCCAGCAAGCACACAGAATGATACGGGTCATATTTCACATCAGACTGTGCAGTTTAGAGAGGTAGGGTCCTGTCTTACTTTACAGCCAGGAAAAAACAAAACAAAAGCAAAACACAGACTGTTTCAAAGCAGTCCTCAGGGGGAACTGGAAGATGATGTCAGGTCTCAGAAAAGGACATTCAGTTTGAGAGAGACAGGACTTAACTGCCATCAAGGAGTTGTGTGGAGCCCAAACCAGAGATGTCATTATTGAACAAACGAGTCAGAGACCTGAGTTCAAATCCTACCTCTTCCCTGCAGATAGCATGGGATGGACTGAAAGTAAGTCCTTGCACATCTCCAAGTTTCTTAGCTTCACGTGTAAAGTGTTGCTAACGAGCACTATTTCACTCAGTTATTGTGAGGACCGGATAAGGGAGGAAATTACAGCTGATAGGAGTGGCCACATTAATTAATGTAATCATTCTAATATGTCTTATCTGCAAGAGATTTGAGTGTTGTTAGACTGGCCAATAATTGACTCAAACAGCACTTTATCAATTAAAAGCAGTGGTTCTCAACCTGTGACTTTCTACCCCTTTGGGAGTCAAAGGACCTTTTTACAGGAGACGTCTAAGACCATTGGACAATGCAGATATTTATGTTATGATTCATAGCAGTAGCATCATTACAGTTGTGAAGTAGCAACAAAAATAATGTTATGGTTGGGGGTCACCACAGCATGAGGAACTGTCTTAAAGGGTTGCAGCATCAGGAAAGTTGAGAACCACTGACTTAAAGGGCCTCACCGCAGGAAGGGCTTTTGTTGTCATTTTATTGATGCTCCGTAGATACCCTGTAACACATATAGGAACATTGTGATTGCTTAAAAAGGCCAGACATGATTTACCCAGCTCTTCCTTTACCAAGACCGTAAAGCCTCCAAGTGACAGAGCAGGCTCTTGAAATAATACATTCTGAATTGAAATGTTGCCCTGTATGGTGTGCATGTCTGACTCTTAGGTCAATTCCCTTTCCCCTTTGCGTACTCTCTCTGCTTTCCTCTAGCTCAGCTCCAGCAGAGGCAACCACAGTTCCTGGAGATTGCCTTAACAAGCAGATCCAATGAATAATCATGAATGTGATTCTAGTGTTGCCCTTTCAGTGCTGAGATGGGGGATAGATTTATAGATGCTGACTCTGGCTGGTATTTGGGAATGGATAATTACCTTCACTTGCTATATCCCACGCTGCTTTGCCTCAGTATTTACCGCCCGGAATTTTGCCCTTTTCCAACTGATTCAAGAACGTGGGCATGCCATAGGCAACTAAGTGGCATAATTCATTTGAGGTGACCATAAATCTAAGGCTTCCAACCAGAAACGATGCAAAAAAAATTAATGAAACATGAAATCAAGTAAATGGAATTGAGTATAGTAATTAGTTCATATTTTAATCCTCAGGTCTGTTTATTATCTGTCAACTGGTGAGCAATTAAGTCAGTGCTGTGGAGATGATTAGCTTTGTTTCAAAAGAGGTTTATCGATATGTCAGAGCAGATGAGTCTAGGAGTTTTAAGTGGCTTTATTTTGAATGGCATAGCGGTGCATTCATGAGGTGGACAGGCAATATTATTACCTAGGTAACTTTTATTTACTGCTTACAGAACTATTCTGGGGGGTATTGGTGTGTGTGAGTGGAAAGATTCAGTGTGTACAGAGCACTGTTTATAGCTGCAGGTTCTTTTAGGTTCTTGAGCATGAGTGTGTGTAGCATGACTACTGTGTGTTTGCATGTGTATGGCACATGTGTGAGGTGTGTGTGTGTGTGTGTGTGTGTGTGTGTGTGTGTGTGTGTGCGTGTGTGTACATGGGAGCCTGGAGCTGACACTGGGTACCATACTGGCTGGTTTTGTCAAACTGACATAAGATAGAGTCATTTTGAAAGAGAAAATCTCAATTGAGAACAAAACCTCACCAAACTGGCCTTTGGGATATTTTCTCCATTGTTGTGGGGGAGCCCAGCTCATGGATAGTTATGCTACCCCAAGGCTGGCAGTCTTGGGTGCTATAATAAAGCCGTCTGGGCAAGCCACAGGATCAAAGCCAGTAAGCAGTGTTCCTCCAGTGTGCTTAAGTTTTTACCCCCAGTTTCCTGCCCTGACTTCCTTTGATGATGGACTATGATGTGGAGATGTAAGCAAAACCAACCCTTTCCTCTCTGAGTTGCTTTTGGTCATGGTGTTTTATCACAGCAAGGGAAAACTGAAATGAGACAATCAATCCCCATTTGATGGACTGAGGCAGGACTCTCCCTGAGCCTGGACCTCACCAGTTCTAGCTAGTCCAGCCAGCCAGTTTTCCCTTGCCCCTGCTTTCAAGTGCTAGATTTACAGGCAACCACTCTATCCTCCACACTTCTGCAGCTATTCTGGAGATCCAAATTTAGGTCCTTAGCTTCTGGAGTGAGGACTTTATCCAGTGATCCATCTCACAGCCCTGTCTCTAAGTACCTAATTGTGGAATAGAATAGTTGTTTAACTGTGTAAAGATGTGCTGCATTTGTTTGTGCTGCAGAATGATTGTTTAGTTATTTAAAGACCTGTTGTATTTGTTTATGCTTCCTTTGTTTAACCATGTAAAGGTTGTGTTGCTGTTTTTAGCTTGCCTGCGTAAGGTACCTGGCTGGTCTAATAAAAAGCAGAATGGCCAATAGTTATGCAGAAGAGGGATAGGCGGGGCTGGTGGGCAGAGAGAAAAGAGGAGTTAGATAGCCAGCTGTACATGGAGGAAGCAGGAAAGCAGGATGGACAGTATATAGATGAGGTAAACGAGCCTCAGAGCAGCACGTAGATTAATAGAAATGGGTTAATTTAAGTTCAAAAAGCCAGCTAGAAACAAGCTTAAGATAAGGCTGAACATTCACAGTTAATAATAAATCTCTGTGTCATGGCTTGGGTGCTGGTGGTCCAAGAAAGCCTGCTATACTTAATGCAACAGTGTGATCAATTTTTCCTCCTGAGACCCATGGAAGCATCTACAAGGACTACAGTTTCTGGTTTGAGTTTTCTGAGCTTTATTCCTGCATTTCTTGCAACCAATCCCTGTTTATGGCTTGGCTTGGCATTGTTGGCATTGTTGGTCTTTTTTTTTTTTTTTTTGGAGAGGGATAATTTGGTGACTTCTAGATGCATCTTTTGTGGATGCTTTCCATTATTTATGTTTGTGAAATAATTGGCTCATGTCTTCACTGTTTTGAGACTGTCTCTATAAATGACCATGTAATGGCATTCTGCTTGCTGATGCAGGAAATATGATTTGGGAGATATTCTTACTCTCTACTCAACTAAGTTACCTAAAATGTCTCTTGAACTCTGGGATTTGGTAGAACTGTAAATTTAATGTGACACATTAAAAATTGAAACTTTGAGTCAGGAAAATCAGGATCAGCTCCTAATTTGACCATTGAATGTTAGTGACCTTTGGCAGGTCTCTTGCCTTTTTTTGGCACTTGGGAATAATTCTGCAGGTGTATTGGAAGAAATAACCACCCCCAGGTGCTCCTGGCACAGCTACCAGAGATGGAGACTGAATACAATCACCAGTTTCAAGTCCAAGTCTGTATCTTAAAGTGAGAGGTTGACTTTTTCTTGAACCTCTTCAAGCTTTTGTGAAGTGTTGACATGGGTCAGAACAACCAGGAATAAGTCATTAAATTTAAGAGAGTCTATCTTAGTTGATTTTCATTCCTGTGCTTTTGGAAAGGAGATTTATGTTGTTTTTTAAAGTCTCGCTAGTTCAAAGAAGTGCTATGAACACTATCGTCCCTTTAGGGGTGCTATCACTGGCTTCTGTTTTAAGATTTAATTAATTACTTAATTAATTTGTGTGTGCATGCCTTGTGCATTTATGCACATGATATGTGTGCAGATGCCTGCAGAGGCCAGAAGATGGTTTTAAGTCTCTTGGAGGTAGAGTCACAGACAATTGTGTTCCATCTGATGCTGATGCTGGAAGCTGAAGATGGAGTCTCTGCAAGAGCAGTGAGTGCTCTTAATTGCTGAGCCAACAATTCAACTCTTGTGAAATGATGACGGTGATGGTTGCCATGGTGATGATGGTCAGCTCTGTAGCTGAACCTCAATTAAATTCTAGTTTTTAAATTTCTGTCTTTAAAATTTTCTTTGTGATACAGCAACTCCTGCTTCCCTTAGGTAGACAATACAGAAGGATATGTAAGTCCAATGGAAGAGGATGGTGGCCATCACAGTGTTAGCCTGTGGATCAGACCAGAGCCACATGCAGGTTAGGATGGAGTGGGTGGAGGAATGACCCAGCAGACTTCTTTCACACTCAATATGTCCTCTGATTTAGACTGCTCTACTGTGAGCATCTACAATTGACCATCCAGGAAGTTGCTCAATGGACTGAGCTCTCTCCTCCCAGGCATAAGTATAAAAATGTTCCATGAAAAGCCCCATGGGTCACCACCCTCTTGCAGTTGTGCTTTTACTGTGCGTGGTCAGCATCTGTGAGCTCAATCCCTATGTGCTAAGCTTCTCAAAAGCCACTTTGCCCAAGCTGGAAAAGGCTGCTTCCCAGAACTCTAAATTTGGCTTCTAACACTGGCAAAGACTCCCTATCTTGATCTTGGGAGTGATTCCAGGGCTGAGATGAAGAAACAAAATGAATTATTCTAACACACTAGCTCTCAGCTATTCCATTGTTCTTCCCAGGTGCCCTGAAGAATTCACTTACCTTGAATTTGTGAATAATTTAACATATAAATTCAAAAATCTCTGTTAATATTGACATTAACTTCATTAGGGTTGACATTATGACTATAGAATTTTGATTATGACATACTGGGTATAATTTAGGTACTTTGAAAGCTCTAGTCTATATTATCTTCATTTACTCATTCAATTTCTTTGTTCAGCAGTATTTACCCACAGCTCATTATGTATATGGGGAGATATTTTTAAGGAGTACAACCCACTCTGGGACTACCAGGAGTTTAATGGTCTGGTTGGAAGACAGGGTCTTCTGCTAGATCAGAGGCTCCTTAAAGACAGCCCTCTTGGCTTTCCAGTCTTTGAATTTCTGTACCAAGCTAGAGCCAAAGGTAGGCAAATAGCCATTAGTGTGGAGTTTACAGAGAAACCAGTGTTGTGATCCAGAAGTCCTGGCTCATATCCCACTTTGGCATTCTTGCCTGTGTGATCTTGGACTTTCATTACCCCAGGTGAGGAGCTCACATTAAAAGCAAATTCACTCAACTGCTGTTTGCTGATTAAAACACAGTTATTTTTTCAGTGTGAGACACAGGATAAAAGCTAAAGTCCATCCGATGTCAATGACAGGAGCATCCATGTGCTCTCTATTACCTCCAGTGCTCACATCCATGCTCACACTGCTTCTGATATTGTGTAAATACTCACTACTTCCTCTCACTTCGGAGCTACTGTGCAAGGTACTGTAGGCACTGTGCTCACCTGGAAAGTCCTTGAACAGCCTTCCTGTCAACCTCACACATACTCTTCTCTCAGTGAGACCCATATTGACCACCCTATTTAGACTTGTGGCTCAGGCTTCCATGCTTCACTCTTGATCTCTTTTCTCTGCTATTTAAGTCTTCATAGTCTTTACCATATTCTGGTGCTACAGATTTACTTATGTATTATTCTTGTTAGTTATTATCTGTCTCCACACTCTGGACTGGAAAGACCTCATAGATAGGGATCTGTAGCTGTCTTATTCACTGTAGCACATAATAGATAGTCACTATCTGTTCCTGGGATAAGGTAAATGGAAGTCACTTATACAGCAGGCTGACAGTGGCCAGGTATTAGCAAAGAGATTCTGCAGCCACTTGTGAGTCAAGCCTGTGCCTTGTTCCTCTAATGGATCTGAAATTCCTTCAGGGTGACACTTAAATGTCCAATCCCTCTGTGACTTCCACCATATAAAGGATAAAAATAGATTGGAACTTTATAAACACATTTTTTAAATTGAATCCCCTGATTTTAATCCACACACCTATGAACACTTTATTTTTGACAAGCTAAAATTATACAGTGGAAAAAAGAAAGCAACTTCAACAAATGGTACCAACATAACTGAATGCTAGCATGTAGAAGATTGCAGAATGATCCCTATCTATCACCATGCACAAAACTTAAATCCAAATAGATCAATGGCCTCCACATAAATTCAGCCACACTAAACCTCTCAGAAGCTAAAGTGGGAAGTACCCTTGAAAGCTTTGGCATGGGATACCACTTCTTTTTTTTTTCCCCACAGAAAATGAAAAGCTGTGGATTCCTTCCAGACTAATGTGGTTTGATCGAGCAAGACCCCCTGAAGCAATGTCAATGGGAACATGCAGCCTTGTAGACCACTACAGTCAGGATTTCTGCCTCTTCTTAGGATTCCCCCATGACAGTGCCCCCTACCAGCAGGAAGCAGTTTGGAAAGAACGATGACCAAATTCCCAAATACTGTTTATAAGTGTTTGTTTTCATTAAAAAAAGGCATGTATAATTATGTTCAGCATAAAATAAATAAATGTTTAAAAAAACACATTTTTTTAAAAATTTTCACGGAACTTATTTTTCTCCTCTGACAATTCCAGAAGAGCCTCTCTCTCTCTCTCTCTCTCTCTCTCTCTCTCTCTCTCTCTCTCTCTCTCTCTCTCTCTCTAATTTATAAGGGAATTTAAAGCTTTGGGAGGATCTATCTAAATATTATATTTCACTTTATTTTTATTTATTATTTTTATGTGTGTGAATGTTTGACCTGCATGCATGTGTGTGCACCATGTACATGCAGACGGAGGCCAGAAGAGGACTTCATATCCCCTGGAACTGGGGTTGCAGATGGTTATAAACCACCATGTGGGTGTTGAGAATTGAATCTGGGTCCTCTGATAGAGCAGTCAGTGCTCTTAACTACTGAACCATTCCCCTAGTCCCCCTAGCTTCAATTTAAACACTGTTGTATATTTGCTGCATGGTCAACACAATTCAGGATTCATAGGAAAAATTATAATGTTTTTGTTCCTGCAATTTCCAGCAGTTGATTGAGTTGTTCATTCAGCTATTGAATGATTCATTTCACAAACATTACTTAAGCACTTACTGTATGTTGGGCATTGCATTAGGTACATGATGTCCAAAGTCGAATAGCTTTTGCTTAAGGGGTTTACTCACATAACCCATTCGTTCCTGCAGTAAACATATGTTGACTGACCTCCTGTGCTCAATGTTCAAAGTTCTGGGAATACAGCCCTGACCAAGCAAAAATTTCCAACTGCAAAGAATGTCTGTTCCAACAGACACAAGTATAAACAGGTGTAACACCCACCTGGAAAGCATCATAAACTGGTTGGAGTGAGCATACTTTTTTAATGTGAAAAGGGTAATAAATATTTTGATTATTTTTAGACTACATATGATCTCTGTTGCTTACTACTTTTGTTATTTTCTTTCATCATTATCATCATTATTATTATTTTTGCAAACAATTTTTTTTTCACTGAGAAATAAGCTTTTATTGTTTTGAGACCCTGAGAGCTCAAGGTTTATTTATTTATTTATTTATTTACTTCAGTGTAGTCTGATGTATCCTGACTAATAAACTAGCATAGCAATGATGCTAATGGCACACATTGCATCGGGCTAAAGAGCTGGTTTATAAATTTTTTATTTAAATTTGAAACAAGCTTGTTTTGCATGTCAATCCCAGTTCCCTCACCATCCCCTCTTCCCCTGTCCTTCCCAACCCCATCCATCCCCTTTCTGCTCCATAAGGAGGGTGAGGCCTTCCATGGGGTATCTCCAAAGTCTGTCATATCATTTGGAGCAGGGCCTAGACCCTCCCCCATGTATCTAGGCTGAGAGAGTATCCCTCTATGTGGAATGGGCTCCTAAAGTCCATTCCTATATAAGGATAAATACTGATCCACTACCAGGGACCCCATAGACTGCCCAGTTCTCCTAACAAACACCCACATTCAGCTGGTTTATAATTTAAGTGCATTTGTTGCTCTAGCAAAGGACCTGGTTCAGCTCTCAGCACTCACATGGTGGCTCATAACCTTCTATAACTCCAATTCCAAGGAATCTGACATCCTTGCAAAGAAACTTTTAAAACTGCAAACAATTTTTGGTTCCTGGGATTGACGTGATTCACAAGCTAATGCTTTTCCAGGCCTCCAGTGCGAGGAAGTGAAGAAGAGGTTGAACCCTACTGGATGGGGGTAGGGAGGCGATCTTGAGAAGCTAGACTAGGGAGACTGAGGTAGATGATGGCTGAGGAGATAAATCTGACATTCATAATGGGAAGAAGAGCTTCCTTGTGGCACATGACACATAGTAGCACTTCGATATTTATTATCCATATTATTGTTGTATTTAAGTACACCAGTTCTTATTCCACCCTAATCTCTAATTGGGCCAGTAAAGACTCTCTATCATGAGCTTCCAGTGAAGCAGCAAAGTACTAAACAGATTGCTTTTACTTCCCCCAATCCTACAGTGGTCTGTGCCTAACAGGGCCCCGGTTCTCAGCTGCTCTCCAGCACTTACAGACTCTGGCAGTGTCAGGACAACTCGGTGTTAGTTTCTTACTCCTACGGATTTGTGTTGTTGGTGTGAAGTGGTCTCTCAAGGATTCAGATAATTGGTTCCTTGAAGAGAACGGGGCTGCATTGTCTGCTTCTGTTACTGAGTCTGAAATAGTCTCTTTTCTGATTCAGAGATGATAAAAAATGGAACTATCTGATATTGCACATGTGACTTTTGGTCTCTTCAATTAAAAATAAGACGTACATCACCATAGCAACATCTATGAGCTTCCCCTTCCTGTCTCTTGAACAGAACTGGAGACTCTAGAGGCTGTGATCCAGGAAGGTCAATGTTGCTACTTTACCTTCAGAGGCAGCACCAAGCATGGCAATTTGAAAGGCTTCTCATCATTTTTCTTATTATCATCCAAGACAGCTATTTCATCATTTTCTCTCAGAATAATCCTCAAATATGTCTATATTGTTAGTGTGTACAATCATGTACAATATGCATATACACATGTATGTGTGCATATATGTGTGTACTCAATATACATATTTCTCAATAGATGTATGGCTTTTCTGAACAAAAATTGGATGCTGTGTGCTCAGAGCCCATCATACAACAAGAGTACATAGCCATGGGAAGAGGAAAAAATGAATCAGAGATTGGGTCATTGATGCCCTGTGAAGTGGCTAGTGCAGCTTTCAGAGATCTTCTTTATCCCTCAGAAATGAAGAACTCAAAGGAAGTTTTGAAGATGAGACTGTCCAATTTCTCCCAAATAAGAAAGATTTTTTTCTTGTCTAGTCTCACTATTGGAACTTAAACCATGAACACAATGCTTTCCCAATATTATCTTTTGTTTCATCTTACAAATAACCTACTTTATACTAGATCTTAATCTAAGCACTTAAAATGATTAGCAAGCTAAGGAGCTTGATTATTAAAAACAGTTAATCCTCACCTTTTAAAAAAAGTAAGACATTTGAATCCCTGAATATGCTCATTCATCACAACCCCCAATAAGGCATCCAGGAATTCTTCATGTAGGACATTAATAATTTTCACAAAAAAATGCAGTTGCTAATAGCATCTTACAGCCATACAGTTTTATAAAACAAAGCAAATGATTACCATCAATTATAATAACCTCACTAGACAAGGCTACAGATAGAGACCACTGCAGTGTGCCTTGTATTAATTGACTCATCATGATCAGCAATGATAGATGGGGCAGATGGTAATGCAATTACTCACTGTCAACAAAATAAACACATACTCTGTTGCAAGAAGTGTCTACTTGGGTCTTCTCAAAGGACAGCCAGAAACAGATACCGAGGGAGGCTTTGAAGGCAGTACAAAAGAAATAGGAAAAGTAAAGGTACAGGGTAATAAATATTTGCCTTTCCTGAGGCTAACTAGAATTAGCCTCAGAGGCTAACTAGAATTTGACTGGAAGAAGTTTCTGGAAGAAAGTTATGGACTATGTAGAGTTTAGTAATTAGAAGGTACATTAAAGCTAATAGTTCCCCCATTGGTTAGTATGTGTTTAGGGCTTAATAAATCAAACAATGGGAATTCACTATTTTCAGAAGCAAACTCATTTCATTGATAGATAGCTCCTGTTGTTAGAACACGTATTAGGCTGAATGTCTTCTGCTTGCAGCTCCCACTACTGGCCCTTCATGTGGCATAGGTGCTCAACTCTTCTTGTTCACTTGGGCAGGTTAAATAACTCAAAAGCCAACTGTGTTCACAGCAATCCTCATATGACATTACTTTAGAGTCTCCAAAATGCTGGTTCCTAGCATTTGAAGAAATACCAGCTTATAGGGCATGCAAACTGAGGGGCTTTGGAAGATATGTGATGACAATATTGTAATCTGCCCAGGGTGAGATATAGCTGTACTTATGCTGAGGCTGTGCTGCAGCAGAGAGAGAGAGAAAAGAGAGAGAGAGAGAGAGACAGGATAGGGACAGACAGAGAGAGACAGAGGCAGAGAGAGACAAGATAGAGGCAGACAGTCAGAGGGAAGCTGAGAGAAAGACGGGCATGTGTTCTCATTGCTTGAGAATCTGTTCCCAAATCTCAGTACATAGTATGCCAGCTTGCCATTTCCAAGCCACAGTTACTATTAGATCCCTCTCTTTCCCTTCTTCACAGTAAGGAGGTGTTACATTTTCTCTGTTTGGAAAAGTGGGGTTTCTTGGGCAGAACATTTCCTGAAACTGGCATGGTGGTTGCTAACCAGTATGTCCTGGGAACGTTTACAAATATACAGACTCAGATCAGAGCACATTGCTGGAGATACCAGGTTCATCTGGTCTGGGGAAGGACTGGAGCATCAGTTTGGACAGTGTCTTCCACCCTTGTTACTTTTTATTTGCTTCATGCTTTAAATGTCCACTTTAATGAGCATTCAAGAACAGTTAATACTGTGCCATAACCAGGGTCACCTGGAAACTTTTATTTTTTTTTTTTTTTTCTGAGACACGGTATTACTATATAGCTCAGGCTAACTTCAAACTTATGGTCATTCTGTTTCTGCCTGACTTATGCTGGTATCACAGACATCCACCACCACGTCTGTCTTTCTGGGAACTCTTAAATGTAGACTCTTTGAATCATCTAGTCACTGTGGTTAGCAATATATCTAGGAAAATTAATATACTAAGAGGTTAAATTATTATGTATTCATTAAGATGCATTCAAAATTATAAGTTATAATGTACATGCTACAAATCACTCTAGTTAAACATTGAGGTAACAGGAAGAATGGGGTAAATATTTCAACCTAGAGCCATCTATATTTTTACCTATTCATTGAAATAGTGTTTCTACTTTGAAATAGTGCTGTGGTCAATGCTGAGATATGGCCAGCCAGAGGAAGAAAAAACAAACAAACAAACAAACAAGCAAACAAAAAAGCCCAGAAATAATGACCAATGGGCATGTAAGTCAACAGATAAAGTAACAATAAACTTTAAAATAACACATATTATCACAAGGAAGAGTTAAATCTGTCTTTAAACATTTCCTACTTGAGACTGACCTACCCCAGTTCTTCTGAACTGTGAGTTTTGCCCTTTTTGGTTATATTCCCTGCCATGCTCCAGTTCAGTGCTTGTAGCTCTGGAGAGAAGTTTTCTACTACTTGGTTACTCTTAGCAGACATACTTAATCAATCTTAGCACATTTCCCCCTGCAGATTTGGAGAAAATCCTACACTGCCACTGAAGCCCATTGTCTATGCAGCCATTACTAATAGATGACAGATAAAGTACCCCGTGAGTGCAGTGTCTCAAACACATAATGCCCTGACATGCCTGGAGGCCCTTTTCTCATACTCTCTCTCATTTCATGCTTTATCTTTTCTTTAAAGTCTATCAACTGAGCACTCCTTACATCTGGGATCCCACTAAAATTTTAAAATATCTTTGAGAGGTGTCTAAACTATGCCTTAGAAGGATCACATGACATCCCAAGATAACATGGTGTGTATCAAAGGAGGAGCTACAAATTCAGGCCCTTTGACTCCAAAGCTGATATTTTAAAATTGTTCTTCATTGCTTCTCTCCAAGCCCAGTTCAAAGGGCACCTCCTCTGTGAAACTTCCCTGACCCTTTCAAGTAAAATGTGTCATGTCTTCTTTGAGGCTGCCTGCGCCTTTGTACCTCTCCATTTCAGCATGACATTATACTTCAATGATTTGAATATAGTCCCCTCTGAACTTCTTTGGAGAAAGAACTCATTTCTTCTTTTTCATTTTTAAATTCATGTGTCCCTAGTAACTAGTAGGGTCACTAAGATGACTCCCAGTATATGTATTTTGAATGCACATCAGAATCTGGCTTATGAATTTCTTCAACTTGTTGTCCGTTTGATGGTATATAGCCTTAGCACACATTATAAAAACAAAACAAAACAACTCCCCCAAAACAAAACAAAAAATCACTGCCGGGTTTTAAACATGACCTTAAATAACAAAATAAAAAGATCATATAAAATGTACATTGTTTTAATTTTAAAGTCTTTTTTAAACATCAGTTATTGGGATTCCTACTAGAAACCCACTTACCAGTTACTTATTAAATGAGGAGACCTGACCCTTAAGTTATAATTGTTCATAAGTGTAAAGAACAGAATAGGTCAAGTGTCACATCACAGATGAAATCTGTCTAAACCTTATCTCTTGTCTCATCTGAAACTGTAGTTCAATGCATTACTTTGATTATTTTTGTCTGAACTGATGGTGGCACTTGGCAACACTCCCTATCAATAGTGTGACACAATGGAATTTCCATTCTGCAAAATTTCAGACAAACTCTTCAGTTCCTTGACATTGATTTCACAGTGCATTGCATTGCATGTTTAGGCAAGTAATACCATTTCACCAGAAGGGAAGCTGTGCTGTCATACAGGATGCATGAGAGGCCAATGGTTCAGAGGTAAAAAAGGAGAGGCACAGAAAATGTGAGAGCTTGAGGTTAAATAATTCTCTTGCGGTCACAACCCTACATAGAGGTCACATATCAGTTATCTACATTATGATTCGTAACAGTAGTAAAATTAAACTTATGAAGTAGCAGCAAAAATAATGTTATGGTTGGGGTCACCACAGCATGAGGGACTGTATTAAAGGGTCTCAGCTCTAGGAAGGTTGACAACCACTGCTCTTGGACATGTCAGGGCGAGAGTCCCAAGAGACCCGTGTTAGTGTTTAAGAAGGAAATATTGTATCACCGTAGCCTCTCCATGGAATCTGCAAAAGACACATGGAGAAAGGAGGCAGGACCCTGCTTTCACTGAGTCAAGGAAAGCCTTCCCATCTGTGATTGTTTGGATTGAAACAGGTGGTGGGTCTTAACATATTGGCACTAAAGCTTAGTGCTTTGGCAAATTCACATACCTCCCCAGAGAAGGCCTGTCCATTGAGGAGGTGCTCTGACCCTTGGCTGTCCTCACTCCCAAAGTGTAGCCGGATCTCCTCCAGGCGGTGGCTGTATGTCATGGGCCCTCCTGAAATGTTGACCAAGTGCTCCTTGTCCAGGCGGAGGGACACATGCCTTCCAGTGTTGTACATAGTCCCACTGACCTACAAGGCAATGGAAAACAGGTCAGATAGGGATTTTCCTTCCATTTTCCCCCAAGCTCAGAAAGGTGCAAGGTAGTCCCATGTCATATGTATCTTCAGGTTAAGTCCACATGTGGAAGGACATGGCAGTCTCTTCAGAGGGTTTTCCTTTCACACACCCAGCTTCTAAAGTACTTCTGGTGAGGCTAAGTCAGGAACTTGACTATCTTGTATATTGCACCTTACAAAAATTAGTTTGTCCCTCTCATCGTAGTTGTCTGTCTGCAAGGTAGAGATGGCAAAAACGTACAAAATCTTGGGTGTAAGAAACCAGGGAAAGCAATGAGCAGAGCGTTTAAGGGGTCCAAGTGAGAGATGAGAAAGCCACTGTGGGTGAGCAGGAGCAAGCCTCAGTGGGAGATCGATACACTCTGAAGTCTCAAGCACCCAATCCGGTTGTCTTGGTTGGATTCCTCTCCCATCCTGGTAGCAGACATCACATAGAAAGGTCCTCGCTCAGAGAATGCCGCTTCAGGGCTATCTAAAGAGTTACACAGGGTCCCATTTCTCATATCCAAACCTTATTTCTCATTCCCGGTCCCATCTTGCTTCAGTTCCTCCCGCTACTGGCCTTTTTCTTTGGATCAATTTTCTGGGCTCTACAAATGACCTTGTGTCATTCCCATCTGGGAGTCTCCCTTCTTTTCCCAGCTTAGCTCAGAAAGCTTGGGAGAGACTTTGAAGGAAACTTGATGGGTTGCTTCTGGGTTTTTATATGCTGAATTACTAGATTTTCATCCTCTTTACTCTGACCCTTTAGGTATGTAGTTTTCTCCCAGCTATTCCTTAGAGACTTCCTGTAACTTCCATCTATTTGTCTATCTGCCAGCCAATCAATCATCAACCATTTACCTATCTATTATCTATTAATCATCTATCACCTAATATCTGGCTGTCTCTTCAATGAGAGAGTGTCTTTTTATGTAGCTCAAGTTGGTCTCAAACTCCCAACCCTCAGACCTTAAGTTCTGGGACAAAAACTATGCACCACTATGCCTGGTTTAATGAAATATCCGATGATGTAATTAGATATGTTCTTTGAATATTTGTCCAGGGGCTTGTCCTTCTACATTTCTGACCCTGGTCTTGTGAGAGATTGGTTTAGTTCTTAGATTGCTCACTATGTCAGACAGTGGCATTCACCATTACTCCAGTAACTGATTGTTATTGGAAGGCAGGGTCCATGTGGGAGCAGGTAGCCAAGGGGAAAAGGGAATGAGAGAAAGCCAGAGTGAGAGTGAGCAAGTGGGCAAACGGATGAGAATCACCAAAACTCTACATTCCTTTGTAGCTCTTCACTCAAGTTACTTCAGGGCACCTGGACTGCATTCATCAGAGACTTTACATCTTACTGGCAATTTTATTTATTATTATTTTTTAAGTTAACTGTTCCTTGTCACCAAGTGATCCACGGGAAAGGTTCTACTTCTATTTCTCCAGTCTAAAGCACGTGTATTGCCATAGTTCCTATGACAAAAGTAGCATATGTCTCTTTTAGGATGCAGTCCAGGACTTTGTATGTAGCAGTTTCCCCCAGTATTTCAGAAACACACTGACACAAAGCAAATGTAAGAATTGGGGACCTTGGTGTCAAAAGATTCCCAGTCCACTTCTTGTCAGCTATGTGCATTGGAAGATTTACTTAATTCCGCGAAGCTTCAGTCCATAATGATACAATCGATATAACACAAATTTCCTCATGAAAATGAGGGGTGAGAAGTAAAACAACCAAAGCAAAACTATAAGCCATCTTCAAAACAAATAGTCAAGTGGCAGACAAATTAGTAGTTACTTTAACTATAAAGGGACATCATTTATTTGAGGTGTCTGAAGAAAGCAGTTTAAATTGCAGAGACAGCAAGTAGAATAGAGATGGGAGAGGCTGGGGTCAGGAAGGAAAGGGAAGTTAGTGTTTAATGGACATAAAGTTTCAGTTTTGCAAGACAGGAGTTCTGGTGGTGGATGGGTTGAAGGGGATGCAGTGTCATAAATGTATTTAATACTTTTGAACTAAAGTGATTAAGATGACAACATTTTAGTTATGTATATCTTATTCATGATAAAAATTAAAAAAAAAATCCCCTGTGAAGTAATATTATTAAACAAATGCCAGGCTGTGGTGACACACAATTTTTATCCCAGCACTCAGGAGGCAGAGGCAGGCAGACCTCTGTGAACTGGAGGCCAGCCTGATCTACAGAGCAGTTCCAGGACATCCAAAGCTACAAAGAATCCCTGTATCGAACCCCTTCCCCCTGAAAAACCAAATAAATAAATAATATTTGCATCGGTTCAACATATTCATTCTCTTCCCCTCTCTCTTTTGGCTAGTGCATGCATGCCTCACTGGTGTTGAAGGATGCTCCTCCTCTATCTCCCTTCTGCCCACTTCCTTCTCTTTCCAGAACCTGGTGGATTATGATGGTACTTGTGAAACATCACTCAATCACTACTTTCAGATGATCTACTTGGGCTTTATTATGCTGGATATGGGTAACAGACAACATATTTTGAAGGCTAAAAAGCAAAACAAAACTAGGAGAATCAAAAGATAAATCATTTTGCTTTTTGGTTATCTATTTCCCCTAGGTTCTCTTCTATACACATGGTTGTATCTTCATTAATTCATTCATTCATTTTCAGTTAATTTTTCCTCATTCATCAGCAGTTCATTCATCCAGGTTCAGAAATGGCTACCTATCACTGATTGTGCTAGTAACTTGGGATACTATGAGGAGCATGCATGGTCTTTGTCTTCACAAAACTCATACTTCCCTATGCAAGCTCCCAGTGTGCAGGCAGCTGAAGGAATATATAGCATACACCGTTAGGTTGTTACAATTAGATGCAACATCTTCTTATCTATACCCTTTCCCTAGACAATGAAATAACATTAATTTGTATTAATCATAAAAATATGTGTAGCCAGGGTATGGTTTGTTGCACTTTAATTTAAAAATAAAGGCTTGACAATGTTATGTATGATATCTGAATCTAACAGTACATCTGCACCGTAGTAATTAACACTGCACCCAGCGTCATTTTGTCTGTAATGCTAATTACTGTGTTTCCAATGAATGAGTTTTGTGCACAGAATGTTGGGAAAAGTTTTCTTATGCAGACCGAGAAACAGGTGAGTGGAGAAGCTGCAGCTGCAGGGGATATCCAGGCTACCCTTGGCTGTCTCAGGGCTCGCTGGTCTTTGTCTCAATTCAGTGCAACTGGAGGCAAGAGTGGTGTGTGTGTGTGTGTGTGTGTCGTGTGCATGTGCGTGTGCATGTGTGTGTGTGTGTGTGTGTGTGTGTGTGTGTGTTGCCCATTTTGCAAATGAAAGAATTTTGGGAGGTTGACAAGGGTTCAGTGACTTGTCCAGAATCATTGCACAGTGGGCAGGAGGCAGACCAAGGACTAGTTATTCTGGGGGTGTGGATGTGGCAGGTAATATAATTGTTTTTCAAGAACATGGAGGACTCAGATTGGATGCTAGGCTGCTGTCTACTTTAGGATGGAGACAGAAGAAAACCTTGTTTCCCTAGCTACAGGGATTTAAGACTAAATGGAGCTGCATGTATTAAAGGAAGCAGGACATATATGCCTGTTGAGATGGTATGCCAATAGTATCAATAACTTGCTTACACTGACCATGTGAAGAATGCTTACTATCCCTTATTCTTAGATGAAGAACCATGAAGACTGCACTTACAGTTTCTCCATAGGAGCCCAGTAGAGGTGGTACAAATCTTTAATCCCAACACTTGGGAAGCAGAGGCAGGTGGAGCTCTAAGTTCTAGGCCAGCCTGGTCTATAGAGTGATTTCCAGGACAGCCAGGGTTACATGGAGAAACCACGTCTCAAAAAACAAAACAAAAATGTTTCCCTATGGGAAACTCCAAGAGCTCCAATATCCTCCAGGACATTGGGATTCAAAGTTCTACAGCTCTGAAAGTAAGTAATAGGTTAGCAGGAAGAGTTGATGAAATTATGTGGTTTATATGTGACATCTGGGATTAGGGATCAACTCAAACAAAATGTAACATTAATGCAGAGATGTCAGAATGTGTTTAATTTGCCCAAGCCTGGGATGGACACCTTTGGGGGAATTTCCAGATCTAGGGAAGCAAGATTTTAGTTCCCACTTTCTGCGAATGGAGAGATGGGTGTATGTGTCCAGTGTAGGCTTACCAACTGAAAGTCTGATCCCATAATTAGGAAGGCCACTTGGTGCCAAGAAGGGTTAGTGAAGAATGGCCAACAGCCTGTCATAAATTAGGTGTCTTTTCATTGCAACTCAGCTTTCCTATTATGCATCTTTGACTGGTGTGCTGAAGTGTGTAATAGGTCTTTGCAATGTAATTAGTGAGTGTAAGGGGTTTAAGAACACTGTTTAGCCCGGTTTCCTGAAGAGTCCTGATACACACACTAAGGGGCTGATTTGTGAAGGCGGAATGCAAAAAGCTGGGGGTCTGCTTGTTCACAAGGCACACTTGGGGCACTGTTCAAGGAAGAACAGTGTGGAAGAACCAACTGATCTCCAGTCATGAACAATGCTGCAGCCCAGTGAATGCAGGTGGATGAAATGAGGGCCAAATGGAGTCTGGCGTTAAAATGACTTCAGGAATAATAAAACCCAATAAGCTAGAAAACTGAGACGGATCCCAAGCTAGAAGTCACCCCTGCCTGACTTTGTTCATTGATCTGATGGACCCATTTCTCCCGAGTCTTCTTTAAATCCATTTTCCAAAATCAGTATACAAAGAATTAGGCCTCATTATAGCAGTTTTCAAACAAAATTTACTTATTTTTGTTGTCTCTCTTCCCCCTTTCCCTCCCTATGCTTATGCCCCACAGCCTTCTTTACCCTCGGATGTTACTGTGATCTTTTACTCCCTGACCCCACACCTTTCTGGATAACTTTTATCTCCTTATGATCTCCTACCTAGTTTCATGGTCTAAACCTATGTTCCCACACTTTAAGTGTAATCTAGTGCCGCCACTGTGGAAATTAGTATGGAGCTTTCTCAGAGCATTGGCATCAGAACTACATTACCCAGATAGACCACTCATGCACGTGCCCCCAAGACTATCCTACCCCAGAGACCCCTACACACTCAGTTTAGCTGCACTTTCACAACTGCAATGGAACAGAGTCAGCCTAGACACCCAGCAACAGAAGATGGAAAGTGAAAACATGATATGTCTATGCAAAGAACTCTTAGCCAGTTGCGAAGAAGCAGGAAACTATGACATTTGCAGGAAAACAGAAGGATTTGGATTACATTAAGTGGTGTGACTCAGACAAACAATCTCATGTTCCCATTTATATATGGATTCTTTTATTATTCTTTCCCCTTTTCCCTCAATCTTCACTTTAAGAAATTATTTTTTATTAATTGATTTATTTTACAATCTCCCCTCTCCCAACTCCCTCTTCCCACTTCCCCTCTGTCCCTCCCCCCAATCCATTCATCTGCCATATTTGATCTGAAAGGGGCAGAGCTCACATGGGCGTCAGCAAGGCATGGCATATCAAGCTGCCATAAGACCAAGCACCTCCCTCTGTATTCAGAATGGGCAAGGCAATCCAGCATGAGGAAAAGTTTCCTAAGAGCTAGCCAAAGCACCAGGGACTTCCATTGTTAGGAGTCCCACAAACAGACCAAGCTACATTAACTATCACATATATTTAGAGGGCTTAGGTTGGTTCCATGCAGGTTTCCTGGTTGTTTGTTCAGACTCTGTGAGTTCCCATGAGCCAAGCCAGCTGTTTCTGTAGGCTTTCTTCTGGTGTCCCTGACCTCCCTCCCACACTCCCCGCCCCTACTCCCTCCTCTCCTGGGCCTCCTATAATCCCACTTCCCTATCCACAGCAGGATTCCCTGAGCTTGGCCCAGTGTTTGGCTGTGGGTCTCTGAACCTGCCTCCATCAGTCACTGGTAGATTTTGTGTTTGAATAGTATACCTACATCATTCCCATCCCTCCCTCTTTCTTCAACTTGCCCAGTGTCTCCCCCATATCTTTCTCAAGTTCATGACCTCTTAATCTTTAATTATTATTGCCACACACACACACACACACACACACACACACATCCTACTGAGTCCATTTTGTATTGTGTATACACACACACACACATATGCAGGACTGACTACTTCAAATGGACAGTCTATATGAAAGGTTGTCCTCAGAGGAAAATAATTTTCCCTCTCCTAGGAGCCCTTGACAACTTGTTGCTAATCATCTAAGTATAAGCCACTGTGGACGTTCTCCTGTCCATGTTGGCACGTTAACTGGTGTGGCCATTATAGTGTTTGTGCTCAGGTAAGTTATTTCTGCTGATGCATAGTGACTGAGTTTAAAGTACTGGAATGCTAAGTGCATGCACATAGCACAGGAACAGTAAGTGTATGTACATAGCACAGGAACAGTAAGTGTATGTTCATAGCACAGGAACAGTAAGTGTATGTACATAGCACAGGAACAGTAAGTGTATGTACATAGTACTGGAATATTATGTATAAAAACCATAATCCATACAAAAACAGAAACAAACTACCCTGATACTTTCAGATGCCACTTACATGACACTGTGTATCTGGGAAGTTGACATTGCACAGTATCTGTCCAAATGTTGCTTAAGCTTTACTATAATGGTTAAGAATGGTAGGGATTTGATATCAAGAAGGTAAAGACCATGGAGCTTTGGGAGTGGGCAGGATCTCACCCATTACTCTTAACTCTGCAGGGAAGACAGAGAGAGGGTCCTTCCTTAGCATTTATAAATTTAATTTATCTGGTTTTTTTTTTTGTCTCAATCAGCCTGTTTCTGGCTTGTGTATAGACTAGGATTTTTGAAATCATCCCTGGATAAACAGATGAAACAATCATATATGCTGCTTATTATTATATCAATTCTATTGTTATAAAAACCATATTCAGTTTATGGTAATATTGACTCTTCAAATAATGGATCATTTCTTCACAAACTCCAAGGGTATGAGGCTAATGGCAGGATGAAAGATGAATAGGTGTGTAAAACATTTCATGGTCTACCGACTTATGGACTAAGTGAAGAGAAGTCTTCCTGTCCTCTGTGGTCCTTGTAGGGCCCATGAGTTGGTGGCAAGAATTAGACTTAATATTGTTTTACACACAACGTTATTGGTATCCAGCCCTTCCCAAACTCTGAGCATGAGTATTCTAGATACTCTGAGGTATCTGGAATGAGTTTTCCATTATAGTTCTGGTATATGAGTTCCCAAATGGGAGTCCTGGGCACTGCTTTCCAATTATCACATTGAGAGCCCGCAGGGTTCTTGCCAAGTCACTCACAGCTGGTTGTCTGAATTTAATTTTTTTTTGAGTCCCTAGTGACTGGCTGGAGTCCTCTGTGGATGAAGAGAGCAACTGGAACCAAGATGGCACCATTTGGTTGAAAACAGATTGCTTCTAATTTCCCCATCCCGTTAAGCTCAAATTGGGTTTAAGTTGAACACACACATTTGCACGTTTTTAAAAATATATTTTAACAAACAAACTACATCTATTTAATATATGCTTTATTACATATTACATATCTGTTATATATTACAGAGAAAATATTTAATGGCTTATATGTTTTATTCTTGTTTTATCAGCACCCACACAGCACTAGGTTTCTATTTATTAAATAAAAAAGTGACAAGATTTTGTTTTGAGCTTCTTCTGGGTACGTAAGCCAAGTATATTCTTTATTCGATTTAGTAGGTATGAGATGGGATGAGAGTAGCTGCTGGCTTCTTTCAAGACTCCTCTTTTTGAGGAATTCTGAGCAGAACTAAACATATATTCAATGCAGACATAGCAGTGTGGAGTGATTTCTTTCATCCTCTTTCTATGCCTTAAGGGACTGCTTTAATAATTATATATATGTATAATTATTAAATTATATATAATTTAAATATGCCAAATTTATTTTAAATTTAAAATATGCCAAAATTCCTTGTAGACATATGGAGAGGACTATACATTGATTCATTCTGGGGCCAATGGTTTTCTCTAAACTGTGAAAATCCAAGGTTAGGTCACTTTAATTAACACATTGAGACTTGCAGTAGAACGGTTATTTCTGGTGTAATGCCATTTAGTTCAATCCCTGATCCACAGGGCTTCAGGCAAATCACTTCCAGTCTCCAGTTATTTCATCTCCTAAGAGGAGAGAACCTCTTATAGAACCCATGGAATACAGCGGCCCTGGCCCTGGCAGGGGATGTAGATTGCCTTCTTAGTACCCCCCATATGGGTATTGCCAGTCCCGCTGGTCAGATGTTAGAATCCTTGATGCCAGTTTTTTTTTTTTTTTTCAAAGAGGCCAGAAACAGCCAATGTTTAGTGGCATATGGCAAATCCCTATGTTTATTCATCATTTCATTGTATGCAAGTTAATTATTTGACATTGATCTCCCAAGGTGTTGTGGTTTAGATATGGATTACCTCTCCAGTAGGCTCATGTGTTAAGGCTTAGTCCCTATTTGCTGGTCTTAATGATCAAGAAGTGATTGGATCCCAAGCCCCAGACCTAACCAACGGACTCAATCCTTGACACATTTATAGAATGATAGTGATATGAGTGGTGGTGCCTATTTGGAGGAGGTAGATTCCTGGGGGAAATTTACCTTGAATTTACACTCTCTCTTTTCTTCAACCTTCCCAAACAGACTACCAGGCAGTGAGCAGCATTGTCTTACACATCCTTATACCATGTTGTTCTATCTTACCATACACTCAGAAACAATGGCGCCAGTTAACCTTGACTGGAACCTTTGGAACTATGAGCCAAATGCAATCTTTCCTACTTGAAACTGTTCCTTTCAGGGATTTGTTTGTGATGAGAAGCCGGACTGGCACACCCTATATCCTAGACTCTTGCTTACCGGGTGCTCCATTCTGTACTCAAGGGCACATAATCAACAGAAAACGTACACAACTGAGGCAGGTGCCACATGTAGTGTTGGGGACTTGGTGTGGGGAGGGGGTAGCTAGGGAGCACCGTGCCTCATCTTTCAGGTGTCTCTGAGATACAGGGAACTGGGAGATGGGCCTGTAAAGAGAGGTTAAAAGGAGCCTGAAAACAAGAGGTTCAAGGATGCATGACACACGTTCTACTTTCATATTATCACTTTAAAAGTAAACAAAGGGGACCTTGGATGGTTCAACATGGGCACAATAGAGAAGCTACCAGTAGAAACACGGGCACAATAGAGCACAATAGAGAAGCTACCAGTAGAAACATGGACACAATAGAGCACAATAGAGAAGTTACCAGTAGAAACACGGGCATAATAGAGCACAATAGAGAAGCTACCAGAAGAAGCAGAAGGTATCTCCAAGCTGAAACTTGAAGTTTTCTAGTGCCACCATTAACAAAACAACTAAACAGTGAAACTGACATTAAGAATATATTTCACCTAACCTAACATATAATCAATACAAAAATTGCTAATGAGATATTTTACACTCTCCCTTTGCCCCATCCTAAGTCTTAGAAGCTTAATATGTCTTTTATATTTCAAAACACATCCTAATTCCACCTCACCACATGTTACACACAGTTGGCTCACCCCAACAGAGGCTTCTGAATCTGAGTATCCAACCAACAACAGACTGACAATATTTGAAAAACAAACAAACAAACGAACAAAGAAAGGATTGCATCAGTAGTAAACATGCACACACATTTTTCTTGTCAATATTTCATCATTATTGCAATCACATACATAACACTTCATTTTATTGAATGTTTTAAGTAATGTAGATACATTGAAATATAAAAGGGTGTGCATAGGTTTTCTGCAAATAAAGAACCTTTTGAAATAAGGTATTTGAGTGTTCACGAGTTTTGTAGCTGAGAGTAGTCTTCAAGCGAATCTCCCTTGGCTATTGGCAGATGAACACACTCCAGAGCTACAGGAGATTTGTAACCACCATATGGAAAAGGGTAGCTTGGCTCATCTTCCTTTCAAATCTGCTGTCTATAGAGTGGGCCAGTTGGGCATTTGCTGAGGCTACCAAACTCCAAGAAGAACTAAATAGTCTAGAAATAAATTAAGAGTATGGTGCCACCAAATTGTATCTGTTTCCCACAATTGACAGCTTTTAATGTACCAAGCTTTTTAATATTTTGAGTGTGATTCACATGGCAACTTTTATGGGGCACACACACATACACACACATAGAACTTAACAATACTTACACAAATTATGAAGCTCTTAATATTCCTGCTAAGAAGCGGGTTGCATGCGAGAATCATTTCATTAGCTGAAAAGATCAGCCACATAAAAGTGGGAAACCTTTTGTTCACAGGTGTCTTTACTGGGAGATCATAAAGGAATTCCCAGAAGCCTTCGTGCATCTGCTTCCTCCTCCCTGCGGGATCACACAGGCTCTGTTCCCATCTTGAAGGTCAGGCATTCATTCTACGCTCACCAAAGTTATTAGTCTTGTCAGGCAGTGACTGTACAGCTGATGCTTCCTGTCACTATCCAGTTTTCACATACTTTGCATAGCTCAGAGCCTCTGCAAGTTAATGAACACCCCCTGTCCTCTGCAAGAAAGGGTCAGGCTCTTAGGCAGATAAAGAAATATCATCATAACCCTGTAGTGCTCCACTCAGATGCACCTGTGAGCACACTCATGTCTGTTGTGATTGACTACTGTAGCTGTGTGTGTGTGTGTGTGTGTGTGTGTGTGTGTGTGTGTGTATGTATTCATGGTCACATGTGTAGGAGCATGTGTGTGTCAGGGTGCATGTGTGGGTGCATATAGAGGCCCAGAGTTGACATTGGGTTGTAGTGAGATATCCACCCCACTGGCAGCTGTTGCACTGGCCATGCCCATTGGGGGTGGGGACAGGTGCGGATGTGACCTGGGAGAACTAGGTCTGGAGTTGGGGACCCCACAGGGCTCTCTCTTGCTTCCTGGTTGGAGACAGATAGCATCTGGAGGAATCCTTGGGATGGAAACCTGATGGCGGTCATTTCTTTTTGTTGTAAGCAATTTCTCCCTGAATAAACATCCATCAGCCTGTTTTCCCAGATTCTTATTTATCCACAATATTGGGTATATTCCTCAATCTCTTTACACTTTATTTATTAAGACAGGGTCTTTAACTGAACCTGAAGTTCACCAACTCCAGCTACTCTGCTTAGTTAGCTTGCTCCTGGGTTTTCCTGCCTCTGTTTTTGCTGGGATTGTTTGTAGATGCCACACCTACTCAGCTTTAAAAAATATTTGTTATACATAGCCCCTAAGATTCAGGTCCATCTTGGAAGAGGGGACTGACATTCTATACGGTTTAGAATTCTCGGAAGACCAGAACAAAGCTGTGTCTTCTGGACATGACAGGACCACAGCACTCATGAACTCTTGGCTCCTGTGGCTGCCTGCACAAGAGCAGAGCCAGAGCCAGTGAGCAGTTCAGCTTTAGAGAAGGGCTCACAAGCCCCCATTCCTAGTTGAGGAGTGTTGGATAGCTGATGGCTTCTGGGGGAGGGAAAGTTAGTTTTCTTTAAGGGTTTGAGCCTGATATGTTGACCATGCTTCAGTCCATGGCCACAAACCCAAAAGTATATGGGCAGTGTAAATGGAACTCCAAGTTGTTAAAAAAAAGAGAGAGGACGCAAAATTGGGGGATTAGGGAAGTAAGAGGTGGGTCTGGGAGGGGTTGGAGGGAGAGTGGGGGTTGCATGTGATCAAAATACACCGAATGAAAGTCTCAAAGAATTAACAAAAGTGTAACCAAAAATTTTAGTTTGTATTTTGTAGGTACTGGGATTGAGTGCTGGGTCTCATGCATACTTTAACCACTCTATCACTGAACTATATCCTCCAGCCATTTGCTTGAGTTTTTATGTGGGTTCTGGGGATTGTTCTCCAGTTTTCATGTTTGCATACACAGCAAGGGCAGTATCCACTTCCCCAGCCCCAATATCTAGGAATAGCAAGTGTCCTTTTAGAAGCAAATGACCACATGAGTCCCATGCTTTGATGAGAGGCCACATCTAGAGATGGTCCTACTGATATTTCTGTGCTATGCTGTCTCTCTCTGGAGCTCTGTGTGCATGCTACCATGCATGCATTAGCAATTCTTTTCTTGCCTGTACCCTAGGAAGTAGGCATTTTCATTGTCATCATTTGATGAAGAAACTGAGGCTCAGTGGGGGTAAACAGGTCACAGAGGGATGCAAATGAATAAGAGATAGTGAATGAAAGACAACCTTTGCAGACCACTGGCCTGCTGAATTGGCACTAAGAAGGAGAGATGACAGTTCAGGAGAACCATGGTCGTTTCCTGAGAGAAGAAAGCATTGGAAATGGGCCTTATAAGTGGGTAGGATGTGGGCATCCAAAGATATCTAGAATAGGAAGGCATAGGGGTAGGAAATGAAAGGTGTTCACAAAGAAAGGCACCAGAGACCGCTCAGTGTTGCTGGAATACAGAGACAAAAGCATCCCCAATGTGACTGCACAGGTTATCTGTGTCAGCAGATAATGGACATTTGTCAGATGACAGACTGTTATTTCACACTGGTCATCTTCCCTGCCTCTCCCCACACCCACCCATACATGACAGGTAGGTAGGTTCCCTACCTCTGTGTTACTAATAAGGAAAGCTGGGATCTAAGAGGTTAAATAGATGGGAGAGGTAGTACAGAAAGGATGGAGGACTTGAATGTGTGTCTTTCTGACTCTTTTTATTGCAATGTTAAATAAATCACGTTAACAAAGGATAACTTTCATAAGAAATAATTCCCTGCTGGCATGCTCTGCCTTGCTACACTCATTGTCCACAGCCGCTACATTTTTATATTAGCGAAAGTCCCCCATCACACTGCCAATTCTCACCCCACCCCGGCTCACCTTCTTCTCCTTCTTCTCCAGCCTTTGGCAATAGCAATAAAATCTAAAAGTCAACAGCCAAGTAAAGCCCAATGACATGATTAAGTAGCTGACAACAGGAGCTAGAATTTCACCTCCAGGGTGAGCAGACACACATTGCAATAACCAATACTTCAGAGATACATGGCTCTATTTCGTGCAACTGATATTTCATATCATGGCTTCAAAGCAGTGACAATGGCAGCCAATTTGTGTCTAATAGAATAAAGTGCCTGTGGAGGAAAGGAGGTGAGTATGTGCTATGGGATGGGTTCTCTCTCTCTCTCTCTCTCTCTCTCTCTCTCTCTCTCTCTCTCTCTCTCTCTCTCTCTCCTCCCTCCCTCCCTCCCTCCCTCTCTCTCTCTCTTTCATTTTCATTTTCTTTTTCTTTTTTTGTTGAGCTCACAACCTGGGTAACCAACAGGGAAAAGCCAATGGTGCCCTTTAATTTCACTCATGACAAAAGTATTGAGTGGCCACAAAATTATTTGTACAACTGATCCTGCGGGTACCAGGAGAACATGTTCATCAGTAAAGTTAGATCCAGTCAATGGTGGCCCCTTGCTCCTGTTTCTTAGAAGCAGAAAACAGTCTTGAACTGAGAGGGTCAAAGAGAGACCATACAACCCGTCTCCACATCTCTGCATTCTGTCCTTTTAGAAGAACACTTAAATTCCTCCTCAGTGAGGTAACATCACCACACTTTCGTATTATGTACTTTCACTTCCCATTTCTTTCTAATTCATCAATGAATTTGAAATGCTTATGGCCAGCCATGAGTTTACTAGTTCCTTCCAGTTGATATCACACACACACACACACACACACACACACACACACACACACACACACACACCACACCACATACACCCTCACCACACACTCACACGGGGGTGGACAGACCCGCTTTCCTTGTGTTCCATTTTTTTTTATAAGTATTTGGAAACTTTAAAGACTCCTCTCTTTGAGTCTTCTATGGCCTGTCCTATCCTCTGTCTCCATAGCCTCTCTTGGAGTCCCCTCATCTTCTACTATCCTTAACTCCTTGTCCTTGCACAACTGGCATCTTAATTACTCACAATTCAGACACTGCATATAGTAAAAGGTAGCATGTTTCAACATCCCATCCTGCAAAGAAAGCACCCCAAAATGATGTAAGAAAATGCATCCTAAAAGCAATGCTATCTCAATGACACAGTATCTCAATGAAATGGCAATTGTCTTCTAACACCACACTTTTGTAGTGGTGTAACAGGTCTTGACCAGCAGGTCCCAAGTGACACCTCCTTTGCTCCATGCAGATGCCTGTCCTCATCCTTTAGGACCATCTCATACACCTCCACGGAACCTCACAGGCTGGGTTATGAGGCTCTCCTGTGTTGCCATGGCACTTTGAATTTGCTCATGTGTCAAAGCTCGTCAACATGCTTTATAACCACGTCATGCATGCTTCTCCCTACAGGGACCATGAACAATTGGTGAGCACAGTGTGAATCTCTCCCAGTATCTGACATGGGGAGTCTGTGAAGGACTGATGAAAATAGTCATGGGCTGTTAGACATGTGGCTTCTAGACATGACCACTAGAGGGCAGTGTGGAATCATACCAGGCAAAGACTGGCTGTTCCCCAAGAATCTAGGTTGCAGAGGTGGAAGAAAGCTGGCCTCCTGTGGGCAAACTGGACAGGAGCCTGGAGCCTGTATCTCCAAGGGCGCAGCGCCATTCTGCAGAATCTACTTTGACGACGCTCCTCGTGTCTCCTATCCCTTGCCAGCCTGCCCACTAGGTGCTTTCGGGAAGCTGCCTCAGCGCGTTCCTTATTAAGAGTCAAAAGCTCTTCCCTGAGACAGAAACCTGAGGCAGAACAGGATGGAGGCCACAGACAGGGAAAGGAAATGTCTCCCTACAATCCTCTTTCTCATTCTAAGGAAAACAGGCACATTCGAAGGGCCTGCAGTATGATTGCTCCACTTTGAAGAACAACAGGTTACAGCATCAATATTTGATTTTTAAAAGGTTGTGTGAACAGTTTTAAATATTAAAGATGAAGGCAAAGACTCAGACCATCTTTTCTTCTAGGGTTGAAGCATTTAAAGAGGAAAACGGTGCTGAGGAGCGCAGTAGGCTCATGTGCCCATCAAATAGTATTCAGTTGCAAGAAAGCACATTCCGGGGTGCGTGTGTAGGACTGGAAAACAGTATCTGTAGCAAAGAAGTTTTCTCTTCATTATTTCTGTAATGAGAGGAAAAGAACGCAATCGCTGGAGTAACTTTCTCCCGCCTCATCGTGGGCAGTTGTGTTCTCTCAATGACTGGTCTGGGACAGGTTCTGAGAAGCCTCAGAAATTAACTATCCAACTTCCTGGCTAATGAGCCCAATATTTCAATTTCCACTGATCAAAATGATGCAATTCGATAAAGCACGCTTCATTTTGTAAGGAAGTATACTCTTAATAGGGAGAACTAGAGGGTCAGGATCCTCCCGAGGTAATTATTGGCCGGTGGAATTAGAGGCGTGGAGCTGCACTTTCTGTCTGGGGATGCCCTGTGGGGTTTGTGTGGCAGATACTGTCTTTCAGGGACAATAAATTCCTTCATTATATTTCCATTACTGCATTAATGCAGCAATGTCCCATTTGCTTGTAACCAAGGCGCCTGGATTCCGGAAACTTGGCATTTAATGCTAGTGAGAGCTTTGCAAGCCAGGTCTCTCTCTCTCTCTCTCTCTCTCTCTCTCTCTCTCTCTCTCTCTCTCTCTCTCTCTCTCTCTCTCTCTCTCTCTCCCTCCCTCTCTCTCTCTCTCTCTCTCCCCACTTCTATCTCTCCCTCTGTTTCTATTTCTCCTTCTCTCCCCCTCTGTCTTTCTCTCCTTTGCTCTCTCTCTCTCCTTCACTCCCTCCCTGCCTGTTCCTGTCTAACCCTTTCTGTTTCTAATTTTCCCTCTCTCTCCTTCTCCTTCCCTTCCTCCATTTTCCTCCCTCCTTCCCTCCCTCCCTCCCTCCCTCCCTCCCTCCCTCCCTCCTCTCTCTCTCTCTCTCTCTCTCTCTCTCTCTCTCTCTCTCTCTGTTTCTGCCAGTCTCTCTGTGTTTCTGTCTTCATGTTTCTGCCTCTCTCTCTCTCTCTCTCTCTCTCTCTCTCTCTCTCTCTCTCTCTCTCTCTCTCTCTCTCTCCTCCCTCTCTGTCTTTGTCTCTTTCTCTCTCTGTTTCTGTTCCCCACTCTCTCTTTGTATGTTTGTGGTGTTGTCTGGCTCTGACGCAATCGCAATCAATCTAACCAAAGCATCAGGACTCTGGAGGGCATTGGATGCTTCTAGCAATTTGAGGTGACTCTAGTCATGCAGATGCATGGGTGAAAGAATTAACAGTGGGTATTAGAAAGCAGTAGATCCGGGAATAAATTGCAGTTGAAGAGAGACACTGAGATCAGTCCTCATTACTAAATGAACAATGCTTAGTGTAAAACCTAGCCTGCAGAGACCAGAACCCTTGGAGGTGAGGTGAGCAGGACTCAAACACAGGAGTACTGTGCAGAGACTGTCAGGACTTAGGCTCTTAGTTGTGCACTGTTGGAAGGGCTGTTGAACTTCTCTGGGCTGTAGTTTCCTCAACTGGTATTTAATTTTATGGATAATCATCTATTAGCCGAGAAATAAGAGAATTATACCAGCTTGTTTATTTTTATATTCTCCAACAACAGATATAGGAAAACAAACCAAAAAACAAAACAAACAAAAAAACCAAAATTCCCTGGTATTGGAATTCTTTTTTCAAACATTTTTTTAATCTATACTATAACTTATCTAGGGAAGTAAAACTGTAGTTATTTTGAATATCTTGGATATTGGTTTGTGAAGTTTCCACGAACCAGTAGGTGTGCAAATATAACATGATAACTAAGAAGTATTTACTTAAGGTGAGAAGTGAGTGGTGCTGAGTTTAACCCCTACCAGGGGTCCCTAATGGCTATTGGCTGGTGAGCTTTATTAGTTTGCTTCATCTTCGAAAGTGGAGTCTTGCTTGGCTTGGCAACAAGAAGTTGTAGAATGTGTCTGGCAGGCATTTTTCTTCTTCTTTAACTAAATCCAACTTTTATGCACTGAACATTTTAATTCACATTCATATATATATACCAGTTCATAATGATAAGTTTATGAAGTTTGTTATTTCTGCTTTTATAACATTTCTTTATTTTTGTGTGTGGGTGTCTCAGTTCTCTCTTTACACATTGTGGGTCCTAGGGACCAAACTCAGGTCCCCAGGCTTGGAAGCAAGTGCCTTTACCCACTGACTCAATCTTCTGGCTCATTGTGTCCCTTGTGAAAACAGAGGTTCTGGGAGGTTAATAGTTAATCCCAGGCACAGATAACAGAAAGAGCAGGAATGTCTTACTCAAATATTTGGGTAGATTCCCTATCTGAGAGTCTCTCAGTACTTCATGTTCTATGGTCAGTAAATTGGGGATTTAATCCTCTTAAAATTTTAAAATAAACTTCCTACTTTGGAATAAATTCAGATTTGCAATAAGGATGCAAAGACATTATCCTGGAGAATTCTGGGACATCTCTCAGCCAGCTTCCCCAAATGCTAACATCTTACAAAAACATTGTTTGTCAAGTTAAGAAATTAATGTTGGCATGTTGGGTTCGAGTCCCATGGGAACACACTACAGATACTTGTACATATACATATACATTTATTGCTTCAGTAGTCAACATCCAGGGACTGGAACCAGCTCAGAAGCCTATTGAAATAATGAATACTGAAAATGTAGCATACACTCACAGTGGAATTTCATTCAGCTATTAAAAAAGCTGAAATTTGACATTTGTAGGAAGACAAATTATGTTAAGTGCAACAAGTCATTCTCAGCAGCACAAATACCACATTTCATCCCATATGCAGAATTTATATTTAAAATGGTGTGTATGTGCATGCATATGTACATATGTATGTGTGTATACATGTGTATGAGCGTATGTATGTATGTATGTGAGTTGTATATGTGAGTGTATATATGAATGTGTGTATGTGAGGGTATATATGAGTGAGTGTGTGTATGTATGTGTGAGTGTGTGCATATGACTGTGTATGTTTGAGTGTATATATTTAAGTATGTATGTGAGTGTATATATGAGTACATGAGTGAGTGTGTGTGTGACTGTATATGTGAGTGTGAGTACTAGTGTGTGTATGAGTGAGTGCATACATGTGTGTGCATGTATATTTGTACATATGGAAGTATGCATGTGAGTGTATATGTGTGAGTGTGAGGGTGTGTGTGAGATGAAGCGAGAAAGATGACAATGAGATAGAAAGACGACATCTTAAATGAGAGGGGACACAGAGTGGAATGCACATGGCATGAAAGCAGAAGAGGGACCCTTCAGGAGGAAGGAAGATGTATGACTTACGTTTTGCACTGCTGTCACCTGATACCTAACAAAAAGCAACTTAAGGGAAGACAGGTTTATTTGGGCGTACAGTTCAAGAGGTTACAGCTCCATATGATGGGAGGGTATCAGTCTCACTGGATGTGCATAGGGTGGCTGTAGCTCCTCATTCAGAGAGAGAACATGAAGCAGGACCAGGCTAAGAAACCTCAAGGCAATCCCACACTGACACATTTCTTCCAGCTACACCCCACCTCAAGGCTTGCTCTAGATAGTGACCAAGTATTCAAACACAAGTCTGGGGAAGACATTTCACATTCAAAATACAATAGAGGAACCAGCCAGAGATTTGCAGGAACTGGGGGAGAAACAGTGGGCAAGGAGGATGAATTAGAACAAAGTATATATGTTGAAATGTCGTAGTTAAGCCCATTACTTTGTATACTAACTTAAAAACTAATAAGAAATGAAATTAACATTGGCACTTTAGTGTCAACTAGACTACAGCCTTCCTTTGATTTTTTTTCACTATTTTTTCCATGATATCCTTTCTGAAGTTTTAGGATCCAAGCTGGGATACCACATCACATTTAATGACTGTTAATTTTAACCTAATTATTCACTACAACTTCATATGGAAAAGGTTTGGTGGGGTTAAAGATTAAGGGCCATCTTGCTGTGTGTGTGTGTGTGTGTGTGTGTGTGTGAAGTTGTAGTGCATATGAACTACGTATACCAGAATAAATTAGACTGGAAGGATTTTAAGAAAATGAGGACACTAAGTTGGATAGGTAGGGAAAGGTGACAGATATGAGAGGAGTTGGCATAGGAGGGGTAACTATGATTAAAATGTACTGTGTAAAATTATTGAAGAATTAATAAAACACTAGTTTCCCATTCAGTCTCCATCTGCATTTGTAGACATGTTTTCAAACACATTGCATTGCCACATTTATTTCAGCTTGGCATCTTGGCTCATTTGTACACTGGCTGCAAGGGTTTGGGATGGAGATTTGGTCTTCAAGAGTGATGCTCTATCATTGTCTTCTTTCAAGGACAGGATATTTCAAATCAACTTTGAGTTGTAGCATTTGCTGCACCAAAAATTCCTGAAGTTCCCATGATTGCCAATAAATAAGATATTCCATCATCTTTAAGTCATGAAATCTTTTGATAAATTGAATTTCATAAAATACTGCTCTATTGATCTTCATGCTCAGCTTTAAATAGAGGAAACCATCCTGAATTTCTGGCTGGAATTTTTCTGCATGGAAGATGCTGTGTACTTATATGGGTATGGACATTTATGAGGCCAGGATCCTTGACTCTAAATTTTAGTTCCTGGTACAACATCAAATCCAAACCAACTATAATGACATTCTCTCTATCACAGAGGTATAGTAGAATTTCACTGATACTGAAAAATTTGTGGAGAGCTCCAGAAGCTACACTGTGAGTCACATGATCCTTGCACACTCTGTGTGTGTGTGCATGTGTGTGTGTGTGTGTGTGTGTGTGTGTGTGTGTGTGTGTGTGATATCTGTGCTAATGTGCCCTTTCTGCTAGAGTAAGTTCCTTTCTGAATTCAGTTTTGACTGCTGGCCACATTTCTAGGAAAGAAAGAGCCAAGGATGAGAAGTGATGGTACCACAAGAAAAGGCAAATGAACAAATACAGTACATTTCTTCTCCGTATCACTTTCCATAGGGCTGATCTTGAAATAGACTGCAATGATATGCTATTCCAGAGGATTAAAAAAAAAACAAATAACATTTTCATACTTTTATCATGACAACATGTCTGGAATGCCATCTGTTCTCTCCATGTGTTAAGGCAATTCAGTAAGAAAATAGTGTTTAGAGAACTAATATTTAGCCTGTTCATAGTTTTTCTAGGTGGGTGGACTACTATGCCAGGGACAGCAGAAAACAGGATTTTGCTACCATTAGGCATATTGGGTCACTCACAGTCCTTAGGTAACTATGATATTTCATAGGGGGGAGGGGAAAGGGTTTCCAGAGGCTGAGAATTGAGCAGTATGTATACAATAAGACTGCCATGACAGAGGCTTGCAAAAAGTTCTGTGAAATATATAAGATGGTCTGCGACCAGTGTGTGTGTGTGTGTGTGTGTGTGTGTGTGTGTGTGTATGTATGTGAGAGAGAGAGCATATGTATATATGCATCTATCTATCATATATATATCTTTGTATTTGTGGTGTGAAAAGGGCACTGAAGAAATTTTCAAGGAAGGAGATGAAACCCAGCCTCAGTCTGGCAGCTTTGAGAGACCTCAGCCATATGGAAATGGTCTGGGGGGGGGGAATTACTCACTCAGCTGAGACCTATGATGTCAGCAATGATAGTAATGAGATGCATAAAGGAGACATAGCTAATCATTTCAACACTGCAGCTGAACTGTGGAGAACGAGTGTTCAGTATAAACTAATATGTGAAACCCATCTCCAGGACATATCCTAAAACAACTGATCAAGAATTGATTGCTCATCCCCAGGCAGAGGCAACGTGTGGATACAGCAGGCAAAGTATGGTTTACAATAAGAGGGCAGAAGCTGGCTACCCAGAGACAATGATTAATTGGATGAGAGGAAAGTTGTAGAATTTGGGAGTCTGCTTGTACTTAAGAGTGGATATATCTTATGTCAGTCTGAGACCACAACGTTGTTACTCTGAGTCTTTTTTTTTTTTTTGGCCAATTGCTGGGGGTGGGGGTTGGGTCTGATGTAGCAAGGCTAGACAGGAGATATTTTGGAGGGTTCTTTGCAAGTCTAAGAACATATATCTTCATTATTCTTTTACAGATAGAAGGTAAAACCTTTTAAAATCGCTCTTGTAATTTTTTATGATTTTTTTCTAAGACTACTTGGGAGTACCTGTCTGGTGTAACATAAATGGATGCACAGTAGTTGCACATTGAAAATGTGTTTGCCCCCAGAAACAGAAAGCTTTCAGGGAATGCTTCCTTGTTGCTCTAAATCTTAGTTACCCATGAAGAACAGTGAGTTGCCAGCCCAGTCTATAACATCCTGAGTTCCTCTTCACATATGGTGGAAGAAACAACAGCAAAGGCATGAGGTAACCTCCCCCTTGGAAGGTCAAAAATAAAGAAAATAATAATGTTAATATTCATAAATGCCACTGAATGCTTTCTAGGCCCAGGACTGAACACATCTCAGAAGATCAACAGTGGTTCTATGAGCTATAGCCAGACTGATACTACATTTACATCACTCCTTAGATGTGAAACTTGAGGCTCAAACTGACCTGTCCACAATCACAGAGCGTAGAAGTGATGGAACCTGGTCACTGGTCTACGTTCGTTTACTGCTGAAGCTTCTCCCTGTGTTATCATCTCTACAAAGTCAGTTCTGCCTGCCCTGCAATGGCTATAATGAATGTGGGGGACCCCATGCCATTCCAGGAAAACAGGTAGTCATACACTTGGAAGTCGCTGGAGTTTTACCTACACCCCTTTGTCATGGGCAACTGTCCCACATACTGCAGTCTTATCTGTTACTTTGTCATGTTTGAGAATGTGAGTGATAGCTTGGCCTAGTTCTTCTCTAGTTAGTCATTTTTCTAGATCCTGGGTCTTGGAGCTAGGGAAGTAAAAGCTGAAATCAGTGGGGTGGGACTCGGCCAGTGTAAATCTGGTGAACATTAATTCACTCTGGTTCCCTGACAGACATGTCTGCAGCAGAGCAAGACACTGTTATCTCACCAATGCTGACAAAATCTCTCACAGGGTAGAGGGTCATGTGGCTCAGAGACAGGGATCCATTACCACGCTGGTGGTAATACCCATATCCTTGGCCTTCCGTTACTCTCTCCCCTTTGTGTCATTCTTAGAATTCAACATGTCTGTCCTTTGCTCACCTATAAAAAGGTGAAGCAATGGTAGCCATTGTTTAGTTTAGTCATGAAATAAAATTAAGTAAGATAATCATGTGAGGATACTTAGAACAAAGCTCGATGTAAATCGATTACTTCTGAGTATTAGGCACTGGTAGTTAGTTACAGATGGTTCATTACTAGAGTTTTATTACTGCTACTATGATACAGACACATCACTGCATCAACATCAATCCCGTGGGATGGAGTGATACTACATTTACTTTATAGATAAGTAAACATAATAAGTAAAAAGTAAGTATAAATGAATATTCAAAGAAATGCAAATGAACACTAGAGCTTCTATTTTATAATGAAACTAGAGTTACTATTTTATAATGAAAATGTTAAATGATAATCTACCAAAAATTGTATAAAATAAGGCTTCCAACTTGGGGTTGATACATATTCTTAACCTTTGCTATCATGATAATTAAAGGAGCTATAATGCAAATTAAATGCTGGAAATATTTGCAAATTGAGAAGAGGGAGAAACAGACACATAGAATAGGTGACATGGTGGCGCACACCTTTAATCCCCGCACTCGGGAGGCAGAGGCAGGCGGATCTCTGTGAGTTCGAGAAAAGCCTCATCTATAAGAGCTAGTTCCAGGACAGTCTCCAAAGCTCCAAAGAAACCACATCTCAAAAAACAAAACAAACAAACAAACAAACAAACAAACAAGAAAAGTGACCAAGTTAAAAGTAGGCAATGGCTGAATTACTGCTGGAAAGGAGGAGGAAGGGGGAAAACCATGAAATATTTTTTACTCAATTAGCCAGCAGGCATATAACTTAAGTCTCTGAAATTGGGAGAGAGAATTGTACTGTCTGTACTCTACACTGAGGAAGTCAACACTAGGAGAGGGTTAAGCAACTTGGTGAAGTCACAGAATGGAGTGGAATTTTAATCAAGAA